>CAJUYI010000190.1:0-73372 GCA_910591695.1 Galerucella pusilla | reverse complement strand
AATAAGGGGTACATTCTATTATCAATCGAACCGAACCGAACCGAACCGAAAAAAATTTGGCAGAACCGAGCCGAACCTGGTATGGAAGTATGGACCAGAGAATGCACAGCACCGGAGTCGAGTACTCTCAGTTTAGCATATTCTTCCTTTTTCATGTCAACTTTATTCAATTTCTCTAGACATTGGAATTAATATTTATTTCTGAGATTTTAAACCGTACATCTTTTTGTGGCGAACAAAAAGAATTCGCACTTGTGTTTATTCATTTATAGTTAATACTGAAAGTGCAAAATAAAAGTTAAAGATACAGACAGTGAAGAAGAGACATAGAGACAGTCGGAGAAATGGACAAAGAGAGATTGACAGACAGACGGAAAAAAATCAACGGAAAAAATCAACACGGAATTAAGCAAAAACATACAAAAGCTATGACAATAAGTTATAGGATTATAGGGTAGAATTAAATACTTGAAAACTATGGTGAAATAAGACGAATATTTAGTTTTGTATTGAAAGAGGAGATGTCTAAGGAATTTGGTGAACAAATAAAAAGTGACAATAACAGTCTTATTCTGTAATTGTGTCGTTTCTCCATCGCTAACAAACAATCGTTGCCACGTTTAACGATTATACTAAAAAAGTCATTCTCTAGAGACTTCGTTACATGTTGGAATAAATACGTTTTTCAAAAAGCTAGCAGCAAGATAAAAATAACCGGATAAGTGCGAGTAACGCGAGGGTTCGTACTATTATCTATAAAAACATACCAGTGAAGCTAATATAATTTATTCAGCTGATTAATTTCACTTTTTTTATTCATATCTATTTCCTTAGAATAAAACAAAAAAAAATTATTTTATTGTTTTTAGTATTTGTTGTTATAGCAACAACAGAAATAAAACATCTGTGAAATTATCAACTGTTTAACTATAACGGTTTATGAGATACAGCCAGATGACAGATGTATAACGTCATAAGGTGGATTCATGCAAGAAAAAATTAAAACTAGGATTAATTTTAACTAAAACTATGTTATTTTTCAATTCAAATCTTAATTTCTCAGTTTCTTGCATTAACATCTACATTACACGTTTTATCTTCTTAGTTCTTCTTCTTCTTCTTCTTCTTTATTTTAGTTTCAAATTAATCTTAGTTTAAATTTTTTCTTGCATGAATTCACCTTTAGTAATAGGGTTTGTTTTTTACTTTATGGGTACGGAACCCTAAAAATTATCATCGAAAGCAACACACACACAATACCTATATGATTGGAGACATTGTGGTTACATTTTCATCTTCTAAGCAAATCCTCCATTAAAATATTCATTGGTATAGCCATATGTGAATCGAAACTATACTCATAAAGCCACAAGCGAACATCAAATTTTCATTTTCGTTCAACTACGCCGATAAATATCAGTGGCATTAGGGAACGGTTGCATTTATCGTCTACAAAGAAGACTTCACCAACGATTATCACGTACAGAATAGGTTTTTCTGCTAAAAATTGTTTACTCAACTAAATTCGGTAAGTAACGATGAGTATGGGACATACAAAACAGCTCTGTAAATAAAGTAACACATTTAAAAACGAAAAAATATATCACCATATTGAGTTTTTGTTGACAGTGTTGCCGAGGTTTAATGTTTTTCGGAATTACCGTGAAAAACGATTTGATTGAGGAGCAAGAATTAACAATTTAAAGAAATGCATATCTGTGCACCATCGAAGTGTACCTACTAGTAGCAAAGTGATGTCGATGTCGAGTAACGTACAGAATTAGCTTAGCGAAGAGAATATTCGACTATCGAGAAAGAAATTTAATTACCAAGTAAACATTTATCACTATCTATAACTTTAACTTACGCTTAAAAATAGTAGTTTAACCGTCTCCCAACATTCCACCGAGATTTGGATCGAGCACTGAAAGAGCTGCTCCAATCAGATGTATAGAGCCAGTAACCAGCGTGTCATATTCATCGGACGCATTCAAAAATTCAACAGCTTTTGAGAAAGACGGCAAAACCACAGCTATCTTCACTTTGTTACTTCGAGTTTCCTCCAACTTCAACCATTCCTTTCTGTTCGATTCGCACTGTATCAACTGCTTTTCTGCAGGGCATATAAAATCGGCTGTATCTTCAAGAGTTAAGAAAAAACGATCCCCATGAGTGATTCATGAATATTTATACTAATTGACTTACGAGTTTTTATTACAGGTTTAGATTAAATGATATAATTTTGAAGATGAACTCCATTTCACGTAAAAAGAACCCACTTGAAGTTGCAGTCGTGTGCACGAACTTGTTGTCAAAACCAGCGCCATATTGTAAAATTGACATTCAACTCCAAATCAGTAGCGTAACGTTTTCACATTTTAAGTTAAAACAAAATTAGAATATTAAAAATGTAGATATTAATATAAATATAGTTTGAATAAAACATATTTGGTGATTTTTTGAAGATTTTCGATATATCTTCGCATACAATAGACACTGGTATATGAAAACACTTGGTATCGTTGAAATATTTATACTTTCAATTATCGATTGACAATGGTCGTTACAAGGCGACATTGATAAACAAGACCGATTTTGATTTCGGTGCAAAACAGCCGGAAAACTTCACGTGGCTTCTACTTATGTGAAACGGAGTCTACTAAAAATTACGATAGCTATGGGAAGAGATTACCTATACAGGAAAGTTAGTAATGAATGCGATATACTTCTGTCAAAAAAAAAGTACCAGGATTGGATCATTCACAAAAACTTCTTCAAATTATGTCTTTCGATAAATTGGCACAACTATACGCTACAGTATACTATTGAGATGAAGTCTAAGAGTCAGTGACATTTTTCAGTTATAATTTAGTTAAGATCTATTTGTTGTAGGCTTTGAAAAACATCCAAAAAAAGCGCATATTGCTATTATTCAGTTAGGCTTAATTTTTTAGTATGTTATTGACGCAACTATAGTTTATTTAAGATAAAAAGACGATGACGTTGCAAAACAAAATATTGTGATGTTGCCCAGCTGTAGTTTTTTCTTTACTCAACGAAAACTAGTCAATCTGATGTTAAATTGACAGTTCTTAATAATAATGAATACAAATAGCGAATACTACTTACATCTCTTACAGCAGTAAGCGGGAGAAGCGGGCCCGGTTTTCGGCATTCTCGTTCAAAATAGCTTAACAAAGATCTCTTGACATTTACTGTTCAGTTGCTTTGGCAATTTATTATCTTATTATTAATACACTGCAGATTTACCAAAATGATTAGTTATGAAAATATTTTTATTTTAAAGAAATAATAAATTTAAAAGCACCAAAAAAACTTGTAGATATTAGACGATGATCGAATGTCAATAAACGTCAAAACAAACTGGGGAATTTTACTAGTTGATCTGACAACGTCTTGAAGTTTTGCCAATCCGTTAGCTGTCAATTTCCCTGTCTGTTGAGGATAACTTGTATTTACGGTTGGTAAATGAATATTTATTCTGATAAGTAGGAAAGTAACTAAAAATGACATCATCGTCTTTTTATCGTAAAAATCCTATATTTGAGTTGTATTTCCCAATTGTCAAAACAATATGGTAATTTCTAACTAGCTGAGCCAGTATTCTCGAGATCGGTGATGAATGTTCCTATGAAATACAAAGCATGTCTCCTCTCACTCCATTTGGACCTAAAACAACTAGATACAAACTGAGAGATTACCTTCAGATTATTGATCTAATCATTGGAAGTTATTATTTAAATGAAATCTAATTCTCCTTCTCCGCGGCCTTGTCTGGCCGTCTCATCTGCCAATTCTTTACCCTTATGACACATATTCCCAGCCTAACATGACCTTGCAATGGTCTCCAAGTGCGTTTAAGGCACACATGCAAATCCATACTAGCTTAGAATTGACCTCTATGGAATCAAGTGCCTTCGGTGCCGCATGGATGTCGGCGAAGATAGCAAGGGAACAGTATGTTATCTCCTTCCTTTTACTTTGTTCAACGCAACGGTGAATCGCCGTTACTTCCGCTTGGAAAGTTGTGACGTCCTTAGGTAGGCCTATTGGAATAGCTATCCTTTGTTTTAGCCCTACAATTCCGGCTCCTACACCTACTTCTGGAGCTGTACGTATACGGGTACACATTTTTAAAATCTTCCCAAACATGTATAGTTATTTGGAACTTATTATTATTATAGCTATATATCGTGACCGTTGCGACAATGGGTTGCCCCATTAAGTCATAGCTCTTCGATAAGCTTTCGATGCGTTTGGCTCATGTGTTGGTGACTTAACAGTAATTTGTGCGTTACACTGAACTTAAAATCGCTATAATAAATGAAGTGGTTAGTTAAAATCGTCGTATAAGCAGATATAAATGCCCACTAAATTGGGAATTTGAATTATACATATTGTAATGTTTTTCTTATTTATTTACCGTGGGATAAAATTATACACTCACTATGGCTAATCACTATCGATTTATTAAAAAAACACTTACACACTATAATAATCTTAATTTATATACACACTACTTAATGTCTATTAATTTATCTATACACGGTATAATAATTGTCCTAATTTATCTTCAACACTATTTATATTCACTTCTGTTCACTCACTGTATACTGAAACTGTTTACCGATTCACTGTATACTGAACAACTCCCCGATTCACTCGAAAACCCGCTATATATACCTATAGTCCCTCAAATCTCTAGAACTTTTGCGATAAACCATTGTATGGCCTGGTACATTTCCAGAACAGTCTAGATATTACCTGCGAAAGAACCTTTCTAGAAAGATCGCATTCATCGTTTGCGACAGGACCGGCTTCGGAATTAGTGAGTTCGTAACAATATTTTGTGTTTCATTTGCAAATTCTCGATACTTTTTTGACATGGGAGCACTTTATCTTCAGATTTTAGAGCATAATTTACGAGTACATTTCAAAATGTCATTTCATTAGTAAGAAAATAATCGGTAAAAAAATGAAGTTAAATCTTGAACGTTGTATACAACTTTCACCATCATTATCAAAAACACACTGAGTGTCAAAAAAATCTGACGACTAAAAATTTTAAACGGTACGGTGGTTTTTTTCAACTACTGATTTGATTTTGATGATTTTTTTGTGAATTGAATGTAGGTAATTCTTTTGTAGCCATACGGAGGTTTAAATTTTAATGTAGAAATTAAATTTGGAAATATACAAATGTGAATAAGTTTTTTATTCGAAATTTGAAACACCCTATAGGAGGCGGCAGTTGAAAGAGAGTATCAGCTGGTGTCAAAATTGAGCACGATCGTTTATGAGCATTTTGGTTTTTTTATTATTCCGAATATTATTGAAGATTCATTATTTTAAAGCCTACATCTTCTCTCCAATTTAGGAAGAGATATGCAGTAGGTATCTGATTCTTTTCATATTACATTTTCTATACCTCATTTAAAAACCAGGAGGAGTAATTTGAATTTAAGTTGGCAATTTAGTAGACTCCTGATTGGTCAGATTCAGCCCAGTTTCACACACTTCTTAGCATTGACATCAGCTGATTTCCATTTTTGATAGTTCTGACAGATAAATAAATAAATATTGGATATCTCAAGCAGTTAGTATAATATTACTCTACATTTTTCTTAAAATAGTAGTAAAGTCTGTTTACCGACTATTAAAGGAATACTGAGGAGGAGGAAAAATATACAGTGATAAGTGAATAAAAAATGTCGTTCTAAGAACAAAAATGAGATCTGTGTTGGACCAAATTTTGCAAGCTTCAAAGAAAATTTCAGAATTTCTTGAAACAAATTAAATTTAAATGTGTCACCCTTATTTGAAGAGTCAAATGTACTATTTATTTGTTATATACATATTTGGAAAGAACTCGTCAAAGTTTATTGAAAGAACATAACGAGATCAGTAATAATAAGCTTTGGAAGATATAAAACAATAAAGAGAAGAATGGGTTTGGTGGAAAATGCATTATTAGTTTTTGAAGGCAAAAAGAAGGAAGAAAGTATCTCAGAAGTATTTGAAAAATGGTTTATTACACTTAATCCGGCAACATAAAGATAACTGTTGGAAAATTTCAAATTAATACTTCATATTGGTTATTAATTTTGTGGTATTGTTATTGCCAGAACATATTAAAGATTGTCATAATTTTTTCAATTTAATTAAAGTAAATATGATTTGAAGTAACTTGACTATCTGTAATTCCCCATCATCAACAATGACCATAATTTGTTTGTTGTCGATGTGAATCGGAATTTTCTAATGTAGATTCAAAGGTATTTATTAGCCATTTTGTGAAGTGTTTTGAATATTACTATATTAAATATTGTGATATCGTTTAAATCATTTCTTCATATTACTTTGTAGTAACTTCATTGCCAACGTTTCTACAACACACCAGTAGTAGCTGTAAATAATGATAGATAATTATTTTATATAATCGACTTATGACTAATCTCTTTGCTATCAAGGCACATTTAATATATTGTAACTAATCTGGTAGCTTTTAGTGGTGTAAGGATTTTTAAATTACTCCTCCTGGTTTTTAAATGAACTATAGTAATTTAAATTCAGTATATAATAACTAAAATTATTGCAATCAGCTATAGATTATTTTAAACGTCACTTTCTTTTGACATCATCATATACAACAACTTGATTAATTGATTGGTATATCTTCGTAGCGGAGTGGTTTAGATGTCTGACTGTGTATAAAATTGAGAATTGTAGATGTAGGTATAGGGTTCAAATCCTAATCGAGGTGATCATTTTTATTTATTATATTATGACATTTGTATATAAATAACCTTCAATGTAGGTTTTATTATCTCCATCATGTGACCTGTTCTTTAGCCACTTCTATTATTCACTGGTTAATAATATACGTCATTATACTTGAAGAAGCAGACGTGAAACGTAAACATTATCAAATAGGCGTGAAAAAAAAATATCGATAATCTTCTATTGTGTTTGCTGTGTTTCAAATTTTTAAATAACATCATATTTTAACATTTAACTTAACATCAAAATTTTAAACACATTATTGCTACAGAAGAATTATCTTACAGCTAACAACAAAAAACTTAAATAAGTAGTTCAAAAGATAGCCACTTTTGAAAATGTGTAAATTTTTTGGTTAGGTTGATGGTTAGTTGTTAATCCTGACAGCCTCGATTTTGTACGCAAACTGGCTGGAAAACATGATTGTAAAGCTGAGTCAAAAATCTGCTGTTGGTTAGCTCACAAAAGACAATGGTTTTATGATATTGTTAAAACAGCATTGATTGGTCAGTTCTAGATGATACAGAATCATTTGTTTGCCAAAAAGTACCACAAAATTACACTGATTAGATTTTTTCAGAGAATGCTGTTACTGAAGCAAAAATCAATGTTACAAAAGTGTAATGAAAAAGCGCATGCAATAGAAATTATTTTAAGTACAATTAGCAATATAGTGTATAGCTAAATAGGAAATTTTTTGTCATATTCTCGTTCAAATTTTGAGTAGCACGTACCTGGTTTATCGCTGCTACTACCTACGTTCGGAATAAAGATAGCCGCATCAAAATCACAGGTTTGCAATTCTTTAAAAAATTTATCGGCTTGTCTATCTCTGGTAACATTGAATATCAAACATCGTTTCTTATTGGAGTGCTTCACCTGTGACATATACCAATCTTTACAGACACAACAACTGTCTAATGTATGGGCGCCATCTAAGTAAAACCTAAAATAACATTTTCATTGCAAGATTATGTACTTATGAATAATACATTTACGTAAGAGTTATACTAAATGTATCATCCTATATACAAGTGAAAAACAGGCCGAAATACTGAAATACAAATTTTTGGTAAATCATATTTTCTTCACACATTAACCATACCATTTTTGCCAAGTTAGCCAGTGGCGAGGTACCAAGGAGTATGTGAACATTCATTTGCCATATTCTTGTAAGTCGAGCCATATTTTGTAATTCTTCAATAAATTTCATACATAAAAATACTCTTTATTATTTGCATAGCACGTGGTTCTTAATAAGTACTTAGTTATTTTAATCATGTTTGAGTTCATTTTTAATTTGGTGTTTTCTTCGACATGTCTCAATTACTTAGGTATTTTAAAAGCTATATCTGACTATTTATTATAAAAAATATAATTGAATCAATACAAAATTATGAATCTAAAATATATCCAAATAATTGTTTATCTTCAGGACGATTGTCATTGGTGTCAACTTGTCAGTTGGTGGATGAATCCACCAAATCAAAATCAAATGAACACAATCAAAAGAAATATTAGGAGCCACGTAAGTATTTAGCAAATAATGCTAATACATCTGACGTTACTTGGACTTGTCCTATTTTGAATTTTTTTCAAAGATCTACCATTCCTCTGATTTACACTGGATATCTACATATTTACGGAACACCCTGAATACTTGAATAGATAAAATGAACCAATTTCTGAAGATTAGTACTAATTTTTTTCTCGGGTTTCTACAAAACAGTTAATAGGGAAGTACTTGTGAAACATTTCAACAAAATATAAGACAAATCAAGAGTTATTACCAAAATAAATGTCAGTTTTAAAGTTCACATTTTGCGCTGGACATTAAATACACTATAGAAGTAGCAGCATTTCAATGGCCATTCAATATTCCCCATAGAAGCCCCAATTACTACTCTGTATTTGAGATTTACATTTGCAAATAATCCTGGTATTCTTTAATATGAGAGTCAAGTTTAATATCAAATCACACTGTATAATCTTAGCAGTTTATAATAGAAAATGGAGATCAATTCTACTTCTGAACAGTAAGATAGGTATAATTTTTTTTATACAGTGTGGAAACCACTTATTGAATAAAATTCTATGTCATTATTTGAGAAAATTATAAAAAATGCCGAGACACGTCAACTTTTGAATTGAGTTGTGCGTTATGTAAACATAAATGTAAATGTACAGGGTGATTCACGCAAGTATGCCATATTCGGTGTTGTTTTTTTTAATAAAACACCCTGTATATTTGCATATTTTTGAAATCCCCGCATGAACCGATTCCAACAAACTAAATAATGTATGGTCAATTATGAATTATACAGGGTGAAATTTTTATTTTTGCAGTTATTAAACACATACATGAAATACCTGATGTATTTGATTTTGATACATTAAAATAAATGCTTAAAATGTTCTCCTCCTAGTTGTTGGCAATATCACAGTCTCCTATAAAACTAATCCTTAACTTTGTTTGAAGTTGGTTGTGTTGCATATACTTTGTTCTTGAGATAACCCCACAGAAAGAAATCTAACGGCGTAAGGTCTGGCGATCTAGCTGAGCACTCAATAGTACCTCTTCGTCCAATCCATTTATTGGGGAAAATTTCATCTAAATAAGTTCTTACCATTAAGGCATTATTGGGTGTTTGGTTCTTGCTGGAACCAAACATTTTCATTCGATAAGCTAGGATCTATTACGTTGGGATATAGGTTTGCCAACGCAGGAATAACTTCATTTCTAAGCATATTTAAATATTTTTCAGTTGTCAAATTTCCATCTATAAATATAGGACCAATTATATGGTCGCCTATGATACCGGCCCAAACGTTCACTTTTTGAGGGTACTGAGTATGTGTCTCACGCATCCAATTAGGATTCTCTGCTGACCAATATCTACAGTTCTGTCGGTTTACCTCTCCATTCAATGTGAATGTTGATTCGTCAGAAAAAAGAATGGTACCAAGAGCTATCTCATTTCTGTTCAGCTTATTCATAAATCTTTCGCAAAAATTCATTCTACGATCTGGATCGTCTTCTGTTAATTCCTGCGCAAAAGTTAATTTGTAGGGATGGAGTTTTTCTTCATGAAGACATCTTAGAACAGTTGTATGACTAACATTATTTTCACGGCAATTTGACGTGTACTTGAAGTTGGATTCTCTTAGACACTTAACAAAATATCCACTTTCACATAATCTTCAACGAAGTGTGGTTTTCTTTTCAATGGTTTGACATGTCCAAATTCTCTGAATTGTGCAAGCATTTTAGACACAGTACTTTGTGAAATATTAGGCAATTCGGGATACCTGTTATTAAATAAGTTTGCCACTTCAACATGACTTCTGCAGTTATCCCCGTACTCGATCATCATTGAAATCTCAATTCGGTGAGTCTCAGTTAAATATTTCATTGTTATGTAGACAAGGGAAGAGTGTTTGACAAAGATTCTACTTTTTCATTATAAACTGTCAACACATCAACAACTGACAGAATAGAAAACAATCCACATTATTCACCGATTTAAAACAATCCACATTATTTACCGATTTTGTCCAATTATTGGCGTTTTTAGGCAATTTTTAGGTATTTATGATAAAATTTATGAACGCAGCAGGTTTTGTTTAACATACAAATACGTCTAATAATTAGTTAGTTTAGATTTTTGATAAATCCATATTTAGCTAATTTAAAGAAGTACCAGTATTTCAAGTGTAATGAATTATTAATTTTAAAATTCCACCCTGTATAATTTATAATTGACCATAAATTATTTAGTTTGTTGGAATCGCTTCATTAATAGGATTTCAAAAATATGCAAATATACAGGGTGTTTGATTAAAAAAAACAACACTGACTATGGCATACTTGCGTGAATCAACCTGTACATTTAAATTTATGTTTACATAACGCACAACTCAATTCAAAAGTTGACGTGTCTCGGCATTTTTCATAATTTTCTAAAATAATGACAAAGAATTTTATTCCATAAGTGGTTTCCACACTGTATTAATAATTGTTAGTGATACAATGTATGAATATTATAGAAAAAAGTACATTACATGTGATTCTGGTACTGCTTAATTTCATATCGACCAGGCCAATAGGTATGCTCTATAGATTTTTTGGCTAAATCTAAGTCAAAGGTTTTAAAATTGTGATTTTTATCTACAAAAAAAAAAATTTCAATGTACATCATTGACAAAAACATATACAAGTGTTTAAAAACCAAGGTGACTTTGTAATAAATGTAATAAATAAAACAAAACGGTATTAATAATTTTGGAACATTACATGAGAAAAATAATTATTTGTAATTAACACATTCCATAATCCTCTCACACAAAAAGAAAAAAAATTCACCACAGCGGCGAATCGAACAGCCATACTTCAGGATTAACTTTTAAATTTCCTGTGCTTCTACCCGAATAGCTATCTCTTACACGGTTGAATGTATTCGAAAGTGGTATGAAAATGGAGTTCGACTTTCTTACACTATTTTTCATTAAACCTCAGCGAATTTAAGAAAACTAAAAGTGTACTTCAACCTATTATTCAACTACCTTTCCATATCTGTTATTATTTTTCATGAAAGCTATTTGGTAAAACATTTAGCTCGCGTTTGACGTTTTTGTACAGGAATCCCTATGTCGAATCTTATAAATAGCAGTGTATAGATCCAGTGAAGATTAATATGAACAACATTAATCAGTAGAATGTTCGCATAAAAAGTAGAAAGCTGTAAACACGGGCACTTTAAGAGAATAATGAATGTAGGAAGAAAATCGAAAATAGGGAATTCAGGGGTGAAAGGTGAATATTAGCTGAAGAGGAGCTTGAGTCTCTAATGTATGACTTGTCAGAAAAAAAATTTGAGTGTTCAGAAAGTGCAGAAGAGTATTTGCCAGAATTAGAAGGAACAAGAGTAAATGTGCTACAAGAGTTCAGCCTCATTTTTAGCGATTTTAACATGGGAATCTCCATAAGGAAATCTAAGCTCAAAAATGAGGCTGAACTCTTGTAGCACATTTACTAACAAGTTCAAGTCACAATGAAACAAAGCAGAGCACCTAAAAGGAGATAATACAAACGTCTAGCGACATCCCTGTTGTTTTACACCCGCATTAGATTGTAGGCAACCAAGTTTACACTATGTGGAAGGAAACACAGACCAGATAATATGAAGGATATTTTATATATTTTTCGAGTTGTGTTAATTCTATTCATTCCAATATATTATGTTGCGTCTAGTTTTCTCTCGTTACTTATTTGATTCATAACACTCACTTGTACCTAAATAACTACCTACATAATATTAATTGGACCAGTTGTTGTACCCAGCACACGTAAATATTTTTTTCAGAAAGGGCAAGGGAAAATTATTGAGATTTATCGCTTCCCGGCCAACTGACACAGATCAAAGTAAAACTATGTATGAAAATATCAGAAAATAAGGAATAGAAAACTAAAAAAAACTCTTGACCAGACCGGGTTCCGAACCTGGTTGTGAGCTCAGTATGCTTCACACTGGGCTAATCTCCTTACATTCAGTAAGAACGAATAGAAAATTGAAGAGGCTGTATGGACGCATGCGCACCTCAAAATGCGGGGGCAAAACAGCAGGCCTGCTGCTAGACCTTTCTAATGTTATGGGAAGGAAACAAAGCAAATCAAAATAGTCGCACATAAGCGGAGTGACAGAACCAAAAATACTTTTTTATTGGCTTTGACAAAAGACAACAGTTATTCTGGTGATATTCCAAAAGTATAGGAACATAAGACCAACATAAAATTTGATATAACTTCGGAATACTTTCATTATTTTTTTCCGGAAGAAATTGTTTCAAACCAACCTTTATGCTCATAGAAATAATAGAGTTAACTTCAATCTTAGTCTAAATGCACTGAACATTTATTTGTGAATTATCTAATATCCGAATAACCCTCGGACATTGATAAATGCTCAAAAATTTTATGACAACTTTCTCAAGCTTGTTGCTTGTAGGAAACAGACCTCCGCCTACGGCGTCAGTCTGTTTCCTAGCAACAAACTTCTAGACTTTTTTCGAACAATTATCAATGTCCTTGGGTTATTACTACTGACAATTATTTTGAAAACAGTGCGCCCTACAACAAAAACGTATGTGGAAGTAGGTGTACAAGATTTTGCCGGTGGTTTACCCCTCGGAGTTGGTATATGAGAATATTTTACCAGTGTTTAAATGTCACAGTGTATCTTACTTGATAACTAACTTTATTCACAGAATGAGAGATAGCCTACGAAAATTCTTATATCACCAATTTTGGCAGGCATTTTTATGACTAATTTGGAGACTACTATTTATCCAAGGATATTTCATTTTGGTACAGAATGTTGATGATTTTCTAGCATGTTTTGTAGGTACCTACTCCTAGGATATCACATATTTTCCACTTCAAATAAAATTCAATTTTAAGATAGATTAAAATGAAAAAAATATATCAATGTATTTAAAGAGATAATATTGTAATTTAAAAATAATTTTCAGAATAATAATTAAAGTATTTTATATTTTATAAATGGTCTTACCTTGTTTAATAAAAGCTTCAGCCAACGCCAATGCCAAACTTGCATTAGTTTTATGCACATTTAAAGGTATAATTGTATCAGTTCCACTATAATAATTACAATCTACAACATTCAAGGTGCACTGAAAGTAATATAAAAGTAAATGTAATTTATTATTGTCAGCAAATTCTTAAAATTAACCTTTTTTTCCAAGCTTCGTTCTTTAAACACCTTCAAAATATTAGAAGGTTGTTGTACTGTAAAAGCCAAACAACCTTCTTTCATAATACCAGCTTTATGCCAAGCAATCAATTCTAAAGAATTGCCCAAGAGGGATGTATGATCCATGTCTAAAGGAGTAATTCCCACTACTGATGTTTTCCTAAAATATTATTTGAATACTGATAAGGTTTTTGCCAGGGTTTTTGATACTTACAGTGATAAGTTATTATTAAGAAACTACTACTTACCTCACAACATTTGTGCAATCATACTCGCCTCCAATGCCTACTTCTAATATAGCAGCATCCACTTTATTTCCCAAAAATATATGAAAAGCTAATATTGTCATGAATCGAAAATACATTGGCATATCAGTTACATTTTCCTATAAAAACATAATCTTCAATATAAGTGAATAACAACAAAATGTTGCTTATAAACCTACTTTTTGTTTTGCAAGTAGATCGTGTATCTTCCAAAAATAATGTGTGAATTCAGTTTTCGATATTGGTTTTCCATTAATTCTTATTCTTTCTCTAGCATCAAGTAGATGTGGTGATGAAAAGAATCCTGTTTTGCATCCATGGTTTCTTAAAATGTGTTCAGTATAAGCGCAAGTACTACCTTTTCCATTAGTTCCAGTTACATGCACAACTGAAAGTTTATCTAAATCAGCTAAATGTAGTCCAGTTCTGAAAAAAACCGAAAAATAATTTAAAACATCCTCCGAATTCATTAGTTAGGTAAGTATTATTAAATCAACTTACAATATTACCTATGTAAATACATTAAAATTTCTGGTTTATTTGAAATTTGTTTTAATTTGTTGGGATTACCAGCATCTTTTATATATTGGGCATTACTTTGTAGATCATTCAAAGCTGCCAGTGCATCCTTAAAATTATATATTAATGTTAACATAACTGTTAAAATAATTTAATCAATTACCTCGTAAGTTTTTCGGTACATATTATTTTCTAATTCATGAACTGCATGAGATAATCCTCTTGTTATATTTATTGCCACACAACATGCAAACCGCATCGTTATTTAACTAGCCTATAAACTGTTGAGAATCCACATACTAATTATATATGTATGTATTGTTGAAATACATTTGCCAATAAGGCAAGTTCATCACCTGATTGTTGACAATTAATACCTCTGAGGGAAAACAGTTATTTGGTTAGGTTTTAGATTTGTAATTTGGTTGTTTTGTATTCAATTAATTATTATTTTCATTAGAACAGTCATATATTATAGCAATTACAACAACGTCGAAAAAGGCACTAAATCAAAATCAATCACTACTTAGAACCACGTGTTGTGCAAAGAACGTTTGTTTTATTTTTTTATCATCCTCCATTCCTCCAACAACAGATAACCTTTTCTAACCTCACTTGCCTCTTGCCTCTCACGTGAACCGCGAACTGTCAAGACATTTAAAAGATCATAGATAACATACTAAAAGATATCTTTTTATAACAGTAGCTGCGTTCGTTATTTGCGTCCGATCTGGTCCGATCAATCTTTTTAGTCTCAGAATCGTTCTTTTATTACATCTAGAGGTAGGGTAGGTAAATGCTCAGATTAATCTGTGATCACGTGACCAAAATCCGTCGCCTCTGCGATGCAAATAACGAACGCAGCTAGTGTTTTAATGTTTTTCAACATGTAGGTCGCGAGAGGTCGAGAATTCGAGAAAACTATAAACTTGTGGATCATAGACAAATATATTTCTCTATGTTGTGGATCTTTCGTGTACTACCAGAGCTATCTACTGCTAACATCCGGAACATGCACTAGTTCCTAGTGTTACCAGCAGATAAAGCTGGAAGCTGGAAGTCCAGGCACTAACGATATAATATTTTACTTATTTATAAAATGTAGGTACATCTAATATGTTTGTATTTGTTTGTTAGTTATGAATTGGTCACGTATTCAATTTAAAATTATATGTTTTACGTATTTAATACTCAATTATATGTTTATATCAGATTTCAAATAACGCAAACGCCTAAAGAGTTTTGTAAGTATTACTAGTCCAGTCGGGTTAGCCCAAAAACTATCAAAACATGGATCTGAAAGCAGTAGGCGAGATTTTTGATGGAATCCCTTGAAAATTGTTGAGATTTTGTATAATGACCACCTGTCGGGTTGTTAGACACCTTGTTAGATTTAAGTTATAAAAAAGAAGAAAAAGACAGTTGACTGTTGAAGTTACTAGAGTTATTATGTTCGTTGCAATAAAATCCATTAAAATGTTAAGTTGTATTTATCATCATCAATAGAGTGATAACCAATTCGTACCGATTTGCATGAATGTAAAATTCTAACAGGTTATGGGCCCAGATCCATTCTGTGTAAAATAAGAAAAACGAAATTTCTCAAAAAGAAACATGAGCCAGCAGCTAGTTATACCACAATTGAACCCAGACAATTTCGGTAACTGGAAATTCAGGGTAAGAGCAATTCTAGAAGAAAAACAAATAGAGGATACTCTAGAAAAAGAATTAATCAATATAGAAGATGAATACAAGCCAGAATTCAAAATCAGAGACTCAAAAGCCAAATCAATAATCGTACAATGTGTCAGCGACAAACACTTAGATATAATAAAAGACTCGAAAACAGCAAAACAAATGATAAAGTCTCTTGAAGATGTTTTCCAAAGAAAAAGTATTTTTACCAAATTAACTTTAAAGAAAAAGCTGCTAACCCTAAAGCATAAAAAAGATGAGAAATTGGAAGATCACTTTCAAAGATTTGATAGTTTAATCAGAGAATTAGAAAACGTCGGTTCCAAAGTTGAAGAAACAGACAAAGTTTGCCACTTGCTGTTATCACTAAATGAAGAATTTGAAGCAGTAATTACCGCAATTGAAACATTAAACACTGAAGTAACTATGGACTTCGTAAAGTCACGCTTATTGGATGAGGAGCTGAAAATAAAAAACAAGCAAGGATGCTTTAGCAGTACAGCACCAGAGGTTTCATTCAAAGCAAATCAACTTACCTGTTTTAAATGTGGTCGAATTGGTCATAAAATTGCGGATTGCAGAGTCAGAAGTAATGATAAAGGCAGCTATCGAGGACGTAGCAGAGGTCAAGTACATAGAGGCAACAGAGGTCAAAATCATAGCGGAAGCGTACACAGAACACAGGCAAACAAAACAGATGAGATATCCTTTATAGCATTAAACTGTGTTACACCACCAAGAAGTTTTCACAATTTTATTTTAGATTCTGGTTGTACAGAGCATATGGTTGTAGGAGAACTAGAAAAGTACATGTCAAATGTAGTAAACTTGGATACAGAAATTAAGATAGGAACAGCTAAAGATAATGAAATTTTACATGCAAAAAAGAAAGGTATTTTAAAGGGTATTTGCCAAGGCAAAGAAATAAAATTAGAAGCACTTATAGTAAAAGGTATGTCTCATAATTTAATTTCAGTCTCCAAATTATTAAGTAAGGATTTTAAAATAATATTTGAAAATGATAAATCTGTAAAGACAAGTGCTAAAATAATTAAGAATCAATCTACATTTTATTGTAAGGCAATTAACAATTTATTTTACTTATTCATAGATTTTAAAAATTTAGATGTTCAAGCAAATACAAGTACTGTTTCAAATAAAAACTGTTTGTCAGAAATTGATGATAATCTATGGCATAGACGGTTAGGTCATTTAAATAGATATAGTCTAAAACAGTTAGGATTGCCATTTAGTAATGATATATGTAAAAACTGTATAGAAGGTAAAAGCACAAGAAAACGTTTTAACAAATGTAATACAAAAACTGCACACGTAGGTGAGTTGATTCATAGCGATATTGCAGGTCCGGTAACTATAGCTACACCTGAAGGTCATAAATATTTTCAGGTTCTTATTGATGACTTCTCAAATTTTTTAGTTGTCAAACTGTTGAAGCAAAAAAGTGAAGCAGAACAAAATGTCATAGACTTTATAAAGTTGATAAAAACACAATTTGGGGCAAAAACAAAACGAGTTCGGTGTGATAATGGAGGTGAGTTTACATCTAATTATTTGAAAAAATTTTGTAATCAAAAAGGTATTAGACTTGAGTATATGTTGCCATAAATGGAAAAGCTGAGAGGATGAATCGAACCTTATTAAACAAAGTAAGAACTAAATTCAGTGAAACAAATCTACCCAAAGAATTGTGGGGCGAAGCAATTCAGTGTTCAGCTTATGAGCTTAACAGATCCCCAACAGAAGCTAACAATGGAGATACTCCTGCTAGTAGATGGTATAAGAAAAATGATATTTCAAGGTTAAGAGTTTTTGGAAGTCAAGCTTGGGCAGTAACCTTACCTAGAACAAGCAAATTGGAAAAGCGAGCTAAGCCTTGTATAATGATGGGATATAATGCTGTAGGATACCGATTATGGGATTATGAAAACAATGAAATAATAAGCTCAAGGGATGTGAAGTTCGATGAAAAATCAACTGACTATGAACAGATAATCAAAAATAGAAGCAGAAGTGACCAAGTAATAATACAAGCAGATGAAGAAGACAATCAGAATAAGAAAAATATAGAAAAAGATGTAGAGGAGTTGACAAATGAAAGAAAAGATCAAGATGAAGAAAGTTCAGATGAAGAAGAATTTCAAGAAATACAAACTACAAGTAGAGGAAGGAAAATCAATGTACCTAAACACCTTAGTGAATATGAAGTATATTCAGCATATTGCCTACTCACAACTCAGGAAGATCCAATATCATATAGAGATGCAATAAAAGATGAAGAATGGCGTGAAGCGATAGAAAAGGAGATAAGTTCGCATGAGAAGCTAGAAACATGGGAAGAAGCACATCTACCAAACAGAAGAAAAGCTATAGAAACAAAATGGGTCTTCAGAACCAAAGAAGATAATACTAAGAAAGCAAGACTAGTAGCAAAAGGGTTTCAACTGAAGGAGGAGAGACTGGGATATTCAGCAACTGGATATTCCCACAGCATTTTTGAATGGGAAGTTGGAAAGTGAAACATATATTCATTGCCCAGAAGGAATAAAATCAAATACACAAGTGTTAAAATTAAACAGAGCATTATATGGACTGAAGGAGTCACCAAAAGTGTGGAACGATACTTTTAATGAATTTGCACTGAAAAACAATTTCATTCGTTCAAAACATGATTGTTGCTTATATTGTGGAGACGAGATCTTTATCTTAATATATGTAGACGACATGTTAGTAGTTGGACCGAAGAATAATGTGGAAAATGCAATAAAATTACTACAAGATTCCTTTCAAGCAAAAGATTTGGGCAAAATGAAAAATTTCTTAGGTATGTGTATAACGAGAACCGATAATGAAATTGTAATAAAACAATCACAGTTTATAGATAGATTAATAAAGAATTTCAATATGGAGGAATGTAATGAAAAAACAACGCCAATGGAAAGAGGTTTTCATTATAAAGAAGAGAGCGAAATAATAGATGTTCCATATAGACAATTGATAGGAGGACTCATGTATTTATCAACAACAACTAGACCAGATATAACTTTCGCCGTTTCATATCTAAGCAGATTTTTGGACAAACCAACCAAAGATACATGGAGTGCGGGTAAAAGGGTGATAAGGTATTTACAAGGCACCAAAGAAATTGGACTAATATTCAAAAAGAATATGAACTCAGATCTAAAACTGAATGGGTACTCAGATGCTGACTGGGCAACTGATAAGAAGGACCGCAAAAGCGTAAGGATGCGTAATTTTACACGGTACTAATCCCGTCCTATGGTTTTCAAGAAAGCAAACGTGTGTTGCTCTGTCCACTGCAGAGGCAGAATATGTGGCGGCTGCTGCAGGGGCTCAAGATCTCGTAAATTTAAAGGGAATTCTAAATGATTTCAAAATGCACAATTCTGCTCTACTTTATTGCGACAACAAAAGCTCTATTCTTATGTCAAAAAGCTATGAAAATTCTAAAAGGGCTAAGCATATAGACATAAAAAGTCACTATTCAAAAGATTTAGTAGCTAAAAAGGAAATACAAGTCGAATATGTTTCAACTAACCATAATCTGGCAGACATGTTCACAAAAGCTTTATGTAAAGAAACTTTTGTTTATTTTAGAGATAAGTTGTTAAATAGTTAGTGTAAGTTAATTTTATGTATGTAAATGGTGTTCATCCGATTTTTCATTTTAAGACAATTCAAATCGAGGAGTGTTGAGATTTTGTATAATGACCACCTGTCGGGTTGTTAGACACCTTGTTAGATTTAAGTTATAAAAAAGAGGAAAAAGACAGTTGACTGTTGAAATCCACGATGTATTATAGTTACTAGAGTTATTATGTTCGTTACAATAAAATCCATTAAAATGTTAAGTTGTATTTATCATCATCAATAGAGTGATAACCAATTCGTACCGATTTGCATGAATGTAAAATTCTAACAAAAATATCTTGGTTAATGATAATCCGTTGCCTCCACCGGTTTTTATTCTGTGTTAATTGCACAATAACAGTTTATAGCCAAAACAAACGTTAGTTTAAGAAAGTGGTTCGAGTTTTACCTTAGTAACAATTAAGATATCTGCGGTTTTTGATTTTAATTGAAATCTGAAAACATCACTTAAAGGACTTGAAAAAACACAACTTTTGGCGTTTTGAACATTCAAACCGGACCATTTAATCCCGAGTTATTGAATCCCAAGCTTGATAAACGATTCTAGGCAAACGAACAACAATCTAACGAAAAAACCAACCTTATAGACTTAAAAAGTCCAATCACGCTTGCCATTAGATCAGTCACACCTGAGATGTTGAGTAACGTTAGATAGACGACATTTCTATACTAGATTAGCATGTTGCCAGGACGTTCGAGGCTTAGGTGTCAGATAGACATAAGGAAACAAAAAAGCAGGAGAAATGGCTAGATAAGGATCGTCAACGCCATCCGTTGTACTAGAGTCTTGTTGCGGCGTTGCGAAAACGACAACAAAAAGGTGGATAACCGACAAATCTATGGAATGGTCAACAAATTTTCCTGATGGACAAAGACAAAGAAAACAGTTCATATTAGAACATCTGCCAAAGTTTACGGCGGACTTACTTAATGGGTAAAACAGAAATACTGATATAATCTAATATATTTTCCACTGACTAGTTCTCGGTACTTTTTCCATATACCGGACATCCTATGTACTACTATGGTGGACAATAGTTTAATCTAAAGTACTACGTAGCTACATCAGCCACCAGCTGATGGTTTGAAAGAGTTACACTATAATACATGCTGTCCCGTGGAAGTAAGAGCCATAAATTTGAAGAATGAGAAAAATTTAAAATATCATGAAATTTTTCTATGAGAAACGTTGCTATTTCATGAATTGTTCTAAGTGACGTACTTCAGCTACAGTACATTTTTGTTGGTAACGTTCCTCATCAAAAATCTATTGAGAGACAATTTTCTGCAAATTATAACTCTTTGTCTTCTCAACATATTAATAGGTGTCGAATAAATTTTTTCTGAAAAGCGCTAGGAAATTTTCACATCTAAAACAAAATTTCTCAACGAAAATGTCGTAACTTCCTCTTCACTTCCTCATTGTAAGGAAATGATATTTCCTTTCATTTGTTAGTGTTCTACATAAATGATTGAAACGTTTATTATATGCATAAGCATACTTTTCTCTTTATTTCTTTGGCAATAATTCACTGCCTCAATCAGCTATCATGGAGAAGTCGCAGAGATGGAAAATTCATCACCACTTATCATTTTATTTTTTATTGGTGAACCATTTTACCTATTTAAAGCACGCCTCAGCGTGTTTAAATCGAACTTTATAAAACGCGCATGTTTTAAAGTTACTGTGGCAACATCAACAATTCAAGAAACGAAGTATCTATGGTCTAAATCATGTCTAAATGACAATTTTTTTATTATTGATATGACAGGAGTAGTTTGTAACGTCAAAAATTTTATTCGAACAATATTTAACAATGTCAAATTCATAAATTAAAATGGAAAGTGCCGTTGGTATTGTTTGAAATATTAATATTTCTATTGACATTCACAGAACTCAATAAGGTTGAACTTCCATCAAAATACAAATTAGTTTATGGTTTTCTCATTTCCATGACAACGCAAGGTATACATCAAATTCAACCATTTGACATTTAGTTCTTATTTCCATCTATGATTTCCATTTCTTGTTGTTGTAGTAGTTATTGACCTTAGAATATAAAACAGACAGGAAGGAGTCTTGCCATTCATTAGCTGTATAAGAAAATGCGATGGAAGTCGGTATTTACAACACCCTAATTATGACTCCGTATGTGAAGTTGACGTTGACCGACGTAGATTTTTTACGTAGTTTTTGGAACTTTAGTTCTTTACGCCAGGTTATGTTTGAGCGACCAGGGGTCGCGACGCAAAAGATCTGACCGTTACGCGTTACGTTACGCTACGTTATGTTACATTGCTTCGTTATGTGCCTTGCTTTTGCGTGCTTGTACCTCCTTAGTCTCTCTCTCGTTTACGAAGCAGCGATTCATAATAATAAATATGCTCCTGCCCGGATTCGAACCCGGGCCGCCCGCGTGCAATGCGAGCATTCTAACCACTGAACCACCGATGCTATATTGAAATTCTATTCTAAAGCTGGTATTCGCAGTGCTAGTGATCTACTTGAATTTATTCGGATAAATTTTTACTATTATTTCCATAATTTTTTTGCGCGATTAAGGAGTCTAGCTACTTTTCGAAATACAGGGTGTTGAAATTTTGAAAACTTGAATGTTTTAATTCGATAACTTTAAAATGGATGGATAAATTGATTTGACATTTGGCAGATAGTTTTTAAATGTAAAAGGGCATATTTTGAAAGAAATTGTAGTTTGTGCAACTAGTGTGGATATGATGGCCATATCGCACGAGGACGGAGTGCGATATGGACAATCCACACGAGTCGAGCAGCATATTTTTTCTATAAACTGTAATATAACTTCAAATTGAAAATTTAACAATTCAATTTTGTTTCCACTAATTTTGTGGTAAACGAATGTCCAATTTGTATAATGCTACGGTTTCCTTTTTTAAATATACGATGCTGTTATAAGGAGATGTTGCCAGTCGGACTCCCTCATGGAGGGTACCGTACCATTATCTATAATAATGAATATTCTGCTAAATATTTCAAACGTCCACCTGTTGTCGTTATTAATATCAAGCAAAATGATTATTTAAAAATAAGATTAACAATAAAAAAAATTCCTCGCGGGGAATCGAACCCGGGTCTACCGCGTGAGAGTCTGGTGTGCTTACTACTCAACCACCAAAGAATATTCAAATTGTTTATCTATAACGTCAGATGTATTACATAACTTTTGCTTAAAAGGAACTAAATTTCCTACCGTGTGTCCCGCGACACGTTCTACCTTTTTTTGGTGTTTAAGGTGTGAAGACATATAATGGTTAGTTGTGCAGCTTGTGGTTATACCAAGACCACAAAAATATAAAATAACAGCAATTTTTAAACTTCAAGTTAAACATAACATATTTAATACATTTCAATAAGCTACAATTTTAAAATTTTACATATCCCATACCCTATACATATACAAACAGTACGCCACTGTCAAAACGGAACCGACTATTCCGCCATTTGCAACCTCCTATTTTTGGACGCAAACTTATTTGGTAAATGCTCCTTCCTGTCTGTTCTATATTCTAAGTTATAGACCAGTATTTATAATTTTAAAGTGCACCAATGAAAACATTGCGTAAAGTATTCGTGGATAACTGGTCTTTAAAACACTTGCTCTATTTCGAGCACTCCGGTTTTGCCGTCGTGTTCGAAAAATCGCGCGTGTCTTAAAGACCTTAATATCCACTTATACTTTAATATATACTATTTCGTGAACTACATCGATTAGCTCCATATGCGCCAAATTTGATAGTTCAACCGTATGATTCAACCTTAATACGTTTCCATAGTAATCCACATAATTTTATCACGAATTTTAAAGCACCATTTAATTTTTAATGAAATTACTCGAAATTTTTTCAAAATTCATTATTAATATTTACCGAATTTTAAACGTTTTGCGGAAAAATAGTATGTTTACCTCGTAGGTGAAGCCACATTCCTGGACTCTTTGTGATTAAGTCTCGGCTTGCGCCTCAACCTTAACCACAGTCGACCAAGCATGCTAGGCTTTTCCACACGTCATAATCCATTGTATTACATTCAGGAGACCTAGCAGGTCTACTACAAGGCCTTTTTACCTCAAGTTTCCATTCAACCATTCCCTAGCTTGCAGTATAAAATGCCACCCCTTATCAGATTGTTTCAAGTTAGTGTCCAGGTATTTTAATGATCTATCATTCCTCTAAATGACGGTACTTTTTCACGAAGTCCCATATGTATAATGTCAACGCTTGAATGAATGTTGTATTTAATTTGAACTCTCGATTATTATTTATAAGGACGCCCATGATGATTGTAGTCCTACCGTTCTGGGAGAATAATTTGAATTATTCAGTGTTCAGTAGACGCGACCTTTCGATGGGAACAAACACAAGGCGAATAATCATTGTTTCATATTTTAGCTAATTTGTGTTTATTTTAACAGTGAACGTTAGTAATACTACATTATTAATTTACCTTATCTTTAGTAACTAACAATCTACCTATTTCAACTATTTAGTTGGGAAATATTTAAATAATTATTATCTTTTAAGCAATTTTCACAACTTTGAAAAAATGTTATTTTGATCAAGATTGAATTCGTAATTGTGCCGAAATAGTTATACATTTTAATTGCGAAGTTGCTGTTGTCTCTCTTCACGTTAATAACGAAATACTTTGTGGAAAATTTTGAATACAAGATAGCACAGAAACAAGAGATTAAAAATTGGGAATAAGTAATTGACAGTAGGATATATTCAGAACCGTATGTTATGTTTTGTCCAAGTGTGTAGTTATAGGGGTGTGAATATAAGCATTTGTCACTGATCCAATTTTTCCAAATCTATACAATTTCAAATCCCCAACGCGATAAACTAAAAAACTACTCCACTGATTTGAAAATTATTACCTACCTATATATTATTATACAGGGTGTTTTCAAATGACACTCACAACGTTTGCATGTAGATACCTCTCGTCAAATTAGACAAAATGATATAAGGATTGAGGGGTCCAGCCTATTTTCTTCTAGAAATATGGGGTGTTAAAGTTATGAAAATTCAAATATTTTATTTTGATAACTTTAAATTGGATTAATAAATTGATTCGAGATTTGGCAGGTTGTTTTTAAATGTGAAAGGGCATATTTTGAATGGAAAACATGTTTTAATTCTTGATCCAGTGGTGTACATTTGAAAAAATATTTATCTTGCATTTTCTTCAATTATTACCAAACTACTAATGGTTAGAATATGTACCTAATAGGAACTATAAATTTATGAAACAGCAATGCATCCGAATCATTCGGGGAGAATTGTTAAAAATACTTGTTCAAACTTATGATTTTATTACCAAAAAAATGTTCAATCACATTTCTACATAATTTGGCGATTACCTGAAATAATTGCTGTGTAGCTGCATGGATTCTTTTTATTTTCTTTTGTTAATATAATCGCAAGTTTTGAAAAATATTTCCAACAATCTTTTCCAAATGTTTTAGATGCATTGCTGTTTCATAAATTAGTTCCTGTTACATATTCCAACCATTTGTAGTCCGCAGTTATTAAAAAAATACAAGAAAAATATTTTTTCATTTCATTATTAAAAAGGGATCTATGAAAACATCAAATATCTTGAAAACTCCAACTTTTTTGATATGTTGAGGTTATGAGTTTTTCATGTAAAAATCCTTAAGGAATACAAAATTATGTGAAAAATTCCAGTGGCGTGAAAAATGGGAGGGGAAAATTAAGATATTCTTCCAAATGTACACCACTGGATCAAGAATTGAAACATGTTTTCACTTCAAAATATGCCCTTTTACATTTAAAAACCACCTGCCAAATCTGAAATCATCTAATTTACAGATATTAAATCAAAACATATTTAAATTTTCATAACTTTAACACCCCATATTTCGAAAAGTATAAAGGCTGGACCCCTCAATCCTTATATCATTTTGTCCAATTTTACAAGAAGTATCCACATGCAAAAGTTGTAAGTGTCATTTGAAAACATCCTGTATATGCAAGTGAAAATTGGAATGTGCGAAAAAAGGAAGAAACTAGAATAAACGCCAGAGAAATGAAACATCTAAGTTACTTTCGGACCATAGCCTTAAAATCGAGCTTAAAATATTTGTTTTCAAAAAGCAGTATTTCATAAATATACGCGTTATTCTGCTTTCAACCATATTTAGAAAGTACGACAGTAAATTCCTAAAGCATTTTATTTCATAAAAATTAAAATCTTTCCTCAATAATTTCGTTCATTGTAATTGATGATGTAGGTATAGCTAATAATAAAAAAAGGTAGAACATGTCGCGGGACACACGGTAGGAACTTTAGTTCCTTTTAAGCAAAAGTTATGTAATACATATGACGTTATAGATAAGCAATTTACATATTCTTTGGTGGTTGAGTAGTAAGCACAGACTCTCACGCGGTAAACCCGGGTTCGATTCCCCGCGAGGAATTTTTTTTATTGTTAATTTTATTTTTAAATAATCATTCTGCTTGATATTAAGAACGACAACAGGTAGACGTTTGAAATATTTAGCAGACTATTCATTATTATAGATAATGGTACGGTACCCTTCGTGAGGGAATCCGACTGGCAACATCTACTTATACCAGCATCGTATATTTAAAAAAGGAAACCGTAGCATTATACAATTTGGACATTTAAGCACTGTACGTTTACTACACAAAAATTAGTGGAATCATAAAATTAAATTGTTAAATTTTTAATTTGAAGTTATATTATCTGAGTTCGTTATTTGCATCGCAGAGGAGATGGATTTTTGGTCACGTGATCACAGATTAATCTGAGCAAATTGCTATTAACGAACGTCCCGACCAATCATACATATAACGAACTTCTAACCTCCTTTTTGTCTGTAACTTTCATTTTAGAGACTACGATTTTTATGTTTGATTTTTTCGTTTTGGATTTTATTTTTCATTATTTACGACCATGTCTAGCCCTGAGGCAATTTTGGTAGCTATTCATGGTCCACAAACAGTACGAGATTTATTTAATGACAGGAATGTCTACAACATAACCTCATAACATGACAGATAAACAGATTAATCTTTCTCGTCGGTCAAAATATTCCGAGCAAACAGATTTACATCGGACTGATCTGAGCGGAATTACCGAAACACTTCAGATTTACCTCCCCTACCTCTAAATGTAATAAACGAACGATTCAGACTAAAAAGATTAATCGGACGCAAATAACGAACGCAGCTATTACAGTTTATAGAAATTTTTATTTTCTAGATTTTTTCCTAAGTGGGTCGTAGAAAAAATATGCTGCTCGACTCGTGTGGATTGTCCATATCGCACATGAACGATTGAGCACTCCGCCTACGGCGTCGTGCTCCATGTTCGTCCTCGTGCGATATGGCTATCATATCCACACTAGTTGCACAAACTACAATTTCTTTAAAAATATGCCCTTTTACATTTAAAAACTACCTGCCAAATGTCAAATCAATTTATCCATCAATTTTAAAGTTATCGAGTTAAAACATTCAAGTTTTCAAAATTTCAACACCCTGTATTTCGAAAAGTAGCTAGACCCCTTAATCGCGCAAAAAAAATTATGGAAATAATGGTAAAAATTTATCCGAACAAATTCAAGTAGATCACTAGCACTGCGAATACCAGCTTTGCATAGAATATCAATATAGAATCGGTGGTTCAGTGGTTAGAATGCTCGCATTGCACGCGGGCGGCCCGGGTTCGAATCCCGGCAGGAGCATATTATTATGAATCGCTGCTTCGTAAATGAGAGAGAGACTAAGGAGGCACAAGCACGCAAGCAAGGCACATAACGAAGCAACGTAACATAACGTAGCGTAACGTAACGCGTAACGGTCAGATCTTTTGCGTCGCGACCCCTGGTCGCTCAAACATAACCTGGCGTAAAGAACTGAAGTTCCAAAAATTCACCGATTAATTTCTAGAAAACTAGCTTGAAGGTATCACTGAAGTGAGGATATCGTTCAGTATAGACTGATCTGGAATATTGAGTGCAAAAAGGCCGAGACGTGCTTAGATGGAATGATGATGCTTTCTGTGAAACAAACCTTGAGTCAGCATTAAAAAGTGCAAGAAATGGAGAGATTGAAAAAAATATTCAAAGCATCCGAGCATCATAAGGCTCGCAAATTAGAATCATTAGGCTCCCATACACGAAGCGATATTTTGCGCGACATGGTATGTGACAGACAGTGTCTGTTTAATTTGGCATATTGGGAACGCACGTTAGTGCTGAACGACGGATCTGTTCGGTGAAATACGTCATCGGTGAAGGATCAAGTAGTTACAAGTCAAATTTTGTATTTTGTACTTGCAACTAACGAAAGGATCCAGTCGTTGAGCTCGTCTGTTGGTTTGAATTTTGGGGTGCAATGGAGTGGACAAAAGAAATAGTAGCAGAGTTTATAGAATTATATAAGGAAAGGGCATGTTTGTGGAAAATTAAAGATCCTGATTACATAAATAAGAATTTAAAAAGAGAAGCATACGAAGATTTGATACAATTTTTAAAAAGCAAACATTATAATGATGTAACTGTGAAAGATGTGAAAACAAAGATCCAAAATATGAGAAATGCTTTTCGGAGAGAACGTAAAAAAAATTTACCTTGACCCATTTTGTTCTTTTCTTTCTTCTATTATCCTTTTGACAGATTTTTAAAATACCTAAACCCATGAGAGCAATTTTTTTGTCCATTTTGTACAAAAAATATTACACCGACTGACGAGGTATTTTAGACCAGCTTAAAATACGGAGTCGCACGACCCAGTATGTCGAATTTTCAAATATCTACCAACTAATTTGAAGACAGCGTATGTGCAGGATCCGATCCTTTGACAATTCGCGGACTAAGTATGGTCGTGTGTAGACACGACAAATCAGATCGCTCACAGACCAAGTCGGCGGTCTTGGTATATCAGATCTGGTCGGTCGACACCATCGGCCGACCAGATCGTTTCGTCTATGGGCAGCTATTAGATTCAATATTGTAAAATTTGAAAGAAAAAATCCATTATAACCGTTATAATTATTGTAAAATGGTTGGAAGAGAAACAGTTTTTTCTCCAAATGACATTAAAAGCGGCCTTTTAACGACACTTGGCAGGCTTAGAAGTTGTTCTTTCAATGCCTAGGCAGAAAAAGTCTACTTTTACTGCCTAGGCAGAAAAAGTTCGTTGCTAGGCAACCTTCCAAGTAATAATTTAAATCAAACTGACAATGACATTAAGAAAACTCAAAATGATGCTGATGATAATAAACTGGTTTTATTGCATTAAAACTACAAACTACAATACGGAATTTTTATTTATCAGATATATTTATGGTGAATTGTTAACAATTATTTGATACAATTGAACTCTGTCCACGTCCCTCCTTTCCAGTAAAATTAACAACTTTAGTATCCACACTTGATACTGCGGAAACGCCAGAAAATATTTTATTGCCGATGTTCGACTTATTGGCCAGCGTGTCCTCCGCGACAGCGGAAGACTTCCATCCTCCATGTTGCTCCAACATTGTTATGTCCCCACCAGAATGCACCAGCAACGTGGCCGGAGTTCTGCGAAAGCAGTGCCCGGTATACTCTTTCGCATGGGATAGTCCCAGAAAAGTAGCAATTTCTTCTGGCATTTCACCGAATTTGTGAATGCCAATGAATTGATGATGTGCTTTACCGTTCGCATACCTATAGAAGACACGCCGATTATTTAAATTCGAGGGTCTGGAGGCTGCATATTTTCTGTAAACGCTTAAATATTCCGTTACTACAAAAGATCTTGATCTTTTGGTCTTAGTATTATTTGGTAGCATAATTAGCAAATTTTCGCCCATATCATTTATATCATCTGTTTTCATTTGCAAAAGCATCTACAAGCACCAGCGGCTGCAACAATAAGTACAATCTAAAATATGAATTGAAAATTAGTTCTTTAATCCATAATAGATCATTTTCAATATATTCCTACCTTCGTACACAAATACAGTTCATCTGGGGCATCTGATGAAAATTTCTCGATTTCTTCTCTTTGAAAAACTCGGGATTTTTTTGCATGGAAACCGTGTGACTTGTGTTTCAAAAAAGCCCGTAACTTCAGGTATTTTGCCAAATCAATGTTATTTTTTATGTTCAGGGTAGCTTTCAACATCGAATAGGTAGACCATAACGTTGAAGGCTTCATTTTCTTTGAAAGATCGGAAAAATAGACAATCAGCACATTTTCAGAGAAAGATCCTATATTTTTCTTCTGTCTATATTCCATGAATATGCTGTATGTGAGTTCATATACAGTTCTTGATTTTTCCGGTAAAAGGTTAAATTCCACATCTCGCGCCTGGTCTCTTATCTCAGGTGGTGTTAATTGCATCAATTCATCCTCACTTTGCAGTAAATCCATTTCTAACATAACCTAAAAACGAAGATAGCTGTACGTAGTAGATGTAATTATACTGTTATAGGCATCGTGTGCCCAGAATTCCGTCTGATAATTGCCAATTAAATCCCAAAAAAGTTATCTGGAGAATACGCAAGACATGGGTACCACCGCATTGGTGGTAATAGTTACAGCGACTAGGCTGCTTTGGAAACCTGGCAACGAGGACTGAATAATGCTACTACTGAAATTTGGACAAAAACTTTGAGTGAACGCGAAAAGTTAATAGAGGTGTCGTGGGTTCGTAAAAACTACTTCTAAGAAATAAGTCCGATTCACAAGTATAGTTGTACTAATTCATGCGTATTAGAAAAACGTCCAAATAAAAAGACTTGTTGTAGAAAGCGGTACTAATCTGCTGTCAAAAATTTCCATTGAAATAATACAACTAACAAATATTCCAGTGAAATTTTCCACCTGAAAAAGAAATTAGCTAAATATACGTTCGTTAAATCAAACTTAATCGATAGCTATTGAAAACAGTTTAAATTATCCAGCAATTAAAGTAGAAAATGTAATGTATCATCTTAAATACCTATGCTGTATAAATTCTTAGTAATTATAATTCTTAAGGACTTAACTAGCTTTTGTGGTGGTGGTGGTACTACTTTCGAAGAAGTGAGTTGGCCTGTCAACGATTCGCCAGTTTGAAAAGAGAAAGAATTCATTCACGCTCTTCAGTGAAGAAGAAGACTTTGGGCCGTGAACAGTGCATCCAGTTGTAGGTACCGTGTGAGTTGTGAAAGGTTTTTATTTTTTATTTTCCCGGAAAATGGTTAACGCTGTTTATGTCGTAGCCTTCGCGCTCTGTGGTAAGTTCTATTTGAAAAATTCAAAATATTTTACTTTTTATTTAAAATTACTATGAATAATAATATGAATAATTCCATTATTTTTCTTAATAAATTGGATATAAAAACATAAGGGGTAATGGACATTCAAGTGACATACCATACTTTATTGAGAAGGTTTTTTTCCTGATAAGTACAGTCATGACATAGGATCTTGAGCTATGGAATTATTGTATTTTTTCGCATACCTTACCAGAAAACCAATCATATGCTCAAGCTTCTTTTCTGCCCATGTGACACAATATACCATTTTTCAACTGCATGTGCCACTTTTCAAATTATTCAAAAATATTCGGTTGTATAATTTTAAGTTACAATGATATCAAAAAAAGTTGAAAGATGATTACTATGCTTCCTTTTAATTAAAAAAACTGAATTGCAAGTTGGGGTCACGTAAAGACGATTCCGTAACCAACGTTTTTCAAAATTTTGCCATATTATTTCAAGATCACTATCTTTTGATAGGTTTTCCTTCAATCTATCTGTGAAGAATGATTTTAGGTATTTTCCCAATATTTTAGACTCTTTTATGTCGGAGATGAATGGGGAAATGATTGATGTTCATTCAGTTTCTTGAATATCTTGGAAACCAAACATTTCAATGAAAGTATATTCTAGACTTTTGAATTGAGCCCTTCCATTTCTCAAGTCACTTTGGTTTGATCTAATAACTTGAGGAGAGGGGGTGGGGCAGCACCTCTGCGCATATTCCTCATTTTATTTGTATTTTCATGGGGATCAATTTAATACACGAGACTTTAAATTTGCATACTGTAGTTTGTTAAGGAGCCAATACATAATAATCGCAATTTTTGATGGTCAATAACTTGATGGGGGTGAAGTCTGAAAAATACTTCAAGCACTATTTGAATCTAAGAAAAGGTGGTCTACCCCTACAGAGATGTTGCCCTCTCAATTTCTTGAAATGCCCGCTAGCGGGACCATGTGTCAGGAGCTGCTTTTTTCGTTCCAAAAAACATCGCAGAAGGTTTTATGTAAATCGGAGTTTCACCTTCTAAGTCCCTGGGCCAAAAAAATCCTTTACCTACGACCCCCTCTGTAATCAGTCAATAACACACAGTCGGCAATGATTTCTATTACGCATGGTAAAAAAAACGCACAGCTGTAAAGTAAATCGCACGGTTTCCATAGCAGCATCTTAGCAGCTGTCAATAGATGTCGCCATTTTATTCAAAATTTACTATTTGAAAACATTAGGTATTGCTACGTTTAACTATGAAAATCCCAAAGGGCTAAGTATGTATTGATTATAATTGAAAAATGGACTTTTGATTATCAACCATATATTAATAATGATTACACGTTAGTTCTTTAAAGTGCATTTCATTGGTAATAGAGTAATAGAGATGGAGTTTACCAAGCACTTCTAATTATGTAACTGTTGTTTCTTATGCTTCAACAAGCAAAGGAAGCGATTTATTATTTGTGTTCAATAACTGTACTGTTATTATAATAACAATATATTATGGAATTGAATGTTATACAATAGAATTATTAAAAATATCTATTGTTGATGTTGTTCAAGTATTATCAATAATTAGATTATAAATACAAGTACAAGTAGGTCGTAGGTAAAGTATAGTACGTAACTCGTGCTGTAAAGCATTTTACGCACTCACGGAGTAACGTCATAAAATGACGATGATAAAATTTCATAAAATGACAATAAATTTTATATGTGTCAAAGTTACAAGTCAAAATAAACAAAGATTTTGGAATTCCTGACGAAATTATTGAAAAAGTAAAGAAAGCAACTGTAAATCTGTTGCCAAAACAGTCTAAAGAAGCTTACGACATGGTTATTGAATAAGTTGAACAAAAAATTATTTCTCTTTATGCCCGGACGGGCATAAAGTACCACATTAGATAGTAGGTAACTAAGGTAACAGTAAAAACACAATAATGAACTAGTATGACATAAAAAAAATTACGGTCTCTGGGCATCCTATATGAGATTATAGTTCATTTAAAAACCAGGAGGAGTAATTTGAAAAGCCTTACTCACACCACTAAAAGTTACTAGATTAGTTACTAAAGGGTGTGTCCCGAAAACGTAGTCAACAGTCGTGTTCCAAATATATTAAATATGCCTTAATAGCAAAGACATTAGTCATAAGTCGATTTCTCCTCTGATTTGCAGTATATTTTTCAGATGTACCTACGCATTAAACAAAATGTAAGACTTTTTCCTGTTTCGTTTCTTATTCAAACATAAGAAGATTCAGATTCACATCGACAACAAACAAATTATGGTCATTGTTGATGGTGGAGAATTACAGATAGTCAAGTTACTTTAATTATATGTATTACAATTAAATTGGAAAGAATATGATAATTGATAATATGTTCTGGCAATAACAATACTACAAAATTAATAGCATTGTAGAGCAATATGCAGTATTAATTTAAACATTACCAACAGTTATCTTTATGTTGCCGAACTAAGTGTAATAAACCACTTTTCAAATACTTCTGAGATACCTTCTTCATTCTTTTTAACTTCAAAAACCAATAATGTATTTTCTACCAAACCCATTCTTTTCTGTATTGTTTTATATCTTCCATGGCACGTTCTTCCGATGAACTTTGACGATTTCTTCCCAAATATGTATATAACAAATAAATAGTACCTACATTTGACACGTCAAAAGGTGACACAGATAAATTTAATTTGTTTCAAGAGAGTCTGAACGTTTTTTTGAAGCTTGCAAAATTTTGTCCAGCACAGATAACATTTTTGTTCTTCGAACGACATTTTTTATTCACTCATCACAATTTTTCAAAAGTCCTGGTATTCCACCAATATTTTCTGCACTATATAATGTTCCTCTACTTCATTATTCCCTTAATTCTCGCTAAACCGACTTTACTACTTAAAAAAAATGTAAAGTAATAATGTACCCACTGCTTCAGAATATTTTTGGTTTTTCATCCAATATTTATTTATTTATCTGTCAGAACTATCAAAATGAAAATTATCAGCTGATGTCAATATTAAAAAGTGTTGTGTGAAACTGGGCTGAATCTGACCAATCAGAAGTCTACAGAATTGCCAACTTAAATTCAAATCACTCCTCCTGGTTTTTAAATGAGGTATAGTAATGTGTGAGCATAAACCCGAGCTTTTATTTTTCATTTATTTTGCTTAAATTCCATAGTTTTTAAACGTTTATATCTGTCTCTGTCAATACAATTATGGTTATGTCATACTAGTTCATTATTGTGTTTTTATCGCTTAGTTACCAACTATCTAATATCGTACTTTATGCCCGTGCGGGCATAAAGAGAAATACTTTTTTGTTTAACTTATTTAATAACCATGTCGTAAGCTTATTTAGACTTTCTTGGCAACAGATTTTCAGTTGCTTTCTTTGCTTTTTCAATAATTTTGTCAGGAATTCCAAAATCTTTGTTCATTTTGACTAGTAACACATAAAATTTATTGTCATTTTATGACATTTAAGTTTGTCAACATTCACCTATTAATTCAAACCGGATTTTTTAAAACACTGATTTGTATTGAGATCGGATTGCAATAACGAACTAGTATGACATAAAATTTTGTATGTACCGCAGGCATATACAGATGTGTATACCCTCGGGCGACTTACAAACCCTCGGGCCAAAGGCCCTTTGGTACGTAAGACGTCGTCCTCAGGGCATAAACATCTATTTATACCCTTGGTACATAAATAACATTGTAGTATCGGTTGTTATGGGCAACGAGCGTTTTGCCATTTTTTATGCTCGGCGAGTGTAAAGTAACTCAACTCAGAAACGTCAACTTTTCGTTGTAAATGGCAAGCAAAAAAGCCTACTTTTCAATGTGATTGTAGAAAAAAAGATTTCAAGCCAATGTTTTTGGTGATTATTGTTTAGGGGCTCCTCCTTGAATCGGCCAAATTTTCTTTCAATTCCATAGATTAGAACCATCCTGATTCATATTATTTTTGTAGCGCATTACCAAAAAACACATTGTTAGAATTTTTTTGAATTTATTGTAATTTTCCGGAAAGGGGAAGGGAAAACAGGCATTGCATTCACATTTCTTCCTCTCGAAAAATTTCTAATACATCGAATCATGATGTTTTTCTTATGAGAATGCATTAAAAACAATTATCGCTCAATTGTAGGTCTTACTTCAGAATTAGTCTTACTTAAGAATTATTTTCTCTTTTGGAATTATGTTAAAACCCCAAGATTTTATTTTTATCATTGAATTGATATGCTAGAAGTAAGATCTGGTAGTTTTACTTGCTATATATGTAGATATTCATGAAGTTTCCTCTCAAGGTCCAGAACAAACGTTTTTTGAAATATATTATCTGTTTTATCATACCCGCCAGGGCCCGTATGTTTGAGTTCACGTGATAAATTTCGAAGGTGATATTTGTATCACCAAAATTGCGTATGCGATACTCTTTTCGTTCGATACCCTATTCCCGAACCGAATGCGATAAAGGATTGGTCGATTTCGAAGGATGTGATATATTGTGAGGGAAGTCTTAGCTTGGGTGACAAATTCAACCAATAGCCGAAAGGAATATAAATCACATGACTTGGCTTGTCATGCTGACAGCTTTTCTGCTATATTTTTTGAGACGGTCTGTCGTCTGAGACTCAGTTATTCCTTTCCTTTTTATTGTGCGCTTTGATTATTTGATTATCGCATATTATGAACGAATCGAAGGAGAAACGTGCCGGTTATGTCTCAGTGGAGCAAAAAAAAAGACTTTTTACCTTAATGCAAGACCGACCAGCGTTATGTAGTGGTCGGTTCTCTACAAGCTTTTCCAAAAAAGACGGCCAAAAAGAATGGCAGAATATTGCAACCACATTGAATGCAATTCCAGGTGGGAACAAAAGTTGGATACAGTGGAGAAAAGTGAGTAATGAATTACCTACCAAATATGAATGCTAATGAAATTTAGAAACATGTATAATGCTAAACATTTATATGATAATATGAAATGGTTTATAACCACTATTATTTTAGACTTGGCAGGATATGAGAAGCAAAGTTAAGTCAAAGCAAGCCTCTATAAAAAGACATGCTTGTGGTACAGGCGGAGGACCTCCTCTACCAGTAATATTAAAGCAGAATGAGGAGGATATATTAAGTCTAATTAGTACCGTCGCCGTGAATGGACACTCTTCAGTGCAAGAATCTGTTGCACACTTTGTAAGTATTTAATTTTCAATAAGATATGAATCTCTTCAAACTTAATTATTCTGGAATTCTCGTTACCTCAACTTCTTCAAATATCTTAATCAAATAAAATACATCTTTGGAGCTTTATCCCATCTTACAACAGGTTTTTATTTAGCAGACACAAATGCAATTATAAACACATACTTCAATATTACCTATTACTTGATCAAATATAGTGGTTTTCAGGATTTTGAAAATACTGAAGAATGCAATACTATAGTACCTGCACCACCTACCACGGTTGATACATCTCAATTAGTAAATGATGATTGTGTTCAAGAAATAGGTATGTACCCCCTACGAGACCCACTACTAACATTTAAATTTTAAGTATTCTAAATAAAATGTAATTGTGCTTCCAGTATTGGAAGTGCAGTCAGGGCTTGATGAACAGCAGAGAGAAAATCTTGCACCCATAGTGGTACCTGGATCTTCTTATACACCAACTTCAGGTATGACTAGTTCTCTCATGATTGAGAAAATTGCTCATTTGTATCAATTTCAGTGAAGAAGCACACAGATTCATCTGCAAAGAAGTTACAGGTGGCTGCTTCTGCTGCTGCATCACTTAGTGAATCAGCTAAAGAAAAGTTATCAATCAAAAGGGAGTATTATAAAAAAAAATTGGACATTATGAGAGCAGCGGAAGAAAGAAAAAGATGCTACTACAACAAAATAATTGAAATAAAGGAAAAAAAATTGATAATAGAAGAAAGAAAGGCACGTGCACTTGAAAAAATTGGTGAAAACCGTTAAAATTCATTTTATTTTGAACCATAAATATTTTCTAAAATTTAATTACATAAATAAAAAAATTTAATTCACAAAGTATTATTATTAAAAAAAAAATCAGTTGGTGAAATAATTTTGAATCAGTCTTCTCTGCAATCTTCGACCTTCTTGCAGTTGAGGATTAACTCTTGCACCAATACCTTCTTCTCGTCCTCCTTCATCATCTAGCATGCCCAAATCAAGATACTCATCGATATCTTCTGGTTCAGGTGCAGGCATATTATGTTCTATACAAAGATTGTGTAGAACTATGCAAGCATTAATTATACGAGCAGCTTTCTCCGGATGATAGTGAAGTACTCTATGTTTTAAAAGGCATCGGAACCTCATTTTGAGAAGACCATTGCATCTTTCAATGATACAACGTGTACGTTTATGACAATGATCATAATCTGCTTCTGGGGATCCTGGAAAGGGTTCATTTTCCAAAGGTGTCAATAGCCACGGTCTTAATGGATATCCAGAGTCTCCTAAAATATGTTATATAGGTACATTATACAAATATAATTGGGTATAGCAAGACTAATATATAATTGTATTTTTTACCAAGTAAGTAAAACTGATTTGGATTGTTGTTATGAATATTTTGCATAATCTCCTGCACATTTGAATTATTCCATATGAAGGCGTCATTTGTACTGCCAGGATAAAGAGCATTCACATTAATAATTTTCATCTGAGAATCACATATCTAAAAATAACGATACTATATAATCGAAAATAATCAAATACAAAACACATACCAACTGTACATTTATGGAATGGTAGTTTTTCCTATTCACATACACATATTCATTATATATGGGATCATTTTTAGGTGGTGCAATGATTGCAACATGGGTGCAATCGATACACCCCACTACACCCGGAAAATGAAACTTTTCATAAAACCTGCAACAATACTAAATTAAAATTACTGGAACCTTTGGTGATATTCATACTGAACAAACTCACATTACATAAACACTCAACAACTTTCTGTATCTGAAGACAATAACTTGGTTATTAAAACGAAATCAATGGTAGGTTCACATTAAAGAATCAATTAATTCGAAAAAAATTGTTTACTTACCTATCACGGTTTCTCTCAAGCTCGTGCAGATTTCTTGGAAATCTAACCAACTGGTTGAAAATATCTGGTTGATTTAAAGCGTTAATTACTTCTTCAAGACACCTTGAAACAGATGACTGACTCAATGCTACATGTATATTAGAAGCTGAATCTAACTGATAGCTGCCACTTGCAAGGAATCGAAGACTTACTAAAACCTTCATAAACATGTTTTATTATAAATCATATACATACCTATTAAAATTGATGGTAACATACTTTTGTCTCAATATTTATAGCTGATTCTCTACTTCCTTCCTCTATAAAGGGAGACACTAGTCGAATCACTTCTCGAACTAATTCTTTTGATAGACGAAACATTCTCACAAATTGTCTATCTCCAAGTTCGAATGCATTTATGCGCGGGTAGAAGGGCCTACGCTGGCCTGCTACGGCACCAGCAGCTTCCTCTACTACTTCTGCAATAGCGATCATTGCAATTTCATCAAAATTTGCCATTTCGGTATATCACCACTGTGGTTTGTTTACATTACCAGACAGTAATTTGAAGTTTATATTTAAGCCACGCCCTTCGATAATTGTTATCGCATGCTAAATTTCCGCTCGTTGTTTTTTGGTCGATAATTATCGCTTGTGATATTCGAACATACCCTTTTTCGGATATCCTTCGATAAAGTGCGAATATCGCATGCGATAATAAGTCGAGTGAACTCAAACATAGGTCCCCAGGTGTTATATATCTGAGAAACTGTTTTTTGCTTACGTTAATGTATGATTAAATTTCACATCTCAACATTATAAGAAATTTGTTAGCTCATTTTTGTCGAAAATCTTTCCAAATGCCAAGGTTCTTTCATAACATTTAAATAATGAATAATGATGATTATTTTAAAAATAGTTGGAATGTGATATTATTATTTATTACTTTATTAGGAAATCCTCCAGTCGATAGTAGGTAATTAATGTCGGTTCAACCCAAACGCAACTTGTAGGTAATATTGGACCGAGTGACACAGTTTAAAAAAAACTTATTTTTGTTCGAAGAATGGGCCAATATTTAATCTGCTCACGACTGCCACTTCCAGAAAAACTGTATTTTTTTTCTTATAGCAGTTGTTGAAAGCTATAGTAGCAGAGAATATGGGATGACTGGAGCTTGTAACGAGAGGACCGGAATCATTTAATTTAATAAAAGGCTAGTGCGATTAAAATAGAAAGTCATCGGTGAATATTTCAGTTGCCCATTAATTTGATATGATTTTAATCACAAATATCAACTTAATTTCATGAAGTTTTGAAGTTAAAATAAAGGGACGTCATGATTTAAGCTAGTATGTTCACATGATTCCTCATAACTTCGAAGCTGCTATTCTTATTTCACAAAGGACAAAAATTTCTTTCCAATGATACCCAAATGGAAGGGAAAATAAATACAGCCTTGTTTCCATACACCCAATAATTGGGAATGGTTTTTAAAACTAAAAAAACAATTTTTACACTAGGTACTTATCATAATTTTGACAAACGTGGTATTGGTGGAAGCTACTCACTATAACAAAACAATACATTTAAATAGTTGTAACTGATCATAAGCTTCACGGCACAGTGGCATGTAACCACGACTGTTCGATTATCACTATGAATTTGTATTAAATACATTAAAATACACTCACCGGCAAAAAAATTGGCCACCTATTAGTAAATCTTGCTGAAGCTCGTTGCCCAAGAACTTTCGTTTCAATTGTTCCTACGTCAAATTGTAGATAAATTCTTTGGTATTAAAACAAACTCCAGGAAAGTTTTCCAAAAATGTTGATAGCTTATTTATAAAGATTGAAAAAAAATACCATGTATTTGTAGTCCAATTCCTCAACACCCTCTGGCACAGTTCAGAAAATTTGTAGACTTCATGCTCAGTTCATTACAAAGACTATCCTTTCCGCCATCTTTCACTTTTCAATTCATCATGATATCTTTATTTCTTTTGAAGATACACGTATTCAAATAAAAGCCTGTAATCAATAGCAGCAATTACCGAATTATTATTTATTTGATGACGGAGTTCTAAATGCTCAACGTTGCTTGCAAGACGTTCTTCAGGAAGCTGTGGTTCCCGAAGGCCGCATGTAGTAAATATTGTTAACCCACCCGAAACACTTGACGAGCTGCATTTTGATGAATATGACGCAATTCCTCAAGATCGCATTATTCGTCTTATTGAAACGTGAACTTTCGTTCAGCGTTTCAGCTTTTGAAGCATTGAATTTCTTCAGAATTTTGGTTTTTGGTGGAATAGTCCATATATATTTCCTAGAAATATTGCTTTTGAAAAATTAATAAATTATTTCACTTTTGTGATTTGTGGTGGAATAAACTTATGATCCAAAAATCAAGATTCTTAAAGTATTTTACCGCGAAATTTGAAATTTTAATTTGTCTTTAAATAAGAATGAGAAAGGTTCCGGCAGGTCTTCTCTCAGCGTCTGTCGACAAAGCAGCATAAGTGGAGCTGTGCAGTAGTCCTCTGAATAGAAATTTTTGTTACCGGTTGCGTAAGCCCATAAGAATCTGGATTACTGCACAGTTTCCTGGAACACAGTTCTTGGGATACAATTTCTTGGAGTAGGTACCTGACAAGTTCCTGGGATACAATTTACTGTATCAAACAGTTTATGGAATACATAATACAGTTTCCTAGAATAAAAGTTTCCTGGGATACAAGTCCCTTTGGAGTAACAAGTTTCCTGAATACAGTTTCCAGCATACAAATCCATGGAGTAAACAGTCCATGAAAATACATCAGTAGTACCTGAATCAATAGATACAGTACAACTTTATCTTCACAAACAAAAAGTTCTAGTGTGCTAAGTATTTTTTTTATTGTTATTGACCCATCTTTTTGTAATATCAATATAGAAATTATATACATTTTTTTTATCTTGATAGTTTTATTTATTATACAGAAACCTTAAGTTCTTTTTTTAAACAGATTAAAAGTTAGCTGACCCTTAGATTTGATTTTCTTTCTAATTTTCTTTTAGAAAAGAAAATTAGGCGCCCTAAAATAGCTTTTTCTGTTATTCTAGTTATGCCAAAATTTGTTTTTCTCAAGATTAACAAAGCCCTGCGAACTGGCTTAGTTTACCTCCACATTTAATTGGTTAGTTAGGCAAGAATCTGCAATAATTACCATCATTTCTTTCAACGACATTCAATCTCATTATTTGTTTCATTGACGCTCAACGGCAATCAACAAATTGGTTTCATTATCAATTTGATGTTTCGGCGATTGCGTGCAGTTAATTCTGCTTTCTGCTATAGGTGGGCATAGGAAATATTGCTAAATGCCAATTATGTTTTTCTTTTTATTCCAAATTATTGTTGAATATTATAAAATTACAAATTAAATTTTCCCCTAAGACAATTCCAGACTTTTATCTGAATACGTGTATCTTCAGAAGAAATGAAGATATATCAAGGTGAAATGAAAACTGAAAGATAGTGAAAAGGATTGTCTTTGTACAAAACTGAGCGTACACTCTACAAATTTCCCGAACTGTTTCACACGTATTAAGAAATTCGACTACAAATCCATGTTTTTTTTTCACCCTGTATAAATAAGCTATCAACATTTTTGGATATTTTCTCTGGAGTTTGTTCAAATAACAAAGAATTTATCTATAATTTGGCATAAAAATAATTGGAATCGATAAAAAATTACGAAAGTTCTTGGACAATGAACTTTAGCAAAATTTTAGGTGGCCGAGTTTTTTTGCTGGTGAGTGTATATTACGTGTAAATTATTGTTTATTCAATGGACAATAAATATTGAACATTTCAGATTTTCTTGCTCCATAATTTTTTTATTAGCAGACTGAAGCTTCCCCGAGGAGAAACCTGGTACACAGACGGGTCACAGACTGGGGAAGAGACAGGAGCAGGTGTGTATAGTGAAATGAGATACACAAGATGCTCCTTTTCACTGGGAGAGCAGACCTCTGTATTGCAGGCAGAGATTTATGCTATCCTAGAATGTGTCAGAATTAACAAATATGGGACTGACACTGATAGGATAAACATACTAACTGACAGCCAGGCAGCCCTTGCAGCTTCAAACAGCCGCAAGGTATCATCCAGACTGGTAGAAGAATGCCAGAAAGAACTAAATGAACTAGGAGACCACATTAAAGTAAGATTAGTGTGGGTGCCGGGACATAACGGTATTTCTGGAAATGAACAAGCTGATGAACTCGCGAGAAGAGGTTCAGCAACAGCATATGTTGGACCACAAAGAAGGTAGTTCGAGGAAAATAAAAAAATGGGTACAAAGCCAAAATAGACTTCAGTGGAGGAACACTCCAAAGCAGGTACACAGTAAAACCTTCATAGGTGAATAAGGAATAAGCTAAGAATTATCACAGGTTATCTAACGGGTTATACCCAGGTAAAAGATCACCTGCATAAAATAGGTGCAGACTTTGTGGCATGGAGGCCGAGACCGTAACCCATATCTTATCTGACTGTGAGGCACTGGACTCGAAGAGGCAATCAATCTTCGGAGAAGCCAATGTGCCACCTGAAGTATATGGCACACTTCCAATGGACCTATATCGTCTACTCGAAGGTACGGGGATAACGGGATGGGTGGACTAAATGTGGGAGTAGAGTACAATAAGCCAACAGGCTGCAGTGCTCCCGGCATCAGAACGGCTTCCAAAATACACAAAAAAAAGCTGTGGTTCTTTTCTGGAGTTTATTTTAATAACAAAAAATCTATCTACAATTTGGCACAAAAACAATAATTGAAATCGATGAATAATTACGATACTTCTTGGACAACGAACTTTAGCAAAATTTTAAGTGGAGTTTTTTTGCCGGTGAGTGTATATTACGTGTAAGTTATTGTTCACTCAATAAACAATGAATATTGAATATTTCAGATTTTATTGTTTTGTAATTTTTTCATAAGACGGGTTTTAGTTTTTAAAGTAAGTTTTTATTACGTTAAAATGCAAAGTTAAAATATTTGTGTTACTAAGTTAATTACTTTCATAATGTTCAATTTCAAAGGTTGAACTTACTCATCCATTTTGTTCTCTCCCCGATTAAAGCATACATCCACATATTACTTTTTTCACTGCTACTGTTTCCACACCTTTACACTTAGATGTTACTGTGTTGAGTCAATACAAAAAAGGGCGTAAAAATCATTTTTTTGTAATTAACAGTTTTTGTACTACTGGTTTGATGCAATTTGCCATAAATGTACATGGAAAGTTAATCTTTCAACTTTTTTGCGTAATTATCACAGACAACGTCGCTATTAATCTGTTTTATGTACACTACTGGACAAAATTATCGCAAGAATATAAATATTCCAATTCGAATATTCTTTTGCTACAAGTATTGTTCTCCCATCATTTAATTCCAAATGTTAATTATCTTTCCTTCATTTTGTGTTTTTCAAGCTGTGCTATTGGTACTAAAGTATCCTACTACTTAGTAGGCACCTAGGTAATAAAATATAAATTCTCAATAACCAGACCCATGGAACGGTCGACTTCTGTGATTCATTCAACTATAAATTTCATTACCATTTCTGAAAATAGGCATTCTAATGGTGTTATTGTGACCTCATTACCTGATAAGCGATTTTCGATGAATTGCCTAAGTACCTACTTAAATGCTAAATATATTTGAACAACAAATATAATATGTTGCAATTTATTATACTGCGCTTTCTACATTATGGTCATTTTATGTAATGAACATATCCATAGATATGTTTGTTTGGTACACCTAATTTCTACACGACAACTTTGTTAGCTTCACACCCAGTTATCCAAAATATGTGTATGAAACATTTCTGACACCGGTCATATTTTCTATTTGAAACGTTTCATCTTTTGACTCGGACACGTTCCTGAAACATTGCAGAAACCAGAAATGTCCTAGGTATGAAATGTTTCACAAGAAATGTTTCATGTTAAACATTTCTGATACATAGCATAACTGCATATGAATATATTATTATAAAAACACATATCTGAAACCAACCATTTGGATCATTTCAAGTGTCAAATGACACATTCCAAAATTGAATTGACTCAATATACCTATAGATTTATCAAATGGGTATGAAAATAACTTTTCAGATAAGTACATTTGACAACAGCGCTTAAACTGAGGGGGCACTAAGTACACACCCATCGCTGATTACGAACAATTATTCTTCTTTCTCTTTCAAGTACTTAGTTATTCTAATATTTTTCTGGTCGTACTTGTGTAAATCATATGTCGCGAATGGAATTTTCGCAATCTGTTCTCTGCTGGAAGTTGTATTTTAGTATTTAGAGTTTTGGAAGAATTGGTCCACTTAGCAACGTTTTCGAAATTTTTGAAGATGTTTGTGATTGTTTCACATATACGCACACCTATGTGAACATATTGAATAAACATTTCACACATGTATATAAATAAAACTTTTAGATCTTTTGAAAATAAGAAAGTTTTTTTTTCAATTTAGGATCGATATTTCACAATAATCACTCTAATGTTCAATGGAGTAATCTAATACAAAACAATAAACAATAAAGACCTCACTAAATATGCTTCGGAGGTGCATTAACAGAACAATTACGACAGCGTATTTAGCCGATGATGGGGCTATGAAGTCTTCAATAGAATGCTACGTCGGAAATAATAGGAAGTGTCATAATGGAAGGTAATTTTGCGAATTCGCAAGAAGTATTGACAAAGCTTGTATCAATTGTCATGGGTATAGTTGATATTTGATATGTATTAAACATCTGAGCTTAATCGTTGGTTTTCTGTTTTCGTATCAAATTGACTTGACTTGAGCTTGAAAGGTCTAATACTCACCTAAACCTTCCGTCTGCAAGCTCGATTAATCACCAACGTAAAAGAGTGATCAGAACATAAGATTTCTAAAAAAAACCAATTTTTGTTATGCTATTCAAAGTTGACATACTTTATTGACTAATTGGTACTCGTTGGGAAAATTCAGATAAAAAAATATATCGTTTTTATAACCCATTTTAATTGTAGTACAACTTTTACACATACACACACAATCGATCTGCTACCAATATGGGTATATTGCTAAAGAGATCTGCATTACATAAGTGAAATTAAATAATAAAAAAAGTTAGAAAATCAAACAGTTTATAAACAACAAGTTTCAAACTTATTATATTAGAAGCTAACCACTATTAGAAATGTTTTCAGTCGTAAATAAAGTGGTAATGTAAATTTAGAGGATTGTAAGAGAAGAGTCAGGTTTCCTTAATTGCTACTTCCAACTGACAGATTCCACGTTCACTTGATTGATTGATTAACTAGCTCGGCACCTGAGCCCTTAGGTCTTGGTTGTACGCTTTATGTGAAGAGACCAATCCTCCCTCGTTCTTTCTAGTCTTCACATTCGAAAATAATGTGTGAGGCTGTTTCCTCTTCTCACCTGCACAATCGACAGATAGGTTCATCCCTATACAATATGCCAATAGTGTGGACTGTTTCCCTAGAGTACAGTGACCGGTGAGTACGCCCATTACCGTGGCACCTGATGTGGCTCAATTTAATATTAGTCAGCGAATGGGAGGGTTTTTTCATCAGTTTACTGTGTTCCAGCTTTGGCACGTGGCTTCAGTACGTCTGATGCTTTGTTTGAATCCACCGATATGTACAACCACGTGGTACAGTTTTTGATATTCCAAATACTGGTTGGGTTAATGGCCAGTGTATACAGTGCCCCAGAACCTACTCAAGTGTCACCCTATTGTGGTTTGCAGGAGTTGAGATTTTTTGGAGGCAGTCTCAAACCAGTCCAGATAAATCTAGAGGCATGCTGAAGATATCATTTCTGTCTGACTATCTAAGAGTATAATAATCTTTTTGCTTCTATAATCCCTTCCAATGTTCATTTGCAAACCACGTTCACTTACTATGAACTGTTTCATGGTTTCTGCGGAGAATTTTCTTGCCACTGACCATAACAAAATATGTGGATATGTTGAAAATTATTTTAAAAACAACGATACCATGTTTAAGTTTGCCGACAAGTAGAAGACCACATGTCGTGGCCCCAAATAGAACCAAAAGAGTAATCCAAAGTGCTCAAGATAGAGTTGGGATGTCGTCGTCAATTTGACATTTCGTTCATAACGAATTTGAAGGGACACAGTGGCTGAAAATCTTCCAATGTCGCTGAAGGTTATATAGACAATTTACTTAGAGACATAATCAAAATTGACGGGACCATTTAAAAATTATCAACAGTAAAAACACAAGAGCTTTTTTTTATCGGATAAATTTCTCTTTGCATCGAAACAGTTTTGCCAATCACTCATTTTACGAGAAAAACTGACAAGATAAAATCGCGACACCGAAGGTGGCGCGATTTTATCTAATGTCAGTTTTTCGAGCAAGTTTAGTGATTGGAAAAACTTTGAGTTAAAGAGAAATTTATCTGATGAAAGAAAAGATCGAGTGTTTTTTGGCAAGATAAATTAACGACAGAATATATGGATGAACAACAAAAATAATTATCTTTATTAACTTGCGACTCATTGTCATTGTGTAAAAGTGACGTCCCCTTACTAGATATTGAGGAAGAGGAGTTTTTCTCGCGATAAAAAAGGATGCACCTTTTTTATCGATGTCAAAGTGACAATAACATTTCCAGGTATATGACATTTTAACATTGGAGTTAATTTATCATATATAACACCACGAGAGTGAAAATTTTGTCGGCAAAATTTTTCGATTGTCATGAAAGTTTGTTGCTTGGCAATTTTGCGAATTACATTTTCAACAAAACCACGAGCCGTTAGGCGAGTGGTTTTGGATTAAATGTCATGAGCAGAATTACCTAAAAGCAACAAACTTGAATACGACAAGAGAAAAATTTTCGACATGACTATTTCACGAGAGGAAAACTAAAATATCATATGTTTAAACGTTTTATTTATTGCAAACTTCAATTATACAAAGCCAAAAAAATAATAACATTATGAAAAAAAAATTACTTATTCATGTGAAAAGTACAATTATTATAATTGTACGTTGTAGCATTTTGGGGATTGTTTTGCATCATAACCTGTGATGAATTTAAGTTAGAAACTGAGGATTCCTTTTCTTCATTTTTATTTTCTCGAAGGTTCTCTATAAGTTGGAAATGGTGTTCTTCATTCAATTGTAAATATGTTTTCAAAGAATGGGTAGAAGAATGTCCTGTGGGCTTAATTACTTCTTGTTCACCAACTCCTTCTTTTGCTAATGCAGATATTGCAGAAGCTCTATGTGAATGATTGGTTATTTTTATTTTTTTTGTGTCTATACCAATTGATTCTGCCGATATTTTCGTCCACTTTGAAATTGAATTAATTTTCAATGGTTAATTTTTGTACCATATTCCTTTCTCCCAATTTGGATGTACTGTTAAAAATAATCTTGTTGTTAGATAAGGATTGGATCCTCTTTTTTCAATAATTTTTAAAAATAAACGAACGGGACACAAATTGTTGTTAGCATTATTTCTTACCAGCCACTTACTGCCAGATAAAGCTTTTGAACCTCCTTGTGTCGTTTTGGAAAAGATTGGATTATATTGTACCCTGCCAGTAAAATTACCTTTATTATCATATTCTTTTTTAAAGTAATTAATTAGCAGCTTCATTTCCACGGCATGCTAATTCGAACGAACATAAATGAAAAAACTTTTTTTGTAACCCATCAGGATTATCTTCAGAATAGCTTTCTACCATTTCCATTAATTCTTCTTTGGTAAACGCTTTAGAACATCTTTTTCTGGTTTCAGGTTCAGCCTGAAGCTTTTTACGTTTTGTATCCCTGGCTAATCTAGCAAATTTATAGGTTATATCTTTAAATAGATCAATTTTGATGTTAAATTCTAGAAAATATTTTTCCTGAACCATTTGAGCAGTCGTATTCCAAAGTGTTTTCACACTAGCTTCAGTATAATCAGTTCCATCTCTTTTTTTCATGTTAAAACCATAATCTTCAAGAATTTTTGCCAGAACTTGTTCAGAAGTATCCTTCTCTAACGTATAATTACGTGCGTCCAGAAACATTCTAAACTGTTCTCACGCAGACTTTTTTGTCTTCATTGTATTTCGCGGAATACTTTGCTTAATTGTACTCTCTATTTCATTTATTGAATTATTCCCAAATCTTGTATTATTCATGTTAATAATACTTATTTAAATTTTTGAAAAAGTTTTAATAATTTTTAGACAGTTAAATAAATAAATGAACAACTTAGTTTCCTTAGAAACCACTAACAAAGATTTATATTGAATTTTATCACAGAGTGATAGAATTTTATACACATAGATTAATATTAAACGTCAAAAAATTGCCGCGACAAGACAAGAAATTGCCAGTTCAAAACCTCCAAATTTTGTCAGTTATCAATTTACTTTAGTGAAATAGTCACATGAAAACAATCAACATGTATCGGATACTTTATCTACATGTTCCGAATTCAACAAGAGGAATTTTAATATACATTTCAAACAAATTGAATCACTTCAATATGAGCGATTGTTCGAATTTCAATATAAAAAAGAATAAGAATGTTCCTTATTTTGCTCTTAAAATCAATATTACAAAGAAACGTGTTTCATTGATTTGTTATACCACATGGTTGCCAAAAAAATGTACGTAATACGTCCGGAAACTGTTGTTTTGGACTCGAGAACTGGAATCCTGAAATCTTGTCTACTCGTCCAAAAAAAAAAATTATTTTTTTAACTTGTTACGTAATTTACTATGTTGACCTAGGACCAAAGTGGTGCCTAGGTTGCAATGTATTATTTAATACCTCACTGAAAAGGCTACCTACCTTTTCGTTCAAATATCTAAACCATAAAACGTAATTTTTTTGAAACAATCGGATAAAAAAAATTTTTGGAGTGAACACTGCGACAAGAAAAGGGCTTGTTTGAAATTGGGTATACATTTTGAAGGAAGTGACTAATGAGAAGGAAGAATTAGCTAAATGATGTGATTTTAAAACGAAATGAAGTCACACAGCTGAAAATGGGGATATTTCAATATATCCGATAAATAGACATAAACTAATGATACAAATTTAAAGGAAATTACGTGCCATTAAGGTTGGTGGTCCCATGGTAGCCTTATAAAATCAAATTCATATTATCTTGGAATGTAAGAACAGCCTCTCCCGCATTTCTAGGAATAATAAAACTTAATGTTTTCGAATTTTTGCCAAAAACTTATATTATAATGGGACCAAAACCTTAGCCGTAAATTTGAAAGTATATAGTATGATTATTGTTCTTAGTCTGTCTAGCATCTGTCAAATTTTATATACAAGGCCTGAGTAAATGTTTAAAAAACAACCAAATTAAATCAATTTCAACGAAATGAACCGATTCGTTAGAGAGTAGCAATCATCTTGATGACTGGCAAATTTTATCAAATCTAAAGTAATCTCACATATATCACCTACCTTGTTTAAAAAAAATCTTCGAGCTCTCGTGTTACATAATACATCCGATTCCAAGGCTAACGTGACTCCTCTTACTTTTTAGTTCCTGTTAATACATTCCTAGCACACACTGACCTACTCTTAAGACTAGCATTTTATTCGTAGAACAGTTTTTACTCGTGAAATCTCATTTACCAGCAAAAAAAAATCGACGAGATCTTGAATCGCATCATCGTATCGATGGTATAAGTTGAAATTAATGGAGTGACTTACGCAACGCAAATATAAATTCCTTTCGATTGATTTATACAATGGGTTTAATTTGTAACAAGGAAATATTTCTCGTCAATTTTATGAATTGATGTGTCCTGAATCGCACTGTGATGTTTTTTCCATGCTTGCTCAGTGCTCTTCCCAACTTTCAATTATTATTGTCCTGGAAAGAAATTTTGTATAGGTAGAAGCAGCAAACAAATAGTTATGAATATACATCCTATCAACACACTTCTTGCTAAAGGTAGGTTTTCCTCCACATTCGCAGGTAGCTAACGACTGCGACCAAAGTAGCAACGATGATATTCGTCGAAGAATTTTGCAAAGAGATCTTTTAATCCGATTGGATCTTGTTAAATATTCGTCAACGAATTTCATTTTATAGCAGTCGCTTTTATATTAATAATTATTGTGTTGTTATATTTTTCTGCTACACCTGTATCTGTATCTGTAGAGTAGGGAGGGTGAGTGTAGGCTCACAGCACTTAGGCCACATGTGATCCATTGTACATCCTCCCGAGGTGTTGTCCTCCTAGGTCATCGTCCATCCTGTCCTTCTCATGAAGGCAGGTGTAGGCCAGAACTCACCGAACACACACTCTTTTATTGACGATAACTCCGGACACTCGCATGAGACATGCCTGACAGTTGCATTTTCCTGTTCACACATCCTGTATAGAGGTGTATCCACTAGCCCCATAGTATGGAGGTGTTTCATTAGTTGACAGTGGCCAGTCAAAAATTCTACTGTGAAACGAAGGTTTTTCCTGGTCATCTCTAAATATTTCTTCGGCGCCAGCTTCCCAGGATCGCCCAGGGTGATCCTGGCAACACTGCATCCTTTAATTCCATCCCATCTCTTAAGGGATTGAGCATGAGTGTAACGTTTGGCTAGTTCCGCAATTGTCGAAGTCGTTAGGCCGTAGGTCACTGGGTACTGGAATTTTTAGTCCAGCGGCTTCCCTTGCTAAAGAATCGGCAATGCGATTTCCTTCACTCCTGCCGTGCCCTTAATTAACCCACCTCAGGATAATATTGTTATCTGCCGAGGCGTTAGCTAAATCTTGGTGGCACTCTAGTACTAGCCTCGATATAACACGTTGTCTGTTCAAGGCTAATAGGGATTGTCTACTATCAGTGCAGATTGTTATGTTTTTGCCAAAAATTCCTCTTCTGGTTAGTTCTTTTGTGGCAATTGAGATACCAGCCAGCTCTGTTTTAACCACGCTGGTATTGTTTCCCATTCCTCACCTAATCTTTAGGCTTAGTGCTCTCGAGTAAACTCCACATCCTGAGCCTTCTTTCATTTTTGAACCATCTGTATATATGCGTATTGCATTTGCAGCATCTGGCTCTGTGTTCTGTTTCATTTGTATTTGTAGGATTTGTTAAACAAAAACCTGGGTTTAATTGCATCATTGGCTGCCTGCAGCAGAGGTAGCGCAGTAAGCGCTTCCTGCCATAGGCCCCCTCCTACTTCGGGGTTTACACCAGCCGTGCGCAATCGTACCGTGGCCATTAACGCAACCTCATTGACGTACAGGTCCAGAGGGGTCAGACCAGTAATTAGTTCCATTGCTGCGGTTGGTGTTGTTCTCATGGCTCTTGTGATGTTGAAACAAGCCATTCGCTGTATTTGATATAATTTTTGGATGGCCGTTGCTTGTAGAACCTTCGGTCCCCATGCAATTGCTTCATACGTTAACATGGGTCTTATTATTGCAGTGTAGTTCCAGGTGACCACACGTGGTGACAGACCCCATGTGCGTCCCACTGTCATCCGACACTGCTCATAAGCCACATATGCTCTTTTTGCTCTGCTGTGTAGATGAGGGTTCCATGTAAGTTTCCTGTCGAGGGTTATACCAAGGTATTTCACCTCTTTCGAAAAGTATAGTTTGCTTTTGAAGATTTCGGGAGGTTTTAAACCCGATAAACTTCTTTTTCTGGTGAAAAGTCTTTCTGGGATGGATCGACAGTGAGTGTTTGTTACACCGTGTTTCAATTAATTCAAGCCCATCTTGCGCTCTATCGCACAGTGTGTTCACAAATTTGCCAGTCTGCAAGATAACTATGTCATCTGCGTATGCAATTGTGTAGAATCCATTGTTGTTGAGGTGATTAATCAGGGTGTCTATAGGACTATGTTCCACAGAAGCTCCTCCTTGTGGACATCCCCTCATGACCAGTCCTCTTACTGTGATGTCTTTTACATTGATACTTATTGCTCTACTAGAGAGCATCTTGAGTATCCATTCTCCTACTACCAGAGGTACATTCCTGGAGTTGAGTTGCTGGGTAATTGTTGGAAAGGTTGAAGGGCCGAATCAGTGGACCTTCCCGGAGTATATGCATGCTGATTTGGATGAAGTGGGTTGTGAACTAGCACTTCATCTCTTATATACCGCTCGCATAACCTCTCCATTGTTTTTAAATAGAACGATGTGAGACTAATTGGTCGGAATGCTTTTGGTAAGGTGTAGTCCATCTGCTACATCTATAATAATAAAATGAAAATTCCGAAACAAAGAGCGATTTGATTGCTTCTACATTCTCAGGCTCAAAATGAAAATTTCCTTCTTCAATTAGCACTATAGAGTCTGAAAGCGGATCTTCCACTGTGACTAAAAGTAGAAAATATCTAAGAAAAATGTTCAATCGAATCATTAATACAACATAACCTTTAAAACAGTATCATACCTGAAAAACCGTCACGAATCAGTCGCTTGTCTGCTCTCAGAGAGGTCTGGTGACCGGCGACTGGGCGAATAGCGACCTAATTTGGGTAGCAGCTACTCAGTAGCGAGTAGGAAAACACTCCCCTTTAAATACATGAATAGGTGTCTTGGCGAATAGGTCGTCGCTACTTTTTCTCGGCTACTAGGGACTTGCTTATTCCAATACAAAAACATAGGATACACATCTCATCAATCTCGATCGTTATAGACCGAATGCTTTGTTCAATGTCCGTTGAAACAGAAAGTAGAAAAAAAACAATAAATCATCAAACCACAACAATACAATCTTCGAAAGGAAAAAAAGCGGGGATAATTAATGGAAGAAAATCAGAACAAATAGTAACAATTATTCATCAATCATTCAAGAATCGTGAACTTATTAGAGAAAGTAGAACATTTAGTGACCATGAACTTTCATTGTTTTACTATTAAAATCATTGAAGTGTATAAAATCGTGGAAAAAAATCATAACGTTCGAGTGAGATTGAGAAAAATACCGGTATTATTTAAATATATTTGAGAGTTGTTAAAAGCGAGAATGAACAAAAATATTTTCAGGATAAGAGTATCTATCAAGTTTATATTCAAGACTGAGGCATTATTCATGAAGTTCGTTCATATTTGTTACATGACTTCATTTTATGACTTCATTTTGGTTAGTTTCCATAAAACTATATTTCCAATTCCTTCTCTTTTGTTTTTACTTATATTTTAAATGAGAAACCAAAGACCCTGAAAACTTTTTGGAATAAAACTTTATTTTAATATTTTAATTTATATTTATACAGAAATACGTTGAATATTGAAAAATTATTAACCTACTATAAAACCAAACAAAATTTCAATGTCAAAATATTTTGTCACTCAACTTATTCCTTTAATTGGATACATTCATTACAGCGAACCTGCGACGTCTCTAGACCTTTCAAAAAAAATGTTTCTTCTCGCTCTGCAAACCAGACCTCCACAGCTTTTATAACCTCCTTGTTGGAAAAAAATTTACGACCTTTTAAATTTTTTTTCAGTTGAGGAAAGACATGATAGTCGGACGGAGCCAAATCTGGTGAATAAGGGGGGTGTTCTGGTAATTCAAACCCCAAATCACGAATTTTTTGCATGGCAACATGAGATTTGTGTGCAGGTGCGTTATCCTGAATAAACAAAACACCTTTGGATAGCTTTCCGCGTTTTTTTCCTTCAATTTTCTCCCGTAGAGTTGTCAGTAATGTCAAATAGTAATCTCCGGTTATTGTTCTATCCTTATCCAAGAAATCAATCATGATTACTCAATGGCAATCCCAAAAAACTGAGGCAAGAACTTTTCCACCAGATTTTTAGACACGAAACTTCTTAGGTCTTGGAGAGGACGAAGGACATTGATCACCAAGGGTATTAGGCATATCTTCGTAAATCTGCTCACCTCTTAACTCTTTTAAATACAGGTACTTGATGATGGCTCAATACTCGAATTTTTCGATTTTCACAATTTCGGTGGACATCTTTTTTCTTTTAATTTATTGCGTAACTCTGGTTCACTTTTTTGACGTCCAACTTCACACTGACACTTCTAATGAGTTATTGTTCGTTGCTATGGTAACGCAATATTTTGTTTATGCATGGAACTGATCTAGGCTAACTAGATATCAATACATCCTCGTAAGAGAGGTCGGATTAGATCTGATAAGATGATAGGGTAGAGAAATAAATGCTCTATAAGGATAGTGCAGTAATTCTTTGACTAGTTTGAAGTATTTTGTTTCATCTCATCTTTTTTTAACTCATTGTGAGTATGAGTGGCAGATTTTTGATTTGAGAAATATTTGGGGTATTACCATTGTCAACTATATCTTAATCTTAATTTTATGTGAATATTCGGCCATCTGCAATAGCGTGCGGAAATAGTATATTGTGCAACAAGTGGGGAAAGTTCAACTATTCTCACGAGTGTGGAAGTTTGTGGCATGAGCCCGAGGGGCGAGTGCCGTAATCACACGAGTGAGAAAAGTACTTTCCCCACATGTTGCACACTATACTTTTTCTACAACTGCACAGACTGTAACCAAAGTGTGGACGCATTTCATTTTTATGACAACTTTTCAAAATATACCAAGAGTAGGTACACTTTCCGAAAAAGATTTTATTTTTGTATTTCTTCTCCACTCTATAAATTTTTCGTATACTAATTCATACTTTTTTCTTGAAATTTCCGGCCACAAATCTAAATATACTTTTGCAGCTTTTTCCAATATCTCTGGAGGATTATCTGTCAGTATCCATATTATTTATATCATAAATAAGTACTTATATGTCTTGTTAAACTAATATTTTCAATAGAAATTGGAATTTTTATCAAAGCAAGATTGAAACTACCTTTTACAATTTATAACTTTTAATATAATTTGACATTTTTGTGACAGTAGCATACTAAGTTTTTGTATTTCTCACAGTATGAGCAATATTTGGTTTTGAAATTAAGTGAGCTATGAGAAATACGTCACTTTTCATAGCAGTTGTAGGAAAAGTACCTAACCGCACTAGCTAGGTGACCTAGGTACTATAAATTGTGACCCATGAGGACGGAAATATATTAAATAGTTCAGCTTTTGATTGGAGCTTAATATTATAGTGCGATGGAATAAAATAAAATTTTTTAAATTTTGGAATCGAAGTGCTGAACATTTTTGTTCAAACGCTGTTAACGCAATTAACCTGCTGCAGCTTTATTGTTATTGTATAAAAATAGAGTTGTTGAGAGGGTGGTAACACTTATTCGAGCGATCTGTATATTTCAAGAGTTAATCAACGGAAAAGTATTTGTCAATAAATGATATCATCCATTTTGTTTCACAATAAACCATGACTTGAAACATAATTAATTTGGAAAAATTACTTTTTTGTTATTCTTGTGATTATTTTTTAAACGATCCTGTCAGCCAATCATAATGAGAAAAAAATTCAAATCGACCAATAGCATCAAAATTACATTGATAATTTGCTAGTAGGAAATTACAGCAAAAATTTTTTGTCAATTCCAAAAACCAATCAAATTTCTTCATTTTATATCGTATGAACAGTCTCAGCCAATCATGTCAACATTACATTGAAAACAGACCATGGGCTGTTTTCACGTTGCTATGGACGCATATTGATTTATTTCGACTTTGAAGTTTCAAATATTTAATATTTCGAAATGTCACATTTAACTTTTCTAATTGTTCCTTTGTTAATTGCACCTTTAGATAAATTGTTTTAGATCTGTTCTTTTTCTATAATAAGCAAAAAATTTTCTATCCGAATAACCCTCGGACATTGATAAATGCTTGAAAATTTTATGACAACTTTCTCAAGCTTGTTGCTTGTAGGAAACAGACCTCCGCCTACGGCGTCGGTCTGTTTCCAAGCAACAAGCTTTCGAAATCTGTCATAAAGTTTTTTCGAACAATTATCAATGTCCTTGGGTTATTACTACTGATAATTTTTTCACGCTGTTTGATTGAATCTTCGCTTGAATGAATGCGTAAGCCATTGGACATTTGTCAGTGTCATTTTTATTTGACGTTGAAAATTTGCTGTCAGTTAACCTGTTCAATAAAGATACTTTGTTTGCTTAACATTTTGCTGAATAGTTTAAAAAATAATGACGCCGAATTACATTCGTGGTAATAATTTTCTTAGATAATTTTAACTAAATTAGCACTCGTCTTTGTTGCTATTAGGAAATCCTTTAATTATCCTTATTTATAATATATATATGTTATATTCACAAAACCACGTTTGGGTTTTTAAAAATGATTTTTATTTGAATAATAGTTGAGATACAATAATATAATGAAAATAGAAAATTAAGTAATCAAGAATAAAATTGTAACTAACTGGATTGCATTAGATAAATCTAATTTATAAGTTTTTTTAATAAAACGTCAGCGTTAATTTTTATGTAAAATGCAATCTAGCGTCGTTCCCATGAAAATAGAGAAGTTGTTATCACCTTGTAATATGACATCGGTGTAACTCAAACGTCAGCAATATTTCGTATATAACAACTCCCCCATAAAATAAAATTGCTGGTAAATAAACAGCAATTTGAAAATAATAAAAATGAGAAATACAAAATTTATAAAAGTAAAGAATACAAAATTCATAAAAGGTAAAAATTACAAGATTAATAGAATTACAAAATTATAAGGGTATAGCTTAATTAACAACTTCTGATTCAATTTCTTCGGGTGCGTTGAGCTTGGGTCTTCTTTTGGGAAGGATATTTTGAAGTCCGATAAAAACGTTATTTGATTTTTCAGAAATAGGCTCTTCTGTTGGTTTCCTGACTCTAATATTTCTAAATTTGTAACATGTGTAAAGAACAATTAATAAGGCAATGAGTGCAATCGTAAAATAAAAGAACCAAGAGATATTTTTCTCGACAAACGGTTTGTTTATAAGTTCGTCTAAATCTCTAGAATATTGGTCTAATTTATTTTTCGTTACTTGTAGATCGTTCGCGTTAATGTTGTTTAAATCTAGTTTTTCCAATTTTGGTATTTCTAAATTATTTGGTACACTTTGGCAGCAATTGTAGTCAATTACTACTGGATGAGGTTCATGAGATATATTAATAGTTTTCTTAGCGTTGGCTTGTATTTTGGTTATACCGACAAAACCGAAGCACTCCGAAAATAATTGTAAAATAGAGTTTTTATTTATAGTTAATGTTTCTGTTTTTCTGTTCGGACAGTAAATAGTCGCACGTACCGGTTCAGCAATTAACACTAGCCACATGTTTTCTTCAAGTTTTTGTACATTGTAACCTTGTCCGTTAACCACCGCACTTTTACAGTTTTCTGGAAATGTCTTATAATGTTTTAGTAAACGGGCCTCGCACATTGCGTTATCGTCTATAGGATAAGCGTAAATATCGCGGCACAACTTTTGATTCGTCGATAGTTGCTTGCATCCTTGTAGATTATCGATGGGTATATAAGTTAAAGAATCATCATCTCGCGCTAGGTATTTTTGAGAAAATGATAAAATATGGTGAAGTCCAGTTCTATTATCATATATTGGAATTGGATATAAGTGATATAAAGTAAATACTTGTAATTCAATAAGGGGAATTTTGAGGACGAAAACAAGATCTGAATTTGTTTGATATGCTTCAAGATTAATTATTTCTAGGTATTGTGAAACTGTTGAATATTTTATTGGTAATGGTAAACTTTTTCTTACGGTATTCTCAGATATTTGTTTAAGAGCAGTAATCAAATTTTCGGGTTCAATTATAGAAGTATGAATGATTTGAAGCTGTGCAAATGTCATTGAATTTAAAATATCGTTAATACTACTTTCAAGATACGCGTAACTCTCCATTAGTTTTTCACAAATTTCAAAGAATTGTAATTTTGCTTCGATAAAGGATATATCATTAGTAGCTTGTTGAATAGTGGTTTCGATTTTAGTTATATCTGAATTAAATACTTTTTCGTCTATTTTAAATTGTTCTATTGTGTTATTAAAGTCTGTTATCACTGTACTTGTTACTGATAATTGATTTTTTAATAAATTTTCTAGCTGATTTTGGTCTGTTTTTAGTTTATTGATACAGTCTGTGAAATATTCACCGTCAGAGGCATCTAGGTTACCAGTAATTGATTTGAATATACTACCGATACCATTGATTAATCCTCGTTTTTGTCTTTTTACATCAAAAGATATTTCGTTGAACTTTTGACTAGTAGATTTCGAAATTTGTTGTAATAATGCCAAATGGGATTTTACTTCTGACTTAAAGGATGTGATGAAATGAGAATTTGACGCGAAAGTATTTTGAATTGTTTCTAGGATTCTATTGTTTTTTTCAAAGGTTTGCTTAAATGCTGATATGTTTTTATGTACTAATAATGTCCACTCGTCATTCGAGACGATAAGTTTAGTTTCGTCGTGATAGTAGAATCCAATCGTATTGTTAATAGGCTCAATTTTATATTGACATGCTGCTGTTCCGATCAGCAGCAGGAATCTGAAAATAAATTAATTTTCAGTGTAAGGTTTCATGAGATCAAAATTAATTTTAGACTGATAATTTGTTTCCAAATTTAATACTGTTGCAGAATTTTTATGTATTTCTAGTATTTCGAATGGGCCTTTAAACTTATTTCCCAATTTGTTTTTAATTTGAGTTTCCTTTACGTAGACCTTGTCACCTATTTTATATTCTGGTTGATTTTTAGGGACATGTCTATCAAATCTAATTTTAGCCTTTTCTTTTTGTTTTGAGGTGTTTTCTCTTGCTATTTTGTAATAGTAAGAGATACGGTTGTTTAAATCTCTGATATATTTGGTAATCAATTCTTGTTCGTTATACAACTTTTCAGGGGGTCTAGAGGACGTATGTCCGAATACGAGTTCGTATGGCGTAAATCCGTGCGTTTTGTTTACCGAATTATTGTAAGCAACAATTGCATAAGGTAAAATATTAAAGGGGTGTTCATTTGGGTGATCTGCTAGGTGCACACGGATCATTTCTAATAAGGTAGCGTGTAGTCTTTTTAAAGACCCATTACTTTGCGGATGCCCGACACTTGAATATGTCAACTTAATATCGAACATCTTACAAAGATCTTTCATCAAACTATTATTAAATTCGAGTCCAGCGTCGCAATGGATGCGAAGTGGTGCACCAAAATGTTGGAAATAAACTAATAGTCCATTAACAACCGATTTGGCAGTTTTATCCGCAAGGGGGTATGCTTGAGAAAATTTTGTTAGCTCGTCCCTTATCGTGAGGGCGTAATTTCTTTGGGGTACCTCTAAAATATCAACGTTAATACGTTCGAAAGGTGTTTTAGGTGTTTCAGTTATAACTAGGGGACTGTCTAAGTTTTTACGACAAACTTTTGCCTCTTGACATGCGCGACATGACTTAATATAATTTTCGACATCTCTATTGAGACCTGCCCAATTATATTTTTGTCGTATTCGTCTAATAGTCTCATTAATTCCGCGATGAAGGTGGCTTTTGCCATTATGGAAATGATCTAGAATAATCGGTATCTGATTCTTATCTGGTTCTTTGGTAATATTTTGACAAACTGTGAATTTCACGTCAATTTCTGAAAGTAAAAACGATAATGTCTCTAATATTGGCAGTTCAGGATTATTCTCAATCGCATATTTTTCGGAAGGATTAAATAAATTACGATTTCTGTAAATTGCTACAAATAAATGTTCAGAACTACTTGTTGGTTCTAATGGTAAAGGTATAATAAAATATTTTCTATTTTTTACAGATTTACTACTTAGTACATTAATTTTTCCGTAAGAAAAATCGGGGTTTTCTTCAAATATATCGTCTATTATTTTTTCGTGAAAATCTTGTAAATTATCTTTTTGAAAGAAAGTCAAAATGTTTTTATTGTGCTTGTCTAGTAACTGAATGTTAGAATATTCTATTTTAGAATAATCAATCAATGATTTGGTTTTATAAAGTTCGACAAATCTTAGAAATTCCTGTTCGGCAACATTCCAGTCAATTTCTATTTCATTTTCGTCCAACTCTTTAGATGGCCCTGCATGCTCGAGAGTAGGATAGATTGGGTAAGGTATAGGTTTGAAATTTTCTAATTTTGATTTAAAGGAAGCAAAATCTTTTACATAATTAATTTTTATACGCGAAAGTGCATCGGCGTTCTTATTAGATTTTCCAGATTTGAATTCAATTTGGTAGTCGTATTCCTCTTATTTGAGGCGCCATCGTGCCAGGCGACTGCCAGGGTCTTTTATCGAAAATAACCACGTAAGTGGTCGGTGATCTGTTATGAGCGTGAACTTTCGGCCATACAAATATGGTCTAAAATGTTACACCGCCCACACAATTGCCAGAAGTTCTCTCTCTATTGTGGAGTACTTCGTTTCAGCTTTACACAAGGTTCTAGACGCATAGGCAATTGGTAGATCTTTGCCTATTGGTCCTTGTGATAGAACAGCGCCGATCGCAAATGCACTAGCATCGGTAGTTAGAAGAAATGGTTCTTCAAAGTTTGGATATATTAAAATTGGAGTAGAAGTCAGGGCGTTTTTTAATTCTTGGAATGATTTTTGACATTCAGAGTCAAAATTAAAAGGAACGTCTTTTTGTAAAAGTACTGTCATTGGTTTTGAAATCTTCGCAAAATTCGCAATAAATCTCCTGTAATAACCAGCGAGACCTAAAAAGGATTTAATTTCTTTTTGATTCGTTGGTTGGGGAAAATTCTTGACACATTCGATCTTAGCAGGGAATGGTTTAACACCCTTTTCTGTGATCAAATGTCCAAGGTATGCGACTTCTTTCCTTAAGAACTCACACTTGTCTGGTTGTAGTTTTAAATTTGCATTTTGAAGTCTTTTAAACACGTCTGTTAAGCGGGTAATGTGTTCTTGTATCGTTGGGGAATAAACGATGATGTCGTCCATGTAGACAAGGCATCTCTCGTTTTGGATTCCAGCAAGGACATTGTCCATTACTCTTTGGAATATCGAAGGGGCATTCTTTAAACCGAACGGCATTCTGAGAAATTCGAAATGACCGTTTTCGACTGTAAAAGCTGTCTTGGGTATATCTTCAGGAGTTATTTCAATTTGATGAAATCCTGAAGCAAGATCTAATGTCGTGAAATACTGACACCTACCAAGCTGGTCGAGTATGTCACCAATATTTGGCAACGGATATTTGTCATCAACAGTGACTTCGTTCAGTTTCCTGTAATCTACGACCACGCGCCATTTTTGTTTACCGGACGCGTCGAGTTTCTTAGGTACCACCCATACTGGTGATGACCATGGGGAATTACTGGGCTGAATGATTTTTTGTGAAAGCATCTTATTGATCTGGTCTTTCACCTCTTGTTTATGAATTTGGGGGTAACGATAAGATTTTACATAAGTTGGTTTTGCATTCTGGGTATCAATACTATGTTTTATTTCGTTAGTAAATGTCAACGGATCTCCTTCTAAATAGAATATATCAGCGAAATCAATACAAAGTTGAGTGATTAAGTCTCGTTCTTCTTCGTTAAGATGATCAAGTCTTAATTGATTTTTTATTTCTAAACTTTTATCCGTGCACATTTCTTGGGTACTAAGTTGAATATTATTTACAGAATTTGTTTCATATCGTTCTAAAATTAATTTCGAAAATGTAACAGTTTTAGGAATTGCATTAACGTTTAATATTGAAACTAGGAATTCTCCATTTTCGTTTATTTTAACCAAAGCGTTTGGCAACTTGACTTTCTCTACTTCTTGAGCTACCAGTATAGCATCAGTATTAGTTAAATCACATTTAAGTTTGAAAATTTGTTCAGTTCTAGGTTCAATAGAAATTTCATTTTTATAAATTTGTGGAAACTGGTTTTCAATTGGAATATCAGTAATTTCATTATCAGTTACTTTATATAAAGGTAGAATTTTAAAATCAGTAATAAGTTGTTTGTTTTTTAAGTCGACTATGCAATTATAATGTTCTAAAAAATCTGAGCCTAGTAGTCCATCAAAATCAATATCTAGATTGCAAATAAATACTTTGTGTGGATTATTAGATGTAAACGGAATTAGTACTGATTCATTGACTCTAATTTTTTGGTTAGTTATACCTTGAATAATAACATTTTCAGGGGACCGATTTTTATAATTTTGGCAAGTTTGCGGTTTGAAAATTGATAAACCTGCACCTGTATCAATTAGAATTTTGAATTTGTTTGTTGCGTCTTTAATGTAATAAAGGTTTTTTGAATTAACAGGCAATGCATTTTTTATAGGAATATTTGATCGGGGCAATTGGGTTCTGGACAATTCAAACTCATAGTTTGAATCTGTTGACTGAGATCTGAGGTCGATAGATGATTTTCTACGGAATCTGGTGGTCTCGTTTGCAAGGGACCTTGTTGAAAATCCTGATAAAAGGTATGATTTGGATTTAAGAGGTTATCTGAATTAAAATTATAAACATTTTCACTATCGAGGTTAAAATTATCTTCCCCAACATAGTTATAGTTAGTAATTTCGGATTCATTTGTATTGCAAATACTATCTTCAAATTCAAGGGGACTATTACCAGTATAATAGTCTTCTTCTATTCCACTATTAACAGTATAATAGTCAGGGGAATTAGGGTTCATTTCTTGGTAGTGTTCTTTATATTCAAGTTCGTTTTCAAAGTATTGGTCTGGATTTTCGAGATAGTTTTGACTATCATCAGTATAATAGTCATAATATGGTTTTAAATGAAAACTAACTGTTTTTAAATGACTCCACAATATATTCGTAAAAATCTGTAAATTGCAAGTAAATTGACATATGATGAGTAGATTCCACGAAGTGAGGGTTTATACAGTTAACTCAATAATAGTCATAGTTACTTTCAGGGTCATTTTGATTAAAAGGAAGGGTTCTTTGTTGATTGAAATTATTATTGGGTTGATTTCCCAGTCTTTGAGGTGTAAGATTCGGATTTTGTCTAATTACGGAGGGACGATTTTGATTTTGGAATTGTAAATTTGACCTCTGTTGAAAGTTTTGGTTTTGTTGATTATTTTGAAATTGTGGGTTTGGCCTTTGATGAAAGTTTTGAGAAGGTTGATTATGTGAATTATAGGCTTGGTTTGGTCTCAAATAACCGTTTGGTGGGCCTTGAGACTGCTTTGACGAGTGAGGCACTCGTTTATAGTATGTCCTATTCTTTTACAAAAATTACACTGTTTGGTTGAGATCTGGTTGGGTTTACGTAAAGGTAAATTATTTGGAATGCGATTATTTTGAACTTTGTGATTTTCGAAATAGGTTAATTGAAGTTCCCTTTTGATTCGTGAAATAGCTGATAAGACATTTGAAGGATTACTAGCCCTAACAATTTGACCGATTTTTGGATCTAGTCCAGTTAATAAAGTATTTAGAGTTAATGATTCTATAAGACGAGTTTGTGCAAATTTTTGATCTACGCTTAAAAGTTGTTGTTTACTTATAGCTGAGTACATTTTTGCTTCTAAGGTTTGCAATCGTGAAACAAACATTAAAGGTGATTCATTTGATAGTTGTTTCATTCTTTGAAGATCTTGGATTAGTGAATTAAAATCGCGAGAATCTCCAAAATGGGAATCTAAGAGTTTTAATTTCTTCCCAGTTCAAAGGGTCGCGTGAGTTGACGAGTTCGGCAGCTCGCCCTTTGAGTTTATTTTTTATATGAAGAGTTAAGAGTACTCTTTGATCGTTGTCGGCCATTCTAAAAGCCGTTTTACAAGCATTAATAAAGGTATTTAAGAAAATTTGATTACCGTCATAATCCGGAATAATGGAAAATATTTCAGATAATTTATAAGGTTCAACATGGGGTATTTGATTAGTTTGAGCGATTGGTGCTCTTTCGGGATTAACATTATTATCGATATTGGTATTAGTTCCACTACGTGTTTCAGGCATTTTGATTCAAAGTAAAACAATCGATGATAATAGAACTTGATACAAAAAATAATAAATCGCAAATGTTAAATTATAATGAAACGAGATGATTCTTACGTTATTATTTTCATTCCTTCCTTGGCAGATGAAATCCTTGTCCGTGAGCGTTGCTACACCTGGTTAGCTGTCTGCGTGTTCCTGGTGTCGGAGAGACCGTCTGCTTCGTGAAGAACTGGAGCTGGAACTTGTATTTTCCTTCAAAGGTTTAGGAACCACCACACTTAGTTAGGCAACCCTTGTTCTAAATGTGTTTAGGAATCCTACTGACTGCGCCACTGTTATATTCACAAAACCACGTTTGGGTTTTTAAAAATGATTTTTATTTGAATAATAGTTGAGATACAATAATATAATGAAAATAGAAAATTAAGTAATCAAGAATAAAATTGTAACTAACTGGATTGCATTAGATAAATCTAATTTATAAGTTTTTTTAATAAAACGTCAGCGTTAATTTTTATGTAAAATGCAATCTAGCGTCGTTCCCATGAAAATAGAGAAGTTGTTATCACCTTGTAATATGACATCGGTGTAACTCAAACGTCAGCAATATTTCGTATATAACATATATATATATAATCATTATTTTACTCTAAAATATTCTACTGGAGCCAAAATTCATCAACAGATCATTTGGCAAACATTTATTAAATCAAATACAGAGAGGTGAATTTGAAATTACTGGAAAATAATGTACTTTAGTTTAGACCCACTGTGTATTTGATATAAAAAGATTAGCAGCCATTAAAAATCTTTGGCTTCTTTTACTCCTATCCAATTATACAGGGTATCAACGGAAAATTGATTATAACTTTTCAACTAACTTGTATAACAAAATACAACCTAGTATTGTTGCAATGGGGATGAAAAGTGAATTACAGTTTTAAAGTAAACTATAATCATAAAAGAGATGTCTCCTAGTGACCTAGTATTCATAATTTCGTGCATCTAGTTAAACTTATCAAAAATTACCACCACTTGTGTAATTACTGTTTATAATTTATATACACATTGCAAATAGTACATATCAATAAATTCAGAAGAATTAAGAATAGACCCCGACTCAAAAAAGTACGATGTTCAAATATCACATGAAATTTTGAAAACCCTGCTCAGAAAAAGCTTCAAGTAGGTACTAGGAACAAAAATACGAGAAGGGCCAAGCCATATAAGCTCGTGTGAAATGCGGAGCAGAGAGATATATGTGATAAACTTCCCAAATTAACTGAGTACATTGAGAAAAAGATATTTTAATAGTATTCTACCGCTAGGGAATAATTAAATATCACCATTTATTTGTAGCTGTTCTTTGCCACACCGATTGAACTGTATTTCTTTTAAGGAAGTAAAACGGTACATAAAAATTAACAATTGATAACTGAAATATTTCAACAAATAATAAGAGTTTAACCACGCATCTTGGTACACAAAATGAATAGCTAATTGAATTGAAAAATACGGTATTTCAATACCACTTTAAATTCCTGTTGCATAGACATGGATGAGTAAGAAGGTGTGCTTGTGTCATATTCGAAGAATGTCGGATACAAGTCACCTACAGTAGTATGAGTCGGTAGAACAGGTTACTGCAATTATAAAACAAATATGTATAATTCATATTTCAGTATAGCTTCCTAACTAATTTCTCAAAACACCCAGTGTAACGCTTCTCTAATAGTTTCATTCTATCCCTTCGAGTACACATTTCCTGTACGTCTCTTGAGGTAAATTTATGTTTTTTCCAATGAAAAATGAAATTCATACCCTCTTTTTGTGAATGGAACCACAGTATTATGCTTTTTATTTTTTATTACGACGCTTCGGTAGCGTTCCAGCTAGCGTTGTAAAATTCTTTCGTTGTGTCAGATAGCGACCAAACATTGTTTAAGAACTAATTCATCTTGACAACGGTAGCTGGAACGCTACCGAAACGTCGTAATAAAAAGCATAATATTGTGGCTTGATTCCCAAAAAATAAGAAGAAAAAATAAGAAAAAAGAAAAAGTAATGCCACAAGGAACATACAGAAGAAATTCATACCGTTGAGAAAAAATTATCTATAATTTTTCTCTAAACGCAATACAAGATCTGCAAATAATTTTTATATTCCACTAAATCCATGTTTAAAATCAACTTTACCTATCACTATTTTCTTCTAATTAATTTTTATTATTATATTTTTAAGTGCCGACTGTTTATATGTCTATTTATAAAAGTATTATGTATCAGGAAATCTTATAATAATAAGTTACGTATACAAAATAGTGATTAATTTAAAAGAGAAAAAACCTCACTAGTCAATTTCTAATAATAATAATCACCCTATAACCTTTTTTTATGACCACCAATAATAATAATAATAATTCAACTAAGATAAGCTCCAAATACTTAACAATACTGCTTATTATACAAGAAGAATTTGAAAAGCTGGTGATTATTTCAAAATGTGATCTAGATTGAAATATTTCTGTGCTTTAAGATTAATAAATCCTAACAAAAAAAAGCCAAAGCCAAACAGTTGAGATCATTTTTTTCTTGCTGAAATCTCTATAATAATAATTTTTTTAAATTTCCAACTTCCATTGATTATACACTGTGTTATTTATGCGATGCGACATGGGGATTCCTCTACAAAACTGTTAAACACGAGTTACATTTTTTACCAAATAGCGTTAATAAAAAATAATAACAGTTATGGAAAGGTCGTTGAAAAATAAATTCAAATGCAATCTCTTAAATTCGCTGTGGTGTAATAAAAACATGGATAGTTATGTTTAAAAAAGTCGAACTCCATTTTTATACCACTTTCGAATACTTTCAACCTCTTAGGAGAGGGATAGGGGCTCGGCAAATTTGAAAGTTGAAACTTAAGTATGGCGGTTCGATTCGCCGCTATGGTGAAATTTTTTTCTTTTTGCTTTTAGTTCTTTTTTCAAAATTTTTGTCTAAAAAACATTAAATTTGGAATAAAGCAAAGTTATTGATTTCAAAAATGTATTTATTTATCCATTAATAATATAAGGCGGAACTCTTATGATCGTTTAAGACACTGTTTAGCAGCAAACGGAGAACAATTTGAGCATTTAATTAAATAAATGAATTTTTGAAACAAAATAACTTTGCTTTCTTTTAAATTCAATGTTTTTTAGATAAAAATTCTAAAAAAGAACTAAAAACAAAGAGGAAAAAAATTAACAGCGGTGAATCGAACCGCCATTCCGAAGGCTTAACTTCCAAGTTTGCCGGACCCCTACCCTGCTGTTTATTTCCAATGTGGTTGAAAGTATTCGAAAGTGGTATGAAAATGAGTTCGACTTTTTCAACCTAACCTAACCATCCATTTTCTCATTAAACCAGAGCGAATTCAAGGAAATTAAAAGTGCATGTGAACTTATTTTTCAACGACCTTTCCAAATCTGATATTATTTTTAATAAACGCTATTTGGTAAAAAGTTAGCTCGCTTTTGATAGTTATGTACAGGAATCCCTATGTCGCCTATTATAAATAACACAGTGTACAATTATTATCATAAGCTAATTCATTGCGTTCATTAGATTGGGATATCTAGTAGTAAATTATTTTTAAGGACAAAATGAATTCTCAAAAATCTACATATTATATACATTTATTTTACATTTACTTTCCATTTGTTGTTTAAACAATTTTCAAAAACTAATGTATATTTGCCCCATATTTTTTTCACTCAAAATATACGGAAAAAAATCATGTGCAACAAGTCAAATGTTTTTCTTGTAAATATAAGATTTAGGTAGATCGGCTTCTTGATATTTAAGTTCAGCTACAACAAAAAAGTTAATGCGTTTTTAAGCAACGAAAAATTCATTCTAGAAACGTTTTTTTTTCTTCTCGAAACTCATTACTTTTATCAGAGACTAGAATTCTTTAAGATAATTTCATGAATCAAATGAACAATGCATTTGTTAATAACAATGGGGTTGTTCAAGAAAATTTTTTTTAGTTAATAATAGAAACTAAAACTTATTTTAAACAGGTTCCCAAAATTTTAGATTTTTCCGCGAACGTTTAAACCCTCAAATTAATTAAAGAAATTGGATTGAACGAAAACGGGGCGTGGTTAACTGTGACGTCACACTGCATATGCTATACCTAACGTTTGAAACGCCGCGAGTCGAGAGCTGTGTATTGTGTATATTGTATCGTTTTGTGTAAGAAAAAAAAACGCTGGACTGTTGACTGTACCTACTGTTTCGTTATTTTATTGTGAAGGGAGTGAGAAAAAAGTGGTAAATGAATATTATTTGATTCCCGACTGTCCTAACACATCCATTAAAACAGTGAGCAGTGGAACAGTTAAATTGAAACATTGAGTAGTACCGATATTGTTTGACTGTCTAGAAAATAGAGTAACAATGCATAGTTCAAAGCCACGGTCACAGTTTTTACAAGTTAAGCTCAGAAAATAGAGCCTCTGATGATGATAAAGTAGAGGAAAAAAATCAAATGGATATCACACGAATGGAACCTATATCTCGGGAAATAGGGGTTCAGGCTTGCATTAAGGCTTATGTACGTTCCAAAGCGATTCAATGCGGGGGCGACGGTTTTTATATATGAAAAATGGCTAAAAAGAGAAAATGCACTAGCAATGAGATCGTTCCAAAGAAATCGTGAATGGAAAAAGACGGAAAATCTATGAACGAAGAGTTTTCAATGTCCAATAGCGGTCCTTCTTCTACATTTAGCTCGTCAGAATTAAGTATGTCAGATCCGAATAGCTCATTTTATCTAGACACTAATTGGTCGGACGAAATAGAATATTTTATTTGATAGAAAAAAAATCCAAAGCTTTATTTGGGAGTTCCGAGTCATTCATTATTTGTTGTGAGCTTGTTAACTAAAAAAATGTGAGCTGGACAAGCTTGATATCTTCATTAAAAAAGATCAAATTGAATTTACCTTATAGGATATTAGGAGACGATTTTGGGTGGCACATTCCAGCGTATGTGGCATTATATATACTATAATACTCCAGACGCAGATATGAAAATGAACAATGTATTATAGATTGTTTTGAAATTTCGATGTAGAAACCAAGTGTGAATTCTTTGTTTCCATCACCACAAAGTGTGACTACATTAAAAAACATACAATAGTTCTTATATTTTGAAATAGAGATTGGAGTCTTTCAGAAATTTGAGTACTTTTTTACAGTTTTCACTTAACGCGCGTTTCATATTAGGTGGGATGTTCTTAACTGTTCTTCTAACACTAAAACTTGCACAATCCAACAGTATATGTTTTATGGTTAAAGGCACATCCCATATTAAACACTGCTTTGGTGGTTCTTTATTGAATAAATGCTGGTGTGTGATGGCAGAATGTCTTATTCTTAACCTGTTGAAAACAACCTGGTCTTTTCTGTTCTGTGGAAGTGTCAATCTGGATTTTACCGATGGCATGATTTCTTTAAGTAGTGAATTGGTTTCTTCCCATCTTTTTTTGCCAGATATTCCATACAAAATCCTTTATAACTGGTTTGAAATCGGAATGGAAAATAATTTGCTTATAGACTTAATCACGTTTTTTACTTTTCATCGATTGTTGATGTATATTTTTTATTGTGTAAAAATAGTACCTAAACTCATTTATATCAATAATATCTCCACCCGTTTTCAGCCCAGTTATAAAAAATACAGTCGGTCCAGTTCCCGAAAGCAGAAACTTAGTTTGAGGAATTTTATTCTCCTCATATTTCGCATATCTTGTGAATTAGTTTTTCAGTAGTTAAAATTGACACGTCAACTTCAAATGACTTGCAAACTAAAAATGAGCTGCCAGATTGAAATAATAGTAATTACACAAGTGCATCAAAATTACCGATAACTTTTTATGAAAGCATGTTGTCTAATAACTGCATGAGTTCATTTTAATATTTTTTCATATGGGATTTTTTATAATTGTGGGTGATATTCACAGATATATATTACAGATTTGGAGTATATTTCTATAACAAATGGAACATTTCATTGGTCTACAACAATATTAGTTTTTCTGTGATAAAATGCATTTCATAGCTTTTCAACCAACCCGTGTATATTGTAACAAAAGTTCAACAACATTTTATTTTAAAAAACTCTATCCGAATTAAACAGTTTTTTTTGTATAATTATCAATTATGAGCAAGTTATATAAGTTGATTACGACGAAGATGAATCGAAAAAGAAAGTAGGTAATCTACTGTTCTTTGACTTACACAAAACATCTTGTAATAAAGGTTGGAAAAATATACGTAAGTGCTAACAAGAATTCTTCTGTTTAATTAAAAATTTGATAGCTTTATTACATCTGTAATGTACGTAAGAGTAATATTGATATAAGGAGATTCCAATATGAATAATAAATAGCAATATTCAAACAAATAATAACTGATCAAATTTGGTAGCAGAATCTCAAATAATTCAAACCCACCTTAAGCTGATTTCGTGACAACTTCGTGCCAATTTAAAGTCGTGATTAAAGTCGTTTGTTAAATTTGGAGCACGTTCATTATTTATCGCTTGAAAAACAAAAACATATTTTTGGATTAGGATAGAAATCATTAAAACTCCTGTATGGGTACCCCCCAAAATAAGTCATCTGCTTTAAGCTCCTCGATGAGCTTTCAATAGTCAGCTCCATGGAGAGTATATATTTAATCTCCATTATCAACATCGTGTGTTATTGACTTTGCAATAGTCTGTGCGTCTGGCTTCGCCTTCTATAAAAATCTTAAGTGGAGGCAAATTTTGCAAGACATCCCTCGCAGTTGTAGTATTATAGTAGTAGATATTATGGCCGTAATACACAGATAAGTCAGCCATTGTGTTCTATTTTACCTCTTATTTGATAAGTCAGTCTTCCTCTGTGTCTGGTTTGATTTTTACGAATATGATATTTTTCCTTCGTATGAGTATCCTTCCTGAACATGTGACGTAGATTGACCGAATAGATTCAAAATGAGGCGGAGGTTTTTTTTGTGGATTATTATCGGTGATTTGTTGCAAATAATGTTTCTTATTGCAATAAACATATACCATAAAAAAATAAACTTCCAACGGTATCTTACACGTTGAAATCGGATCTCCAGTCACAGAATAACCTTCTTACACAAAAGAGAGGATGTGTGAGTAATAATATATGAGAAAACTAAGGAGATATGGCGCTAGAAAGTAGAAAACAACACCATATTAACCAAAAATGAGATTATCTGTGGAAATTTAAAGTAAAACCTACAAATAAAAAAAAACTTCTTTATTTTTTATTATGTCGAAATATTCCACTGTTACAACTTCCAGGTCATCAATAGGGAAAAATTGAGAACTGCTCCTATTTAATCTCCTAACACAAATTAACGCAAAAATTTTCCCTAATTTCTATAAATACTCGTTGTCAAATGAAAGAGAGAGATAAACAGAATTTTTTTGGACTACTATTATCTAGAAAGTTGGAAATAATAGAATAAATTGTAACAACAGCCTTGCAACTGAAAATAATTTGGATATATTCATGTAAAATGAGTATTTTTTTAGAAAGTCATCAATAAATGCTATAATTACCATTATTTAATTGAAATAGAAAATAAATTACAGACAATTAGTCTTAATTTTATTGTTGCTCAAGCTACTTTCTATGAAATAATTTTGACTTGAATTAGTTGAAAGCCTATAAACAGTTTTAAAGAATGAGTGCATTATGTTAAGCGAACAATGTACACGTGAAACAACTAAATAAGAATAATCAATCAATTGCGCATATCTCCAAAAGAAAAATCTATGTACTTACTTTCCTATTATCGAAGAAGGTTCAAAGAAATATATTTCTTACAGTTATTCCGTATAGACTCGACTCTACTTAGAATCCTTTGAAGTCTCGTCTATTGTATACCAAAATCTAATAATTACTCCGCATTATTTGAAGCGTGAAACCAAAAAAATACAGCTAGATCTAGTAGAACATTTTTGAGATAGTTAATTGTATTTTGTACTTTTTATCTTCCCACAGTGCTATCAACAAGAATCTTTTTTTGCTTTTATAACCGTTGTCACCTGTCGAGGTGCTCTTGTACTCATCCCATTACCCAATTTTTGGCTTTATTTAATTTTGGGTCCCGTTTGTTTCCTTCGCTCACCTATTCCATCAAGATTGTTAGTGGAATTCTTAGTTTCATTGAATGCAAAGATGACTGTAATGTTGAAATCATCTCTACTACAATATCTATATTAGATTTGTGGTTAGGCACTCCTCTACGACTCCATTCGTATTCTTACAAATATACTCAACTTCTTAACTGAGGAACGGTTTCATAATTTTGCACCGAAGAATATCCCTAATGTCACTGTAACATTCAACACATCTGGTGAAATTAGGAGCCAAATAAAAAGAAATCCCCTGGTTTCAAGGATACCACACAATAAAAAACAAGAAATACAATGATAAAAAGCACTTTAAATAAAGACAAATTTAAAAATAGTCATGAAACTTAACTCACTTTACCACAGTTGCAAAGGACACTTTACCTAATTTTAGTTTTACTATATGATGAGTCAGATGCAGGTTGCCTGTTTAAGCTAGGCACACTACCTTGCAAAAGAGTCTATCTTCTTATCTGATTGCCATCCATAGAATGGACCAGAGATACTTCGTTAAATCTTTCAATTGTTTTTTTGCAGTTTAATACCAGCTTCGACATTAGACTGTAAGAGATAATTTTAAGCCTGCTGAGACAATTATTATTGTTTTATGTGTGATATTGGTTTCCTCCAATATAAATGATGGCGTGAATGTTCGTGTAATTTACTGTTGCATAGGATCCTAGACAGGAAGATATTTCTATCCTGAGTATGTGAGCATTCAGACCTCTACCAAAATCTCAGGATATTTTTAAGCCATCTGTGTACGAAGTCTGTTCTTAGTAGTTTCTCGTCACGAATGATCGAGACATTTCTATTCGGACCTCTACTCACAAAAAAATATGAGGAGAAGTAGATTTATAAGGATTTCCTTGGCTGCTGACGATGTCTTGGCAATATTATTATCATCTTCTTTTTTATCCTTTTTTTCCCAGTCAGTCTTTCAGCGATTCGGACCAATGGGAAGATATAGTAGGGCTGAATCAAACAAATACTCCTGGTGTCGAAATAGTTATTTATGATATGAGTGTTAAAAGTGAGGTTTTATTTT
>CAJUYI010000189.1:192437-235380 GCA_910591695.1 Galerucella pusilla | reverse complement strand
CTATTTCAACAAGCCTTATTTACAAGATGTTAGAATCGATGTACAACACTTCATTGAACATAACTGTACATCCCTTCTTATAGTATAAATAGCTATTAATAATATAGTTTATTTCAACAAGTACATTGAGTATTGGAATGCAATAATCCCCTAGCTAACAGGTGTTTATCGTTTATTACAGAATTGTATTCAAAATTGACGTAATATTTTACAATAATTTAATAGTCACTTTTATTTGGATACTATTGAAAAATGAATAATTAATAGCACAAAGTAAAGAGGATTGTTGGAATATTGAAATTTGTTGCGACGCCCTCAATTTCTAATAAAAGCACACTTCTATTTGTGCTGAGTTTATGAATATATAAATTTAAAATCGATCTTAAGCAAGGGGAGATGTCCAATATCAATATTTGAACAGATGTCGATGGCGGAAGTTGAAGTAACAAATTTTAAATTTTATATACAGCATATTGTATCGTTTTCTCTCGTCCTGGGTCGATTCAAGCGTGTATGTTTTTTTCGTGCGGAACAGTGTCTGACTATTTGTCACTGGACGCGTCTGAGATACAGGGTGTTTCTAAATTCATGCGACAAAATTCAGGAGGTGATTGATGAACTTAAGATGGGTATTTCCTACACCAAAATTTTCTCAGCCCACCCATTTCCGAGATATCACCCTTAAAAGGTGGAGACTAAAATTAAGTTTTTATTTTTTTTTCTAAAATTTCAGTAAAGTTAGAAACTTGAAATTTTGTAAATTTCGTGCATTTCCAGCGTACATTTTACATCCTTACTGTTTTCCACTCAATTTATTAAAATAATTATAAATGATGGTGTTTATTTTTTTCTCTGCAGCTATTGATTTTGGGAAAAAAATTCAAGTAAAACAAGGATTTTGAGTTTAAATTTTATTTCGTAAAACTTCATCTCGAAAAAAAGTTTTGATATCATGAAATAAAGTAAGGGTTGCTAATTTCTCCCCCGTATAATGTAACAGGAATATTGAAAAAATACCTGTGGTTAGGCCTTTGCGAGTGCACCGAAATTACAGAGTTTCAAGATTCTAGCCTTACTGAAATTTTTGAAAAAAAATCGAAACCCCATTTTAGTCACCAACTTCTAAGAGTGATATCTCGGAAAGGAGTAGCCTGAGGAAAATTTGTTATAGGAAAGACTCATCTTAATTTAATACGAGCAATCATCTCTTGAATGTTGTCGCATGAATTTAGATACACCCTGTATATTCAATCTTGTCTCACTGTTCATAAAATAAAATAGTCCAGACAACGAGCTGTCGAAGTCCAAATGTTTTGCCAAACCGACAAGAGAAACTTTTTCAACGTATTTTGGGACGGAGATTTCGAATAATGTATTCCACCGGTCTAAATTTCCTGCTCATTAGTAATTTGACGTTTTTTTGGATTATCTCCGAACATATCGAAAATTACCAAAAACTTTTCGGAAGCAATTACACAAGTGCATCAAAATTACCGATAATGTTTTATGAAAGCATGTTGTCTAATAACTACATGAGTTTATTTTCATATTTTGGCGAAATAGTTCGACTCCGAAGGAGAATAAAAAATTATCAGGTTCATTTTGATGCATGAGTGTAACTCGGTAGAATATTTCTCTAGTAGAAGAAATAAAAGTATTATATTTTTGGGTTTACTTGCGGTCACTTTTCGTTGAAAAGAACCTAAAGAATATTGTCCAATTCGCGACATTTCAATGAATTTTAAAATTTGGCATATGTCACAATGACAAATTATGCGCAATTTTAACACTCGTTACTATAGTTAAATGTTCTAGGTTTTCCTATTCCAAATCGAAATTTACCATCATAAGCCTGATTTTATACCGTAATTATGCAGTAAATGCGAAAAACTTCCCCAACTTGACGTTTCCGCAATTATCTCCGAAAGAATTAAAAATATAAAAAAAAGTCGGAAATATGGTGGTATATTTCAACGTGAAATGGAAAAATCTATAACTTTTATTCGAAAATTTCTTTTCAATTTTTTTGCAGATAATCCCGGAAATAAGTTAAAAAAATCCCCTTGCTCGGTTTGGCAAAAAATGTCGACTTCAGCTACTCGTTGTCTGGACTAAACAATGATAAACACGTAAACACTTTTTATCCTAACTTGTACATCTAAGTGGTTGACAGTTTTCACACGTTTTGTCAAACCGGGTGTAGGTATAAATCATCGTTCACGTTTCCGTGAGCAATATTTGTTCCACGTGTCGTTTATATTCTCCATTATTAAAATAACATTTCCAAATATCCCCTACATCCCTTCGAGGCCATTCTTCAATTTCTTAACTGTTTCTTCGTCACTTTGCGACGTGACATCCAACTCACGTATTAAAGGTGAATAAGTGATTCGTTTTTTTGCAAATATTTTAATTTCCTAATGGATGGCCTACAATTAAAACGATTGGAATTTTATATGTTGTGGTATTTAACCACGACACACAGAAGTACGCACTTTAATTTTACTTTTCCAATAAAAAAAGGTACAGTCAAAGTCAAATGAAACGCACAACTATCCCGTCAGGATAACAACTCTACCTGTGTCATAATTAGGATACGTTCAGCTGTCACTCGAGTTCCCGTCAGGGTGGAAACTGACCTGTTTAAAAGGTGTTTATTTGGGCAGGGATAAGTTGCGCGCGCGGTAATTTTCTACCTGAATACGAGTAAGAACACCAAAATTAGGAGCCGAATTGGGCGCAACAAGATAAACACAAAATTGAAGAGATTAAGGAAATATAAAATAAATTAAATGGTAAAGGTATATTTGTACATTTATTTCAGGAATAATAAGACACCTAACCTAACCCCGTCAGGGTAAACTATAAGGGCAGTCCCGATAACAGAACAGATTGAATAAACTGGACGGCAATTCGAGTGCGGGATTAAGATACCTGCAAGTGTCGGACGGAACTAATGTGTATTATATTGGTCATTAAGGAACCTGGAATTCTTATGCGCCGACTAGATAAGGTTAGGACTGCATTATTTGAACATCTGCTATCCCCATCAAACAGATCTACGTTTTTTAGGTCACAATAGAGTACACGCATTTTTCATATTTTGCTTGGATATCAATTTATAATAGTAAATATGATATCAAAAATTACTAATAATAGGAAATAAACCAGTTTCCATTACTCCCAAATTTTGAAATAAAATTCAAATTTCAATGCACTTTCCGACCACAACCCGAGGATTTCCGAACGCTACCGATGATACGTGTGATGTCATATCTCTTGTGTTTACTTATGTCAATATGGCCGGTATTGCGTTAGGTTATGTGTAGTTGTGTGTTTATATTGTATTTTAATCAACTATTAATTGCTTCATCGACGTAAAAAGATCATTTATATGTTTGTTTGAAACCATTACGTGTTTGTGTGTGCTTTTTTTTATTAAGTCAACGTAAAGTGGAAAGTGGACATAAATATTCGATATTTCCGAGGATATTTTAAAACTTTTGGAAGGATATATTTTATTTACTAGTTCAGTGTTCTGTGACGATTCTTTCATATTTTGTGACTAAAGATATGGCTAGCGAAGGTTTTGTAAAAGCACAAACTGATAACTTGCCCAAATGCAAGCAGCATAAATGAGTCTACAATAAAAATTACCAGCATAGAAGTAGGTACTTACATTAAAATGGTCTTCACAAACAAAAGTAATGCCCTTCTCTTAAGTGTATTTTTACTTGCGCCACCAGGTAAAGTAACAAATATTTTGTCTGGAGTTTCAATAGACGTTGCTTTACACACTGGAACAATGCAATACTTGGAATACAAAGTTTTTTTCGGCTTTATCCATTTTTAAAGCTTTCAGAAACAAATTAGGTCACAAGAACTCAGAGCGTGATACACGAATAAGAACGTAAACAAATTACGTCACACCATGGGGCAGCCATCTTTATGACGTAAAGCGCGTTTTGATGGACATTCAAATTTTATGATTTTTAAAGTCGTTTTAAAAGTAAAATTTATATTTTCTTGGAAAAATAGGCATGCAAGGTGTTAAAAGACCTGATAAACCGTCAATTCCCACCAATAGCAAAATTTATGCTTGTACCCTATTGAAGTATTTCTAATACATTTTAACGAAGGCTTACCATAAATCATTGAAACTAATTGAAACTTATGAATTTTGGTGTTTCTTGTGCGTTTCATTTGACTTTGACTTTACATCGTAAGCTATTAGGTGTGTTCTTTTATACCCTAACATGTTCATGGGATAAGCCAGAGGTAACATCGATAAGCACTTCCCTAAACATTCCAAGGGGTAGAAGATAACCGCTGAGTGCCTCGGGCGAACCTGCACCTATAGGGTGAAACACAGACCGGTCATACAGGGCGAATTCCAGCTATCGAATAACAAATGAGACATCCAAAATGAACTTCTTTTAATGTTTCAGCCGATGTGAAGAAGTTAGTTGATGAAGGATGGATGAACAACGCCTTCAATCAGTACGCTAGTGATCTCATTAGCGTACACAGAAGTTTGCCTGATCCAAGAGACGAATGGTAAGTTTCTAACTATATATTTAATAGAAGCGTATTGAATTGGTGTATATTTCAAGTAATAATTTTACCGAATCCATTTTCCAAATTAACAAGCAATGCAAATTTCACACTTAATATTTTAAATAAAAATAAATAGTGACAACACTGACATTTTAATGATCAATGTAAATGGAAATTTTTACATATGAATTAACCCCTTTTAAAAATTTTATTCGCCCACAGATATAGAAATTTTTACAAATAAAGCTTCCCCCATCAAAAATCTTATCGTACATCCAATAAATATTAATCCCTTATGGAAATTGTATCGTACGCTCATCGTCTATGGAAATTCTTGCTAACAAATTAACTCTTCAAAAATTGTAATGTACGCCCATGATACAGTCGAGGCGCAGCACGTCACATAACACGAAGTTTTGCTTTTACCAAAAATATCAACGCGGCTTAAAAAGTATGAAATAAATTACAAAATAATTATAATATTAAGGAACTTATTTTTTCTCTAATAAAAAAAGTATTATGCAGTACTTCAAACGTATTGTCCCATCAAAAGGTTCCTTTGTATTGTAATTCGTCACAACAGGAAATATGATGTCCAGTGACTAAATTACTTACAAATTACATGAGATAAGTGTTTTGAAACTGAAACAGCTTTTTTAAAAACAATTTATTCGGTATTTTAATTAAAATTACATTAATAATAAAAGTTTACAAGTGCATTATAGATAGCATTAGAATTCTTAGTAAAAGTATTACTTTCTGTAGGTGTCATGGCATTGTTATCTCGTAACTCATGGTTATTATTCATTATTTCATGTAAAAATTTGGGTCATTACGATATTTATCCAAAATAAACCTAATTTTTGAAAAAATTAGCTTTTTACCTTCTCAAAATAAAATTTAAATTTCGCGCCAACGCTAGAATAATAATAGCGTCTGTCTATGACATCACGCTTTCGCAAACATTGTATGAATGTCTTGCATGATTGCTAATCAATCAAATTTATGAAGAATTACGTATTATTCCGGGCAATATTAGATAAAACTGATAATAGTATTTATTGTTATTATCCAACCAAACTAGGGAAAATTATTATAGTAGTCTTCGCAATTTATTTTAACCGTACACAATGATGACTGCTGTGTATTGTCTATTGTGCATATTCTAATCTAATTAAAGTATCTCGAAGTGGAATCTGTGCCGTTAAACAATGCTAGTTTGGTCACAATGAACATATATAGGTCCAAACCAATTATAGATTAACCTTAATGGGTAGCAAATTGGAATCGTGGTATTGTGCTTGGCTCAGGTGTGTTTATAGTCTAAGAGCTAGTAAATACTACATAGTAAATACTACTACATTGACGGTAATAATAATATCTAAATTGATGTTGAGGTACGAATGTATTACGAAATGTAGCAATCCGTCCCCAAAGTGTGTAAAGCCGAACGGAACAAATTTATATTTATAAAAACCCGAAAGACGTCAAATTTAATTTATAAATTGACATTCTTCAACATAACTATCTTCAACCCCCATCGAATCACACCTACAATCCCCAATTTTTCAAATGGACTTAATTTTTAGTCCATTTAGAGCAAACTAAATAAGACATTTTTGTTTTTGCATAAACGTAGAAAAAATATTGTATGGAACAATTGCATTGAATTGACGCATGAACCGCAGGCATTTGTGAAAAAAGCACCACTTTATGCACCTGTTGCATAAATAACTATTTCCGTCCACCGCAATGTATACAAATAAATTAGGTATTTTCTATTAATAAACGACTTGGGTATAGGCAACCAAACATACACTAAAAGCTTCTTTTAACTTTACAGTCGACTGAAAAGTACGCCTAATAAAAGGTCAATTTGTCAATATTATCAATACTCTTGTTAGTCAAATAACCATAAATATTTTAATAATTCAAGGTGTAAAGCCGAAGGTCGTTTTTGGGAAGATAGGAAACTGCCATCAACGTCTGTAATCATATGTTTCCACAACGAAGCTTGGTCAGTACTACTTAGAACCGTCCATTCGGTATTGGACAGATCTCCTGAAAGCCTTATTCATGAGATTATCTTGGTAGATGACTTCTCAGACATGCCACATACCAAAAAACAATTAGAAGACTATTGGGAACATGAACCAAAAGTAAAAATCGTTAGAGCTTCGAAGAGAGAAGGACTCATCAGAGCTAGATTACTAGGTAAATATTGTTGTTTAAAATTTAAATTTCATTTTTGTTATGTCGGCAGTACACCATTTGCTGATACTATCTCGGTGAGGCGAGTGCATTCTGTACACTCTCAAGCTTATCTCACTATCAACATGAACGAAAATAAGAGATGTTGGGAGAGGCACACTCCTTTTTTTACTTTTACTCTTGCTCGAAAAACCTCTTCCGAAGCTGGCGCCAATAAAGCGAGGTAATTAGTTAGGTAATAATCATTGTGTCTCAACGAATGTGTAGTGCCGACATTAAAGTACAGTGCACTTGAACTTATTACACTTAAAACTTCTTTCAGGTGCTGCACGTGCCACTGGAAAAGTCCTTACGTATCTCGACTCTCACTGCGAATGTACGGTTGGATGGTTAGAGCCGCTTCTAGATAGAATAGCTAGAGATTCAACGACAGTTGTGTGTCCAGTTATTGATGTGATCGACGACACCACGTTAGAATACCATTTTCACGACAGCAGTGGAGTTAATGTGGGTGGTTTCGATTGGAACCTTCAATTTAATTGGCATGCGGTACCGGAACACGAAAAGAAGAGACACAAAAATACCGCCGAACCTGTCTGGAGTCCAACTATGGCCGGTGGATTATTTAGTATTGATAGGGTAATTATTGAATTATTGATGCACTGACTGGCCTCACATGTTGGCAAGTAATTTCTGAATTTTTTTTATTGCTCAAATCATGATCTGTATCTGTAAGAATTTGAAGGGTGGGTGACCCCCACAGCACCCAGGCCACAATTGGCTTATTGTGCATCCTTCCGAGGTTCAGACTTCCTTATGGCTCGTCATCCAGCCTACTTGTTTGAAGTAGGCGATAACGTCGCCGGAAGTAAGCTCCCTCATGCTGGCTTGTGTTAGCCTGTACTCGCCGAATACGGAAAACCTAAATTGAGAGTGTCGGACATTCACAAAGAATGTGTTCGACAGTCTCATCTTCCTGTTCTAATCCCCTACAGAGTGAAGTGTCAGACAGACCCAGTCTGTAGAGGTGTTTTCGTAGGTGGCAGTGACCGGTCAGAATACCCGTGGCTGTCCGAAGGTTCTGTCTGTTCATAGTCACGTATTTTTTGGCTACTTTGCTGTCCGGATACTGCAGCAGTTCCTTGGCAAGCCTGCAACCTTCGGCATCGTCCCATCTACCCTTAAACTTATCAAGGGAGTGTTCCTTTATTAGGTCAATCATAGCCGATGCCGACAGACCAATGAAAGTGCCAGGTCCCAAGAGTTTTTGGGAGGCTGCTTTCCTGGCTATTGAGTCGGCAATGTGGTTACCTTTCGATTTACTGTGCCCCTTGATCCAGCCTAGATTGACTTCGTTGTTGCTACAGGCTTCGATCAGGGACAGGTGACACTCCAGTACTAGGCCTGATGTGATACGTGGTCTGTTCAGGTCTAGTAGTGCTTGTCTACTATCCGTAAGGATGTGAATTTTATTACCTGTGGTGTTTCTTTTGGTAATCTCTTGCGGCGATGTAGATAACAGTGAGCTCTGTTTGAGCAACGCTGACATTACAGCCCATCGCCCATTTGATGTTTAGATTCCGAGATCTGGAGTAAATTCCACATCCTGAGCCCATATTGCTTTTAGATCCATTCGTGAAGATGCGGAGTGCGCCTTCTTCTGATGTGTCTTGTGTGTTATATTAACCTAATCAAATCATGATTACCAACGTTTTCATTTATCGATGCATAAGTTGCATCATGACCCGAAAACCAGCCGCAAATAAAGCCTAAGCGCGTTTGCTTTGTAGTCAGCGGGAGACCTTGACAACGCTGGATATCTGCAAGAAAACACGCCAGCCACGTGCTCCTACAGTCCTATTTTGTTGCATTTTTTCACGCTCACGTGTAACGTGAAAAATCGCTAGCAAGTTGTGCAGAACGATTAATTCGGAATGGTACACAATAATGCGAGCTCTGGCATATCGACGAAATCAACCTAACAAAAAATCAAATATGCATGGTAAAGATTTTTCGACTCCACTTCGTTAATTGCTACCTTTTCGATTTATAGGGCGAAATATGTATAGTAAATGTATATGGCGATCACATCTGCCTCAATTGGAGAATAAAATGTTCATATGCAATGTACTAATTGCGTTTTTTTATTTGTAGGAATTCTTTGAGAAATTGGGTACTTACGATGATGGATTTGATATATGGGGTGGTGAAAACTTGGAGATTTCTTTTAAAACATGGATGTGTGGTGGTACTCTTGAAATAATTCCATGTTCACACGTTGGGCACATATTTAGGTAAGTTATTAGGTATTAAAACACTATTTACCCATATTGCTTTCAAGTGCTCTAATTCTCCATTGTTTGAATTTTATTACGAATAGTTATACTTCGTTCCAAGATATTTCGTTATGTGCCAAACTAATCGTAAAACCATTTTGTGAACAGGCTTGCCATTGCTCTAATTTACAGAGCTTTAAGCCTAACACACTGATATTGACATGTGTCTTAGTGTAAGTTAGTAGTGAGTCTTTCTTTTCCAAAGTCTCCACAATATGAATTCCCAAGAGCTCCCATCACATGTCATCAATATTTTTAGCTTTGGAGTTCACAGCACCAACATGTTAATATTAACTGTAATTTTTTAGGAAACGATCTCCTTACAAGTGGAGGACAGGTGTGAATGTACTCCGTAGGAACTCTGTTCGACTTGCAGAAGTTTGGTTGGACGAGTTTGCCAAATATTATTATGATAGAATAGGAGATGATAAAGGAGACTTCGGAGATATCAGTAAAAGGAAAGAATTAAGATCAAATTTAGGATGTAAAAGTTTTAAATGGTATCTGGATAATATTTATCCCGAATTATTCATTCCTGGAGAAGCTGTAGCTAGAGGAGAGGTAATACATTGGATTTTATTGTGTATTAGAAAAAGACAAATTTGCGTAAAACCGGTTAGTATTATTGGAAATCATGTTAGTGTTTGTTGCCCAACTGCTATAGAGATGCAAAATGACACTAAAACCGGTACCGTAGTGAAGTGTTGAAGTATTTTAAAATCTTTACTTACCTTTGTTATATCTTAAATTTTCTTTGTAGATAAGAAACTTGGGAGTTGGTGGAAAAACATGTTTGGACTCACCTGCTAGACGTTCAGACTTACACAAACCTGTTGGTTTGTATCCTTGCCATAGACAGGGTGGAAATCAGGTAAGAGTACCAAGTAGAATTTATTTCAACCTCACATATTTTGTTAGTACACTTTCGAGATTTTTCGTCGTGATTATTAATTTTCATAGAAGTTTTTTGAAACATTTACCGATAGTTTCTTTGACGTTTGCATGATGCGTGTTCGTAGAACGAATCGTCAAATTACGCAAACGACTTTGAACAGATCACGCATGGTCTTTGTTTACATGCGGTTTTTCTGAAACCGAATAGTTTTACTTTCTTTCCCTTAAAAATCCTTTGGTTTTTTACGCATCTTCGTTTTAGTTCTGGATGTACAGTAAAGTTGGAGAAATAAGAAGAGATGAATCTTGTATAGATTACAGTGGACAAGACGTAATTCTTTATCCGTGCCATGGTAATAAAGGTAACCAATATTGGGATTACGATGAAGAACTGAAACTACTTCGACATGGAAGCAGTGACAAATGCTTAACCATGAACGAAGCTAGAAATAAACTTATAATGGAGAGGTGCGACTCCAGCGTACCTAGACAACAATGGTCTTTGGAAAACTATGATAAAACGAAATTGTGATTATTTGTTTTACGTTATTAAATGATTTTGTTGTAAAGCGTGTTGTAATTCTTATTGTGGGACTGCGAACAAAAATTGAGGAAAAGGACAACTGGGTTAGCTCAGCATCGGATATTACCTTATACCGGATAGTTCTATGGAATTACGCTAGATGGCGTTAGATACTCATTAAATTAATAATTCATAGCATGTGACGCCATCTAGTTGCATACCTTTGAGATGATATTAGTTCAATGGTATTCCACTAGATGGCGCCACCAAAAATTTCAAAATCGGTATCTAGCACCATCTAGCGGATTTCCCTCGAACTATGACTCAATCAGCGCCATCTAGCGGAATTCTCTCGAACTATGACTCAAGCAACGGCTCCCGAGATGATATTAGTTCAATGGTATTCCACTAGATGGCGCCACCAAAAAATTCAAAATGGGTATCTACCGCCACCTAGCGGAAAACCTTCCAACTATTCAGCGCCATCTAGCGGAATCCCCTCGGATTATGCTCAATCAGCGCCATCTAGCGGAATTCTCTCGAACTAAGAGTCAAGCAACGCTAGATGGCGCTGATGGAGTCATTCCCTCGAACTATGACTCCATCAGCGCCATCTAGCGGAATCCCCTCGGACTATGCTCAATCAGCGCCATCTAGCGGAATTCTCTCGAACTAAGAGTCAAGCAACGCCAGATGGCGTTGAATAGTTGGAAGGTTTTCCGCTAGGTGGCGGTAGATACCCATTTTAAAATTTTCTGGTGCCGCCATCTAGTGGAATACCATTGAACTAATATCATCTCGGGAGGCGTTGCTTGAGTCTTAGTTCGAGAGAATTCTGCTAGATGGCGCTGATTGAGCCATAGTTCGAGGGAATTCCGCTAGATGGCGCTGATTGAGTCATAGTTCAATGGTATTCCACTAGATGGCGCCACCAGAAAATTTCAAAATGGGTATCTACCGCCACCTAGCCGAAAACCTTCCAACTATTCAGCGCCATCTAGCGGAATTCCCTCGAACTATAGCTCAATCGGCGCCATCTAGCAGAATTCTCTCGAACTTAGACTCAAGCAACGCCTCCCGAGATGATATTAGTTCAATGGTATTCCACTAGATGGCGCCACCAGAAAATTTTAAAATGGGTATCTACCGCCACCTAGCGGAAAACCTTCTAACTATTCAACGCCATCTAGCGGAATTCCCTCGAACTATGACTCCATCAGCGCCATCTACCGGAATTATCTCGAACTAATAAAATTCTTAGTAAACAGATTAGCGCCCCCTAGCGGAGTTCCCTCGAACTAATGAAATTCCTGGTAAACTTAGAGTGAACGCCGCTAGGGGGCGCTGTTCGATCCACTTACTTTTAATAGTTCGAGGGATTTCCGATAGGGCGAAGTTAGATCCACCAAGAGTGGCCGTTAATGGCCATATTATTACCATAGCGCACTTGGGTCTATTCACTCAGTGAGAGCTCCTACAAGAGTACACACTTTTAAAGTGCGCAATTTCGAGAGAGCTCGCATGCGCACTTTATTAAGTGTACTCTCGTAGGAGCTCTCACTGTTAGTGAATAGATCCCCTGCTGGTGTAAATCCCGAAGTAGGGGTGGGCGAGAATCACTTACTGCGCTACATCTGCTGCAGGCGGACAGTCATGCAATTGAAGTCAGGTTTGTGTTTAATGAACTCTACAAAATACAAATAAAACGGAACACAGAGTCAAATGCTGCAAATGCAATGTGCATATATACAGACGGCTAAGGATGTAGAGTTTACTCCAGATCACTAAGCCTCAAACTCAAGTGGGGAATTGGAAAAAATACTAGCGTAGTTCGAACAGAACTGGCTGGTATCTCAATTGCCACGAAAGAACTAACCAGAAAAGGAATTTCTGACAAAAACACAGACAAGTCCTATTAGCCTTGAGTAGACAACGTCTTACATCAAGGCTAGAACTATAGTGCCACCAAGTTTTCGTTAATTCTCTGCACTTGAAGCAGACTACGTTGAAGATACAATGATACAATAACAAGAAACGAGAAAATGTTTCGTAGAGTCATTACAACACTTAACGATTTTGTCAGGTATCTGATGAAAACGTGTTTCAAGTTTTCTTTGAGATTACCTGATGCAAAGCGGTGAAAAACCTATTTAAACAATGGTAAATATTTGCAGGTGTACGATACTGAGTAGCGGACCTATAAAATTAAAATAAAAACACTCACTATTTCAAATAATTTTACGGTGCCTTAACGAGACAACGTAAAATTATATAATAGCTTTCGAATGACATTTAAGACAACCTTTATTACTGAATGCATACTGGTCATTGGGTTACAAGTACAGAGCATAACAACTTCCGTTACTTAAAAAGCACTTACATAACCTAACTTATCCTAGGTGATCATCTGCACCGACTGCAATGGTACTTTGTTTATTAATATCCATTATTAAAAAATACAGAGTCTATACCTAAAACTCTGCTTTATTTAAGAACAAAACTAGTAAAAATTTTTTTAAAATACGTTTTGTGTAAATAAATTAGCTTTGTGTAACTATTACTATGGTCATTTTAAACCCACAGTTAAAAATTGTGCAGACTTTTAGGTGTAAAATACTGTAAATATTTGCTCAGCCCATCTAGTCAAACTCATTTATTTAAGGAAACTAGGGTAAGTAAATTCTATACTGCAAGTTTCTCCGTTACTGTTTGCATAAGTAATTGAGGTAGGTATTTCAAAGTAGAAATAAATACTTAAGTTGTCGTGTATTACTACAACCACATTAATACTTAACCAACTGGTTTCGAATTACGATGAGGTGAGCAAACATCAAAACGATTACATAATAGTGCAGATTTTTTTTTCTATTTTTACGATATATACTTTAATTATATTTTTCTATATTTATATATTTATATCAATGAAGTCTTAGATAGGTAAATATTTGTGAAATGTATCTTTACGCATTATTTGAAAGATGTCGAAGATTTGATTTACAGAATTTTGAAATGTTTGATATTACCGTGATATCGCGGCCTGGTCCCTAAGATAACCCTCCCAAACCTTTTTTAAAAAGAGATTCACATTTTTATACAACAGGATACGACCTAGCTCGATTCGTTATCAATTTTCTTTTTTATAATAACAGGAACCTAAACAACATATTTTAGAGGTAGTCACACAGAATTAACAGAGTCCAAATTCTATAATTCGACTATTTTCAAGATTTACGCATAATATTTAGTAATTGACAACAAATTAACAAAATAAATTTATTGCATCTTCATAGTCGGATTATTTGAAATCCAGATCCCATTATGGAAATAAACTTTTTCAGGTTATAATTAATATTGTAACATTTAAGTAGACCTAATAAAATAGTGCTTAGAAATAGGGTTTACACTAATTAAATATAAAATAACCGATTTATACATTTTAAAACTAAATACAATGCAATATATTCATAAATTACATACACGAATCACAATTACTTCAATGATTAGCATTATTGTATTCAAGTCTACTTATTGTCATACAAAAATATTTTCATATATACATTATAACCGTAAAAAGCCAATAGAGAAGTTTCACACCAGCATCAACTAACTTTTAATTAAAAAAATTATTATAATCTGACATTCTGAAGGATTTTATTATTGTAAAAAAGATGAGAGATCACAAAAATCATTTGATATTGGATTAACTAATAATATTCGTTACTTCTCTATTTCTATTAGCGAAAAACTATCAGTGAACAAAATAATATTTCAATTTAGATACAGTGATTTATTCAACTAGGTTGTCCATTTTAACCTAAAAAGGCGCACGGATATAATTCACATGATTCTAGGAACAATAAACAAGAATTGTAACATCATTTTTTGTATTTATTTTGCTTTGTTAATCTTTCACTGCAGTGACGAACACAATGCCTGTTCAAGAGAATAAGGCCCCTGAACAAACGGAATTGGGAGATGTTATATTTTGTTTTGTGTGAACAAGGAATTCGATATGATATACATACATATAACGATTTGTCAATTTAACTAGACAACGTACTGTTTTTAGGTTAAATCGGACAACTAATTTCATAAGATATTTGCTCACTCTTAGTCCTAGATGTTAGTGAAGGGAATTTAAATTGTCAAGTTATCACATCTGAATCTGTCAACACAAACTAAAATTACTGAATTCCTGTGGTCAGGTACTTTTGGTAATTTAACCACAAAGCAGGTACCGAATTCGTACAAATTAACAATTTTATCACTGTGATAAAAGTACCAGACCAACTAAAAAATATACCAAACTTAATAACAAACAGATTTCTTTGTAATTTCGTTATCTTTTTGTACTGAACTTTCATTATGTGTTGGAAAGAAGAACTGTTTGTTTATTTTTTGGCTAGTCATAATAAACATTATCATTTCGTCAAGGTAAAGTGATATTAAAATCCTGACCTAAGAACTATTTACAAAATTTGAAGCCAGATATACACAAATATATGAACATGGTAAAACTTAAAAATCTTCAACTTTAACAAAGTTGAAGTAAAAAAGTAATTCAATTATTGCGAAATATTAACAATAAATAAACTTTTTTATTACCTGGTTATCAAATTCTAATATAAAGGCATTTGGATGGCACATAATGTATTGTATTCAGGATGTTCTTATACCTTGGAATATTTAAAAATGTCGAGTTTCAACTTATACGTCTAAATTTAGCACTTAATTCAAAGTATCAGGATATAGAAATTGTTTTCTGTTGTTTGTATGGATTTCACAATGTATGTTTTTCTATTACAATCTTCTATAAATACTTTTACGTGCATATTCATCCTTGACATTGGCAGGAGTGTTCAGTATTATGTTTATAAACAACTTGCTATAGAAAACAATTTCCATTTTATCAAAACAAAATGATATACCTGATAAAAACAAAGTAATGGTAACAGTAGGGTGTACAACACAGATTCAGTCAACTAAAAACGAACAGGATTCGTTCAATTTTATTGTGAGAAAGTCTTTAGAGAATTATTCAATAAATATTACTTAAGAATGATTAAAATACCTCACAATTATTTTTTAATAACAATAAACTCAACACATAAATAAAAAAATGCTATATTATGGAATAACAGTAATCAGGCAAAGTTGGACTAGAAGTTATAGGAGGGAACTTGTTTAGGCCATATATACGTTTTACACAAAAGGAAAACAAAACTTTACGTGTGATGCAATCGATTTTAATAAATTACATAATATACCTTCAACAGAATATCAATTATTTATGATAGTATATTGAATCAACTCATAATTATTAGTTATGTATTTAAAGATCTCTGTCATATGACAAATGAAAACCAATATTTCATTTATTGAAGCAGCCAATATCAATATACCATAAAATGTCAGGTCCCAAATTAGTTAGAGGAAACATTATTTGAAAAATTGACACTTTTAATATATGTAAATGTTGTAAACTTTCTATATCTAAGATTACAACAATAAAACTTATATTTGACCAACATCAATAACTGATCATTTTAAAGGGGGAGATGAATCCCCCCCTTCGAATTATTCTTAAAATTAACAATGCTTAAGTATATAGAGGGAATGATATAAATAGTTTACAACAGTGGTAAATATTTGAAAACAAAATTTGCATCACAATATGTAAGAGCACGAATATAAACATACCAAAAATATAACACTTTTGGAAAAAAATTCTTATGTATACATACCTAATACTTTTAAGCATAACCTGAAATATTTAGTATAAATCAACAGAATATGTTATAAAAAAATGTACACTCAACATAATTTCAAATTTCCATCATGGGAGTATGCTACCTTTGTTATTTTTTTTTGAAAACTGAAATGATATATCAAAACCCACTCGTAACGTGAACAGTGCTACTTTTTTTTCGATTATATCTACACCTTACACTAATAATAACACATTTCCTAGCCTACCTAACTCTTGAAAAATATTATTTTCCTATTTAGATATACTATATGAAATTATAACAATTGTACAAATTCAGCAAATATACATACATGTTAATATATATTGCATTATAAGTTAATATACACAGCTTATAAGCGTATGCGATTCGATGATTTCAAACACCAAATCGCTGTGAGCAAAAATTTTCTAAGCAAAAATTTTGGCACATTTCGAAGAATGAGAATAGTCCTCTTAACTCACTCTCCTACCAGATCAAATTTTCTACATTCGCTCAATAACCGAACACAATAATTACATTCATTTTCATTTTAGAAGTTTGTTTCACTGGTTATAATTCGAAATCCTGACAAAAATTTGTACTGCCTAGGATACTTAATAAAAAATACTGTTAATAATAATCATATCTTTGATAGCGAACAAATACTGACATTTCTACACCAAAATTCAATTCAATAACCTACGGTTGATGTGAAGGTGGATACTATAAGTAGAAAATTGATCTAGTATAATGAAATTTGATTATTTTTTCAAGGGATAATTTCCTAAGATCAGTTATCGAAATTAATTAAAGAAATACAAACGTTAGATTCTTTGAGAGCACCTTCGAATGGACCATTTTGTTTTGCCCAAGCTAAAGTTCTGTGCAAGTCTTAAGTTTCGTATGTGGATTATAACACACTGGGTAGTCGAGTTATTTGATCACTTTGTCTTTAAACAGTCTTTGTAATTGGACTTATTTGAAAGTTTTAGGATGAGATACATTTTAAAATTTCGGTTTTATAAATTCACTTTGTTTTATTTAATTTGTCAAAAGAAAAACTGAAAAGAACAAGCTGTTTAGAGAGATCCTAGGGGAATGATTCTAATAAAGCCTGCCAGTTTGAAGTATTTCCATTAATTGGTTTTTACTTGTACACGATAGTCAGTTCTAAAAGAAAAATTCGCAAGCTAAATACAAAATTATTTTTGGGTAATGTGTCACAAGTAACTCGTCAAAAATTTTAAATGTTACCAAGGACGAAAAACTGTCGAGGCATAGCCGAGACAATGGACAGTTATTCGCCGAGGTGCATGTCAGATTATTTCGTCGATCTTTTTTGAAGACAAGTATTTGCCGTATCATAGCGGTCGAAAAGTGTTTGACGGCAAAAATAGAAGATTTTTCATGCGGAAACTAGTATGTAAAATGTCATTTTTTGTAAAGGTCGACGAAAAATAGTTTCTTTTTCAGTTTTTATTATTTTTGCTGATAATTATGGTCTACAGTTTAATATGCGAGTCTAAACAAGGATATTTTCAATTTCGCAATGACTATTTCTAAAAATATATAGACGACCACGTTTAAATATACAACTATGTACATCGTTCTGTTCTCATTTTTAAGTAAGGAATGTTAATTTCACCTGTTGACTATTTCGACTCATTCGCGCGATTTTGTCTCTGCTACTATTAGAAAATAGCAGCAGATTCACTTATCTAACAGTAATAATCCTAAACCTGAGAAAGAGAGGGCCTTACATAACTACATTAGCATCCGGAGTGAGTAGTTGAACTTTGTACACTATCCTAAACAAATTCAAAAAAAAATCCAATAAAGGCGCGTCCATAATATGCCGCGATTTGCTTTAGGCAAAGCCAGTGACTGTAAAAACGTTCAAATATCGCACTTTTAAACCAAAAGTGTCCAGGTAAGTAGACCTGTGGCAACAGTGGTATTTTCGGATATTGAGTTATTTTTAAATTTTATATAGACACTTTTGGTGTTCATTTCGTTTAGTCGCACAATTTTCACAGAACAGGATATAGATTTATAAAATTAATAACTTTTTCGTTCGTCCACTCCATTTGAAAGCACCTGCTAACTAGCAAACAGTCGAATCATAACTGAAGCCGCGAGAGGCTCCACTCTGGGTACTCATTGGCTTCCCTTGAAGGAGACAGAGAATTCAGCGATTTTCATTGGCACACGGCTGACTCATTCGCACGTGCCAACGGTCGCGTCTACATAGAATCGGCAAACAGCGGCATAGTATGGGCGGCATTGATAAAATAATTTACAGAATTTTGTCTTTCATGTCCGCATTAAATTGGGCAATGATTAAGTGACTTACATGACTATCTAGTCGAATTCATGAATAATATTAGGGGTTATACAAATTATCCAAATGTAGAAGTAATAATAAATGTTTCAGAATGTTTACCAAGAGAAGAATGGACATAACTAGAAATGAAGATAAAGAAATAATTTTACTGCGAACAGAATTATTGAAGCTTTTATAACCTTTATAGAAGGAGCAATCTAAAAATATATGCTGGACCATTCATAAACGTTATGGATATTAACTGATGTACATAACTCTGGATAAATTCGTCCTCGTTGCCTGAATTAAGATGAAAGAAAGTTTCGTAATAACCAACTTTATTTACAATGAGTAGTCTCAACAGCCGAATATATGGAATGGTTTTGCCTCGTAACAAATACCGGATCAAAGATGTGTACCTCTCAATACTTCAATGTCTACATTAAACCTACGTATTCCTTTATTTTTACATAGACGTACATTATCTTTTTACAATTTAATTGGCAGTTCCCAGCTAGCTATTTAATCTCATTGATACTGAGATCAAAAATATCGATACCTCTACATTTAACCTAGTCACCCCACTACACATAAGCATTACTCTTCTTATGAACAACATCGCCAACTAACACAAAAAACGTATCAGCATGTAGACCAGGCAAATTCGAGAACTTCTCCTTTCTTGCTTGGTCCAATTTTTTATAAGAATATTGGTGGGAGTATAGAATGTAATGATCTCAGACAAAACGCATCATTTAAAAATCTTCATTCTCTACAACTATTTTTCATGATCTAAATTTACTATCGGTGGGTTTATACATAGTGAGGTAAAAACCTTTAGTTTTTTTATAGAAATACATTCAAAAATCACTTAAAATTTTAAAACCCTGTCTTTAGAGTCAGGCCCTATATTATTAAATTGCACATTGATAGGCACTTATATAAAACATGTGCTATTTGCACACTAATTTGGTTAAACATTGCAAATAAATACCAGAAATTAAAAATCACAGCGTTTACAACAACTAATTGCTCGACTTTAGTAAGAACAACTTTTAATCTCAAATCTCAAACATTAAAAAAAAATTAAGAGCTAACTTTGTGTCATGTGATAAATAAATTAAACGTATATTGAGAAATGAGTTTAGTCTTTTTAATACTCTGAAATGAGGTCTAGTCTCTTAAAACAACTACCAGTTATAACTTCCAGATTTATTATCAGATTAACATTTTAAAATCCTGCAAAAAACAAAACTTTATTGAACACTATATTCAGTGGAAAAACCAGTTCGTTATTGCTCATAGCAGCAAAAAGTTGGGTGGTGGTAGGAAAAATATAGTGTGCAACACGTGGTTTTTGGTTTTTGCATGCACGTAGAAAGAATATTGTATGCAACTTGCGAGAAAAGTTATTATTGCGCTTGTTGCTTCTGTCTGGACTTATTTAAATATAACAACACAAAATTTTTGCTGGATTCATTTCAGAGACTCGACCAAGTAGTTCAAATATTTCTTCAACAAACACATTGTCCCAGCCACATTTTAGCTAAAACTCCCAATTTATGTTTGTTAAAATAATAAATGTATACTAACATTCGGTTGAAATAAAATTAGTAACAATGGAATATAAAAAGCGCTTCAACATTATATTAAGACTATCACAACCTCTGATGGAAGATTTTGGCAGAAAATTGAAAAGGGCAGATTGTCCAACAGAAAAAATTACCATTTAGTTAATCAAATCAGAGTAACTAACAGATGGTGGGTTAAAGCTGAGACGATGTGCCCAAAATCTTTTTTAAATTTTTTAAAACAAATATGACACATAAACTTCTTTGGTATTTTTTAAAGAGAAATGTGTATGAAAAATGGCAAGACCAGTGTTCTGTTTATAAGGAATCTCCGGCTTTTATGCAACCGTTTCAAATTATTCAAATTTAATAGATTTGTCTAAGTATTGATTCTATCCAAAGTTTTAGGTGTTTTAACAACTGAAAATTTAAAATGGTAAAATTGAAAATTACAGTTGCAAACTTATCTTTGCATCAGTTGGATAATTTTGTTTTTGTTCAAAACTTTCTTGTTCAAATTAATTGTAAAAGGTGAAAACTATCAAGCCGGGGCTTCACCAAAGTATCTATCCAGAGCGTCGATCTGTTTTCTGTAAAATATTGGTAATGATCAAAGGAATATCGGCTAGCAAACTAACTGACTATTCAAATTAGTTCGTTATGTGTAGTTAAGGAGTACACTGTATGTTTGTCATCTCGATAATAGCCTGTCAGCAACAAGCTAGTTTGGTGTAGTCAAAGTTATTTCCGCGGCAAAATCGCTGTAGATAAGATGCTGACTGTTATGACGGCGGCAAGGTTGCTTGTGCCGCCGGGCTAGCCCAGTTTGGCGAAGCCCCGGAAAAATATGGAACAAATCATTTTGGACGTGTCCAATTTGCTTTTGAAGCGGTTACACAGCCTGAAAGATAATTTGTAAATCAGTAAATTAATACTTGGAAAGGCAGAAGAAAAGTATTGCGTAAAAGGTATCACACAAACGTATATGTAATACTACTTAGAAACTAAATGCTGCTAGCAATATTTAAGTAACAATATTAAGTGTATCAAAAAATTACAATATAATATCCCATCAACCGATTATAGTGACACAATAAATATTAAGATTTTTTTTGTGTAGCATAGTTCTGTTCACGTTACTTTTTTCTTTTCACCTAATTGCTCTATAAAAATACGTGAAAAATATTTTGGATTATTCAAAAATTTATTTTACTAAGGCATCTTGTCGTCAAATGTTATTTTTTTTATTAAATAAACAAATTAATTTTTCTTTAATACTGAACTATAAGTTTTTCAAATAGCTTAGGTCTGTATGACATTGTATGGGATTTTGAGACCAAGCAGATCACGTCATTTTATTTTTCAAGAATTATCATTGTCACATTTAACAATTTTTTTAAAGAGGCACATCATTTGGTATTATATTATAAAATATGGTGAACATTGCATCTACTAATCTAACAAATATTAAGCATGTCTTACATTTAAGAAATTATTACTATGATATCCACCCTTTTTTCAAGAAAATTATACACCTACACATTAGGGTTAAAGAAAGTTAAAATAAATTAACATTATTATTGCTATATTACAGAAATGATTTTAAAATATCAACACGAAATGAAGGAATCAAATGTTTTCATACAAACACTCTTGTTGTCTTGAGATAGTCGCTAATTAACCAGATAAATATATAAATTATCAATTTACAATACAAGGAGGAACACTCTGGTAATATGGAATATTAAAAAGTGACATAAGGACAGAAATAAGTATATTTGGTAGTAAGTTTTTTCCATGTCTCTTTTGGCATATGTAACCAGAGTTTCTTTCTAGTACTGTATGATCAGTTAAAGCTTTTGGAAGTGGTAGCAACAGAGGAAATGGAGATGATTGTACACATTCACCTCGCCCCTTGAAGTTCGGAAAACTTATGACAAGATGAAGGAGGTCTATTTATCAGTAATTGAAAGTAACAAAGTCAAGGCTTGAAATATAAGTCATACCATATAGAAGATATTTAGATCCAGGAAAAAAGAATTTCCAAATATCAATGTTTTGCAAACTTAATGATCTTAATCTGTATATATAAAAAAGTAAAGTATGAGAATATGCCCAATGTAAATTCCCCAAATATCTGAATTATTGTCCTATATTATTTTGTTTTTAATTATTATCAAATCAGTTCTGCTTTTGGTATAAATTACAACCACAATAAAGACACTCTTAAGCTCTAAATAATATATTCCAAATACTTGGAATAATTTGATAATAATAAAAACATTTGCCAACTTCATTACATTCCGATTTATCTGGATGACCAAATGATATGATACCATTGAAATAAAGTAGATTGTTTACAATAGTTTATAAAAAGGTTGGAAGAAATGATGCCTTAACAAAAAAATATAGTAATAGAAGATTCATCCTTATGTTGTTCCAACATATGACAAGAAATATAAGCTCAAAATGATCTTAAATCTACCGAACACCAAGTTACCCTATGCTTAGGCAGATATGCCAACTATTTACCATATTTGTTATATTTTTAAATATATAATATATATTTATACGATATAATATATAGTTCAGTGGCGAATGATTAAACATACTTGAAAACGCAAGTGGCACTTAGATCACAAATACTGTAAACCTAAATCATAACTATTAATTCTACATATTTTTTGTATTTTCCTTTTTTGAAAATTGGCTTTTGGGTGTCACATTTTACGTATTCTATATAATATTGGTTGTACAAAAAAATCAATGTTACACCATTTCGTTGATACAAAATTATTATGTTTCAGGTAGGTATAACAATAATTGTTCTTTATATTGTCGCACAGCTTATACCAATTATATTAGAATAAAATCCATTTTTGTTAAATCAATAAAAATTCAACCTAAAATTTATCACCAAGAAAAAAAATTATTATTTTCAAGTTAAAATTTGTATTGTCAAACAGAAACTTTCGAGTTTTAGGTTTAATTTTTATAAAAATTAGTGAAATTTATTCAATACAATTTGTTCAAAAATTTAAATGCATTTTGATGTACAGTCAATATGATATGTTTGGTAAAAGTTTACAATTACTACACCCTTGTTTTTTTTTTTCAACGTTTTAAATGAAAAACATACACTAAATTAATTTAAAAAAAGTCTAAAGTTATAGTTCTAATTCATGATCAAAACGTGACAGTATTTGGTGATGTTTTTCAAATAAATTCATTTTTTGTTGAGGGCATACAAACATTTACTTAATTGTTACTATTTTTGATAGCCTAACTGGCCACTATATAAATAATTTCAAATATGTATTACTTTAAATATGTTTTTCAATGCTGAGCAACTTAACCTAAGATTTTTAGTTATATACTTTTTTTTCTATTTAAATAAACACTAAATCTAAGTTTAAGAAGGTACACAATATCAGACATAGAATATTTTTTTAAGAGTTTCGAAAAGTTTTCTAGTTACCCAAAATCGAGAGTAATCGTAAAACTTTCACAGCTCTACCTTTAAAGCACACGCCATATTTTAATATGTATAAGATCTGAATTAGTAAGTAAATCACAATGGCAGTCTCGGCCAGTTATCTTCTATTCACTGGCGAGGCGCTAGCTGCAGCTCCAGCTACGCCCAAGGAATACCAATTCCGGCAGTATTTTTAGAGAGTAATCAGATATTCGTCCATATTACAGTCTAAGTCGGTATCTAGTTTTTAAAAGGAAGCACGACTAGAAAATCTTTCAGCTTTCAACCAAAAAAGCTGTTATAGATTACTTGTAATATACTGCTCATTTTTATTCGTATCTATTGCATAAATCACAATTTGGACCTGCTGAATTATCAAGTTAAATTATAATGTCGTACTTTATTCATTGTACACGGCACATGGATGTGATGGTTAAATACACATCATAAATAATCTCTGAAAATTTTGCCATCAGTAAATATTTAGATCCAATAAATAAGCATTTTATCTAAACTCTATTGTTCAAATTTCACTTACGACCCGTCAAATCACTATTCCAGCCTAACAATAGACGTTTCACGTGATTATTGGTGGATAATCGATGCACATAATGTAACTATTTGTATCATTACTTTGGTTTGCATCGGGCGTAAATAAAATCTGATGACAGTATAATTAATTTTTACACTGATTTCTGGTGTTGCACCAATTCTGGATTACTTAAAGAGTTTCCGAGTAAATAAACTGTAAAACTCTCTTGAAATTCCAATGAATTTAGAATTTATTACACATACTCGGTAAACTTTATTTAGTTTCATGTTGTTTTTTTATCAAACAAAAGATTTTCTAGCCATTTTTCCAATTAAAAATCTTCCCAAATGAATATTCTACAATTTTATTTTATTTTGGATTCTTCTTTTAGTATTACAAACGGCATATTGTATTCACTTCTACTACATTTATCACTTCATGAATTAACTATTTTATATTTTTCGGTGACAAACAAATATCTCTAGGATTCCAGTACTTGAAGTCTACATCGGAATTACTTGTACTTCAATCATTGCCTTTACATTGTTGGTGACATAAACGTGATATCATTTGTTCATCTAAATTATCATATGAACGTTTTATATTAAGTCTTTAAAAACCCATAACTCTCCTTTTAAATATTAGTTTTGTTTTTGAGTATACAGTGCAGCCAAAATTTGATCAATTAAAATATAACACAACAAACAAAGTTTGGTTGAAAATGGAACGTTTGAATAAAAAAATATCACATCATTATTTAAGATATGGCTTGTAATATTCGAGATATCTGACAGTTCAATTATTAGATTAGCGAACAAATGAAATCACGTTTAAATTAAGAATCGATGGGTATCAGGAGGATTTCCACACCTAGGAAACATTCACATTCAGATTGGTTGTCAATTATATGAACACACAACATAAAACAATATATCCCTACTACCAAACTCCTTAAAAACCATTTTATATTGACACCTAATGACTATATTATACACTACAGCTACAAAATTCAAATTGGCATTAAAATACTAAATTTAGATAGTTTTTACTGGAACTTATACATAGACTGCTGCAGGAGTTTACAATTGTCTTAATAACGACTCTCTTCCAAAAGCAGTCCAAAATTCTTGCACCATTTTTTAATATTAACAGTTACCGATTACCATCAAGTCTAACTTCACAATGCCCGAAAGAAAATTTAAATATGGAAATTACAAAAACAAAAACGTTCTAGTATGTAGTAAAAATTATGGAGTATTATCCCCGAAAAATAAACTGTTCAAAGCGAAATATGTAAAGAAAATGTATAAAAACAAACTCAAGGACTCACATATGGATGATATAATGAGATCAGCATTAACCAACAAGCCAGATCTTGATAAAGTTTTTGTAAAAGTGTTCATAATTCCAGAAATCTTATTGAAAGTAATGTTTTGAAGTGTGAAAGCTCTTGTAAGTCTTATAATATCCACAATAGTAAGAGATTCTGCAATTTAAAGACGTAAAATGGGAATTAAGATAGAAAATTGAGTCCAATAGTAAGGAGAAAACGAAGGGAGACAACAAAAAGAAGATTCCCAATGGAACAACGTCCCATTTAAAATTTGGCTATAATGTTCGCGGTTAAGTATACAAACTTCTTTTCAACCTACCGCAATCGCCTAATGAAAACACTGAAACAATTCAAGGATCACAAGAAATTATAATTGAAAATGTTCACTGTGAAATTATCTTGATAAATATCGGTAACAATTTAAAAGCTTTAATAATGAGAGCTCCTTAGAATATAATTTTTATCATTTAAAAACTAAAAAGCCACTTAAGAGTCACAGCACAGTTGTGTACTTAAAACTTGATTAACTCTTAGAACCCACAAAATATTTTCAGAGATGTAATCAAAAAAAAGAAGAAGCGTATTATACATTTTACGTCACAAAGTGACACAATAGTTGTTGCGACTAAATACCGAATTACTGCACAAGCACCTTTAATAACATGATTCAACAACAAGAAAAGGCACGTAAATAAGTAACGAGTGGTATTATAGTATTTATTTTTACTTTTGTGCCTTATAAACTTTGTATTAGGTGTAAAATTACTGTTGCTTACTTATACTATGCCGCATCTTCTACTGTGTCAAATTTTTTAGTGAAACAAAAAATGTCCTGACGAAAATACAAAACAGCTGTTAATTTCAATTCAAAAATTATATTCTTTTTACAGAGATACACCCTAAAAATATTAATGTTTTAAAAACAATCACAGCTGTTTTGTATTCAAGTCCTGTTGATTCAACACAAATCAATAATTTGTATCAACAAAAAGTCGCACATCTCTGATATAAAAGTTTCCTTTTGATACGCCCAAATAGAAGTTAGAAAAATGTTTAAATGCAACGAAATAATCAATCTCCCAATGTTTTCAGTCTTCTTTTAACTAGAATCAGTAAACAAAATGGAAATAAAAGGACTAGATTATTCAAAAACACTAAGAAGAGCACCACTGATGTTCCTCGTAAGAGCTGCCAAAAATTTTGAAATAGAAAAGAAACTTTTGCTAATTGCGAATGGAAATGTGGTCTCTTCATTAGATTATATAGAAACTGTAGTAATAATACGTTTATTATTATCACACCTCATCAGGAATTCAAAGTCAGGCCAATCTTTAATTATAGTAGTTTTGCTGTGGTAAAAAATTCTATGCCAACATAAGATTATTTTCCGATATTCAATTATCAGTTTTTTTTTTCAATTTAGATTTTCATCTGTGAATAAATGTAGCTTTGTCTAAAGCGACGATAAAAAATATAAAAAGAGGAACGATACGGAAAAAAGATGAAACAAATCCAAAAACTATCACAAGAAAGATGAAGGAGTGAAACAAAATTATAGAAAGAAGTTACAAGAGAGTTCCTAAACTTCTTATAAAAGGTTCAGTATACCAAGTATTTATTGGGAAAACAAAATTGGAAGCAAAAGATCATATTTGGCAACGGAAACAGTTTTTGTGAGAAATAAACCGATCAAGACATTAAAATTACTTCAAAATGAATTACGTTTCAGGTGCTTCCATATTCACTTTATTTCACAGCTGTGCCTTAGTGACAACTACCTCAAATAATTGAAATAAATACTATTTTTTCACTGACAAAAGATCTATCAACAGCCAAATAAATGTTTTTACGTTGGTACGGATTTTTGTGGGTAGAAGAGAGACTTATAAATAATTACCCTGATGAATGTACATTGTAAAATTTCGTTTAGTTTGGTGAACGAGTTACCCAAATTACGATCTTACTCTTAAAAATAAATGTTCTGGTTATATCAAAAGGAAGTTTTTTTTAGAACAGGTATAAAAGAATCAGTTTTCTTTAATGAACACCATGATAAAAATGATGTGATTGTTTATGTTCTTTACGGGTTCCATAGTCTGTATCCCCTTAAGAACGCTAATCACAGTTTAAGACTAATAACATAGAAAGAAAGTCTATGACTAAACATACAATACACATAAACACCAACGTTAATCTGATTTAGTCATTATGAGTCTCGTAAGGAGAGAGGAGACGTGGCTTTTGATAGTACTTAACCATATTATTAATAAAAGGTTGTTTAAGAAATGGTTAAAATTAGCGATTAGGTCGCACGTTTGCTCTCCTTTATATTGAAAACTCGCAACGATTTGGCAAATGTTTGATCTACCACACAAATTCGATGCCAACTAATTTTTTTTTTCGAAAGAAAATATGTTTCACTGGTGATATGTATTGAAATGCATTAAATCAAATATCATACAACTATTATTTATGTCAGGTTTGCGTTTGTTTGATATAATTATAAAGATAATCCTACAGATAAAAATAAAAAAAGATATTCAGGGGAAATTTTTAAAACACTCACTTTTTTGGATAAAGATCGACTTGATTAATATTGGCCGTTAATTTTGTTCTGTCCATATTTTGTGTACAATACATTACAATTAAATCAATAGAGTACACGCATATTTCATATTTTGCTTAGATATTAATTTGTAATAGTAAAGTTGGTATCAAAAATAACTAATAATAGGAAATAAACCAGTTTCCATTGGAAATCACTTCCAAATTTTAAAATAAAATTCAAATTTCAATGCACTTTCCGACCACCACCCGAGGATTTCCTAACGCTACCAATGATACTTGTGATGTCATACCATTTGTTTACTTTTGTCATACCATTTGTTTACTTTTGTCAATATGGCCGGTATTGCATTAGGTTCTGTGTAGTTTTGTTTTTATATTGTATTTTAATTAACTATTAATTGCTTCATCGACGTAAAAATATCATTTATATGTTTGTTTGAGACCATTACGTGTTTGTGTGTACTTTTTTTTATTTCTAAAAGTCAATGTAAAGTGGACATAAATATTCGATATTTCCGAAGATATTTTGAAACTTTTCGAAGAAAATATTTTATTTACTAGATCAGCAGTGTTCAGTGACGATTCTTTCATATTTTGTGAGTAAAGATAAGGCTAGCGAAGGTTTTGTAAAACCACAAACTCAGAGCGTGATACACGAAGAAGAACGTAAACAAATCGAGTGACGTCAACGGATGGTGCATCTTTATGACGTGAAGCGAGTTTTGGCGGAATTTATTATTTTTAAAGTAGTTTTAAAAGTAAAGTTTATATTTTTTTGAAAAAATAAACATGCAAGGTGTAAGTAAGGAGACCTGATGAAGCGTCAATTCCCACCAATAGCAAAATTTATGCTTGTACCCTATTGCAACAGAGTATTTGACAGGTCCAAGTTTTCAACAATAAACTGTAATTTCTAACTTAAAATATGAATGTAAATTGCAATTATAAAAAACAAAGATATGTAACTTATGCACAACGTATGTTTAATTTGGACTTATTAAGGATATTAACTAATTGGCTTTTTCAGTACAACCTCTAATTGACATTTGTAGCCAATCACAGTAATTTTAAAACCTATCATATGAATTATTTTTTTGAACTATGTTCCAAAATATAAAACTAGTACGGAATTGTTTCTTTTTTCAAAAATATTCTTTTTATCGACCCGATATTTAAAAAACTTACCTATATGGACATATTTTCTTTGGAAATTTCGTTTACTGCGAATTCGTGTGATGTTATAATAATTGTCACTGCCATAATTACAGTTTTAATTACAATATATAATAATATTATAGGCTATTTGTTAAATATTTAGTTATTACTCGAAATTTGTTTAAGAATAGTTCAGAACGTGCAGTCTAAAACTGATTGTGTGGTGTTACCGTGGCGGTTTGCCGAATGTATTCAGTGAATCCGCACTTTTTATTTAATAACAATATTTTACATATAAAGGATTATTTTATTTTTTTGTATGTGTAATTCTACATGATATATAAGGAATCAGAGATCACAGGTTATGTGGGTTTAACAATTTTTTTTATGTCATGACACACATCTCAAAAGAAACTCTGTTTAACAAGAAAAAATAATATCACTCGGATGTGTGTAATGAGATGATAAGACCACAATGTAGGACAGTAGAACGTTTAGGGTGAAAATTCTGCCAATTATTTAGAATAAATTAATATTTATTGTCTTTTGTTACGAAGATATTTTAAAAAAGTACGCCAGCGACAGATATTCCAATAATATTATTTCTCCAAATAGTTTTAAGTAGATTTTGATGAAACAATTGTACGTTGAACTTGACTAGAAAACGTTCCTTGGAGAATTACTGAAAATTAAATACTTTCAATACGAAGTTTATTATTTAACATTGTTACTTTTAAAAACGTCGACGAATTAATTTTGTTGTCGAAGCCAATGATGTCATTTATATTCCGACTCATAATACTGTCCTACGGGAGAAACAAACACATACAAATAGTTTACATGTAGATACATTAAATTATTAAAAGTAACATTTATATACTAACCATAATATACAAGGAAAATATCTTATATGAAAGAACAAACTTTACAGTACTTAAAATAGTGAACTTATAAATGAGTTTGGTCACATATATATTAATTAATATTATATACCTATGCATTTATATAATCTTGTTGATTGAGACTAGCTGGGTTTCTTCATGAATGTCACATTAAGTGCGTTATGAAATCTGAATTGAGCGTGATATCAATGGAATACTATAAACGCTTGCAGTCCGTAATTATTAATAAGTAAACAAGAATTGCATCTGATTTAGTAAATGTCAAAATTTATCATTTTATTTGGGAACATTTATCCACAAACATACACCAAATAAATAAATGGCAAAATTTCAAATGGAAAAAAATGTTTAAATTCTTCAAATTTTTCAATTGATAAGTAATAATAGTGTACATTTGTTGAAATCCTTATATAAATAACTGAAAAATAAACAAAAAAAAAACACCTTTAAAACAACAACTCTTAAATCACCATAAAAATTAAAAATAGAAATACATTTACAAATAACAATAAAAAAGATTGTTAAATAATACAATAAATATCATCAAAATTTCTTAAGACAATCGTTAAATTTAATATTATAAAACATTTAAAACATGCAATAAAACTTTTAGCAGAAAGCGCAGAGAGATATCAACACTTGTAACTATGTTGGAATCATTTTGGTTTCACCCTAAATTTACATGGACTCACCACCTAAGAGGTCGTTAGGAAGAAATGAATTTAGACTAGATGGAGTGCCACGCGCAGGATCGGAGTTGTCGAGTTGGGGAGCTGCCCACAAACTGGTTGTGGTTGGATTATTTGGCCAACCAGTACTCCAAGTATCCGCTCCAGAGGGTTGTTTGCTTGAACCTCGCCAGGCGCCGGAAGAACCGCTTTGTTGACTAGCGGCAACTTGTTGCTGTAAAGTATTTGCGTCCCAATCGGTAGGATTTTCGGCTAATATTGTCGTATTACCCAAGACACAGTTGTTGAGGGTTGTCTGAGCCTATAAAAAAATTAAATATGTCTACTCATTCTCACATTCTTGGCACAAATCTGCAAGTTTTCTATGACTATAGTATTCGTAATCCATAGACTTCTTTTAGTAGACTGTTAAAATATTTTTTCAACTTATACGTACTTCACCTGCTTATAACTTTTAGGGCCGGTTTTACAAGAGAGATTTATACTAGGTATAACAGGATAACAGTATAAAACTAGTTGGTTTTACGATGCTTTTTTACAGTGGTATAGCAATTCTTGGAGTAACGTGAAAGTAGTTCATATACATTGATATCTCCTGTCATATGTGATGTTTTTCTTCGTTAACCTTAAAACTGAACGAAAAGTGTTGTTATAGGATTTCAGCTGATTTTTCATTATTGATAACTTTTGCTGTCGTGATAGTCTATTTATTATTTTAAAATGGATTTATATGATCTTCCAACATTTAAATCTTCCGATGAAGAAGATATGGTTCCGCTATGAAGGAAACCAAAAACTATACGTGATAGATAACTACTCAAATTCTTTCCAAATTATCAATTTTTTTAATAATTCGTTATTGTAGGATCAATTACTTCGAAACCTTAGATGACGATGAGTGTATGGCCAGATTTAGGTTAGAAAGAGCAAACCAGAGAAGAAATATCTACTAGCTAGCTACAACGCGTCCGTTTTTTTACTTTTAACAGACATAATTTATAGGTATATTCACAACAAATAAAAATAAAAGTTCATGCCTCCATATCCAAGTGTTAAACTACCTGTTAAACAACCTGCGTTTATGTCACTTTTTGAGGTTATTCGTAGAGTAACCGACATATCTGACTGTTCGGCGACGGTATAGCTTATTCTAGACTTTCCGAGTATTCCATTCCATATATACATCTATACCTGCTTTGTAAAACGCAAGAATACATCTTATACCGAGAGTAGGCTTACTCTTAGTTTATACCTCTATTGTAAAACCGGCCCTTAAACGGCTGAAGGTAATAAAGTGCAATTTTTTCTAAAATGTTTCATTTTTCCAGAAGGTATATGTTAAAAACATTGTGTCATGATGGTTATGTAGGCAGAAGGGTTTAAACTTTGACTTTCAAACAACGATACGTTCAAAAATAATAAGTTTGATTAAAAACTCATCAGTATAAGTAGAGCTACTTCTTACAAGTCCCATTCATTTTAATTAATTATAATTATGTAGAACGCAAGCAGCAGCTGAATCCACAGAATTTTTTTTCTAGTACTTTTTATTCCTCAACAATTTTATTGAATGCAATATTATGGTGGGGAAGTTATAAAACCACAGAAAGATAATTCAAAAACTGATCATAATAAATAATTCAGATATCGTATAGGTGACGAGTGAATTTAGGTTACTTTAGAATGTCAATTTTTCAGTTTTTTGCCATATTTTTTATGCATAATGCATTTAATAACGTTATTCTTAAGAAACCTAACCATGTCCACCACTCATCACATATACTAATTGAATGTTATAGGGTTTTATAGCGTCAATTTTCCAAAGGATTACGAAAAAAATAGAAGCAGTTTTGAGCAGTAGCATTGGTTCTATACATTTCCCGCTACCTTGTAAAAGAACATAAATTTTCAACTAAATTTGAAAAAATTTGGGGGGAATTAATAAATGTTGATGTAGCTTTGAGACTCCCATGTTAGTCGAGGTGGCAGTTTGCTCTTAGTACATCTATTATGGGAAACTGATTTGCTTTTCAATTTAAATACCATTATCAAAGTTACAGAATAAAAATATAAGATGTTTCACGCGTTCGAATTTATCGCGTAAAGCACCGATGCCGCTGGTGACTTGGATGGTACAGTACGTCGCTACGTCCTTACTTGCATTTAATTAGGCATATTATACGGGACGTCGCCCGTCGAGCGCTGTTATTTTAGAACGGTGTTTATTGGTTGTTCGTGTTTTATATTTATGTTGTATAGATTTTTAAAATTTATTCATCAATTGTTGAAATGAGCAAAAAGTCATATTAATATTTTTCTCTTTAATAGCAAAGCTTAAACACTAAATATTTTGTAATATTTGCTAATACAAAATTACGAATTTATTTTTATAATAAGGATACTATATAAACAAGTACATTACGCAAGAAAACACAAAAATTCAATTCTATAGCTAACCAAAGGGGAATTGGTCAGTTCCTTTTGAACGAATTTACTAAATTTTCTTTTCATCATCCATGTAATCAATTTCCTTTCAAATATTATGCCAGTCTCTAAACCAGAGTCCGTATATATTTTACTCCCAAATGTATATTGAATGATTTGAAAGACAATAGATTAAATTTAACACATAAACCAAACTCCAAACTTAGTATTTTACATTTATAAAATTTTTTAATAAAGGTATCCTGCAGCTGCTTCTCTTTTTACTGTTTTAACCTTGTCAATCCAAAAAATACGCGTTATTTAAAGATCAAAATTTAAGATTTAGTGGCCCTATTATTCTGGTGGCTAATGAGTATATTTAATTGAATTTGTGATAAATATCTGCTAGATTATCAATAATATTACACAAAATTACTAAGATGCTGGATAAAAACTGTGAATTGATTCATTTTAAAAATACAAGTTTAATTTTTACTTACCTTTTCAAATTTATCTCACGAAAATTTTTCGAAATAATTAACATTTAAAAATAAACCTTAGTGATAAAGAATCCTATTAATTTAAATATATTTCTATAATTACCCCTGTATAGCTTAAAATAAAATAAGCTTTTCGAACTTATCTGGTATCTACCGGTCTCGTTATTGACAACAAAAGCGAGTCGTAAACATAATTTATGAGAGTGGCGTCCGTTTGGGACAGCAACTTGAATCAAACTGCCCTGGATTGAAACATCTTATATTTTTATTCTTTAATCTTTGCCATTATTAATGAAATCAGACGCAATTTAAAATATTTGTACAACAAAAACAATAATACACGCGATAATAGTATGAAAACAATGAACTTACTTTGATGGCTTCTTCACGAGTTGAGTATTTGGCAAGTGCGAATCCTTGATGTAAATAGAGATGAAAACTTAATAGTGGACCATGTTGTAAACATAATGTGCGTAGTGTTGAACCGTCAATCTAAGAAAATTCAATTTTTATACACCTCGTATTTAGAATTTATTATTTACAATATTTACCTGAGCAGTCAAGTTTCTCAACAATAGCCACTGAGATCCTCCCCAATTTCCGGAACTTCTTTGTCCTCCTGCTGCCCAAGGCATAGCGTTAACGCCAGACCAACCATTTGTTATGCCGCCAGTTCCTTTGGCCGACAATCCTGGAGGTGGACCTCTGGACGATTTTGGTGCTCCCCACAGCTCAGAAGTCACTTGAGTCGAAGGGTTTAGGTCGCCTAAAGCTCCTTTCGAAGTTTGCAATTTATTCGGGGGACTGAAACACCAACACATTGAAATATATAAAAGAAAATGACAAGATAAATATGTACCTAGTAAATGCAGTTGATCCGCTGGGATTGAAGCTCCACGTGGAGGAACTGAGACTCAACGACTGAATGCCATCAGTCACTGGAGGGCTTTTGCTGGGATTCATGTTAAATAGTTCATTGTCTTTGATTGTTGCTACTGACAGAGGAGAACGCACCACCGAACCAGGTGTAATACTGGGGTCATCTTCGATTGATTTTATTTGATTGCCCTGCAAGACATTACAATTTTAATATAAACAAATAAATGTTTTGTTGTTATATTCAATCGTACCTTCCAGGGCTTTCCAGGTTCAAATTCAGGTACAAGATCAGTCAGGGAAGGTTGAGTGGTGGTTGACCACTGTGCGTCTTTCACATCATTCGAGGTATCACTGGCTGATGCATCTGGCCAACCAGTATCCCCTGTTCTTCCAGTAGACCATGGTCTGCAAATAAAATTAGAAACATATTTATATAGCTCGTTTATTATAAAAACCGTTTTTCACGCGTCGAAGTGCCGATATAGACCAGTGCGAAAGTAAAAAGTGAAAAAAAAAATGATAGTAGGATAAAACCCTTTAGAAAAGGATAAAAGATGGAAGAAACATCAACGTGGCATTATGACCAAATTTACTGAAAAGGATTCAATTCTGGTTGCTCAAAACTATTTGCTGTAGCTGTGAAGCTGGGTGTAACAGTTTGGAATGTGGCTGCCGAAAACATGGTTTATGGTTTAAAATTCACAAATTTATGTACAAATTGTCATAGTTCTGAAAATTGCTTCAATATGGAAGAAACAACCTACGAAGAAGTAAATGATTCAGATGAAATTGTGGATGAAGAACCAATGCAGATTGGAAATAACATTGAAGACGAAAAAGGTGATGGTCTTGAAGATTCCGAAGATCAACTAGAGTTGGAAAGGTTTGTCGAGTCTAACGATGAAGGAATGCATTCAAAGAAACAAAAATTAACGGATAGATGATTAGAATTCAAGATAATGTATTTATAAATATCAAGATTAACGTTTTTAAAATTATTATAATGTAAGCAAAATGAACTATCTAAATTCAATAGTAAGATTTACATGTATATTCACATTTTATGAGATTTTCTATGACTTGAATGTCATTAGAATTCAATGAATAAACTTTTTAACTCGAAAAAAATTGCAGCAATCACATTTTTTCGATGAAATTGTACATGATGATTAAAAAAAACTTCGAATTTGAGTTTTTTTCATTTTTTGCATTTTCTGAGAGCATTTACCTTGGAGATGTAAATTTTTTTTCAGACTATCAGAAAGTAGAGATTTCAGCGAACAAAAAGCCCACCGACTTTTTGAAATAAGCTGAGCTTTTGACGGGAGGATTTTCGATTGAAAATTAGAGTGCTTTTTTGATATGTCAAAATAGAGTGAAAAAAAGTATTTCAAATCAAATAAATGACAGTGTATTTGGGACATAATAAGGTAAGTTGTCACGAAATTTCGTGGAAAAAATACTTTTTTTGAAAAAGATAATAATAAAAAACCAAAAACTTGGTTATCTGAATTTTTCACGTAAATTTTGAGGTTATGTGTAAAAATTCTGGATACAAAAGTTGTAGAGCTTTTTATTACTCACAACTTTGCCATTTAACTTTTTTCCGAAGGGCTTGTAGTTTTGCCGGAAATCGAGATAAACCATTTTTTACCCTTAAAAACTCACCCCCTCCCACTTCCCGAACTCGGAACGCCCGTAATTTATTTTTTTCTTCAATTATATAATACTCCCCTCTTTCTCTAATGGGTTTTATCCTACTATTATTTTTTTTGTTTCAAAAAGTATCGACCCTGGTCTAATACTGATACGTTTCTTTGTATTATGTCACTCGTAGAATTACATGCACACAAAAAACACTCACCCATCTGAAGAATTTAGAACAAGAGGATTCATATTGGGTGAGGTATTGATTGGTTTGGAAACTGAACCAGGTGCTCTACTGAATTCCCCTACATCGTCTTTATCCTTATTAATCCACTGGGTAAGTCGCGATTGTTGTGGATTCTGTGAAAAAAAAATTAACAAATCAATTGAACTGTCAATATGTTTCTGAAAGATCCGACTTACCAGTGGCGGTTCCTTGTTAATTCCCAAATCTGAAAAGTTACTTTGCAATGCATTGATGGAATCATGCATGCTATTTGTTTTAAATGAGTCATATATTCCACTTTGGTGTTGTTGTTGCTTTACATATGTTGCTTGTTGGGCGGCAATTTGATTCTAAAAACAAAACAAATGTGTAAATCTCTGAAATTTAACACTAGATGGCGCTGCACGATTGACAGTTGACGTAAAGCTATACAATGATTTAAGAATTAAATAATATTTGGTGGTGAATATAAAATAAAATGAGGGTCTTATGTCAAAGTTTTAAAATGTTTGACAATGGAGAGACTAAAAAAGTAAGAGTCCTATCCAGCGTTATCAGAAAGTACAAAGAATTTGTGCATTCATACCTGTAAGTTAGCAATAGACTGCTTCGTTTTGGTGATTAATACAGAGAATTGCATAAAAGTGGTGCTTGGTTTTCCATTCATTGTTGGACCGGTATTAAGAGATTGCTGAGATATGAGCTGCTGTAAAGTCTTTATCTGTTGCAATAGTTGATTCAAGAGTACCAAAGTTTGTGGTGCCAGAGGTTGATTAAGAATCTAAAAAACAAAAAAGTATTTTTATCTCACATAAAATAATAAATATTCAATATTACTGCTTCATAAATTCAATATACCCACCTGGTGATTGAGATATCCTGCCTGAACTGCCATCTGTATTTGCTGCACCAACATCCTAAGTTGCTGAGTCGACGGCTGAGATTGCGGCTGGATATTTCTACCCGCATTTGCCGAGGATCCTACAAATCCTTGAGATCCGCCCCCTTGAGTCAATAATTTTTGTACCACCGCAGGAGCAATATTATTAATAAGCGAATTATTAGCTCCCGAATTTGACATACTGTTTAGAAGATTTGGGGCGTTGTTTCCTGGTGGAAAACCAGTTAATTGACCACCGGGTCCAGTGGGGAATCGTTGACAAGCGAACGGTGGATGCTCGTAGTGATCGTCGTGGCGAGAACCCCATCCGTCGTTGCCGCCGCCGCCACCACCTCCTCCGCCACGATTATTCCGCATGGGGCTGAGCAAATCTAGAGCTTCGTCGAGGTTCATGCCACGCATGCGTAAAGCATTTTCAACGTCCTCCTTCTGCAAATTGGATAAAAGAGACTTACTATGAATAAATTACAAATTTTCATTTCAAACATAAAATTTTATGAGCCGTTTGTGTAATGCAGTATGACGTACTAGCATATCGACTTAAGTCGACCAATCATATAAGTTCTTTCATAGAAATTCTATGTGTGACAGAATAAAAGTCAATCGAATTTGAGGTTGTGCTTAATTGTATTTGTATGCTGATTTCAAGTTTTTGGAAGATATTACGGCAAAAATAACTTTACAAACAGACAAAATAAACAAGATGAATATACAAAGACGACCAAGGTCACAGAGCAAAACTTCAATTACACCGAGAGAGCTTCTGTAAGTAATTGTCATATTCCATCACAAACAGTGTTGACGCACTAAAATGGTCAAACTTGTTCTCGAGATAAACAAGACTACAAACAAAACATAATAATTTCAACAAATTAATTTATTGTGAAATGGCATTTTGTCTCTAGTTGATTTAGGCTAATGATGAGTAGCTTTGGCAACACTACGGTGTCAAGAGGATATACAGGGTGTTTTTAAATGACACTTACAACGTTTGCATGTAGATTCCTCTCGTAAAATTGGACAAAATGATATAGGGATTAAGGGGTCCGGTCCAGCACATTAACTTTTCGAAATACTTGGTTTTAAAGTTTTGAAAAATTAAATGTTTCAACTCGATAACTTTAAAATGGATGGATAAATTGATTTGACATTTTGGCAGGTTGCTTTTAAAAGTAAAAGGGCATATTTTGAATGGAAAAATATTTTTCAATTTTTGATCCAGTGGTGTAAATTTCCAAGATATGTTACCTTTTCCCTCCCATTTTTTACGCCAATGACTTTTGAAGCAATTTTTATTCAATTTTGTATTCCTCAATGATTTTCACGTGAAAAACGAATAACCTTTACATATCAAAAAATTTGTAGTTTCAAGATATTTAATGATTTCATGAAGTCTGCAAGATCACTTTTTAGTAACTATTTTAAAAAAATAGTATATTAAAGTGTAAGTGTACATTATGAAAACATCAAGTATCTTGAAACTACAAATTTTTTTATATGTGAAGGTTATTCGTTATTTACGTGAAAACCATTGAGGAATACAAAAATGAATAAAAATAGCTTCAAATGCCAGTGGCGTGAAAAATGAGAGGGGAAAGGTAACATATTTTTCCAAATCTACACCACTGGATCAAAAATTAAAATTATTTTTCCAGCAAAATATGCCCTTTTAGATTTAAAAACAACCTACCAAATGTCAAATCCATTCATCCATTTTAAAGTTATCGAATTAAAACATTCAAGTTTTCAAAACTTTAACACCCCGTATTTCGAAAAGTAAATGTGCTGGACCCCTTAATCATTATATCATTTTGTCCAATTTTACGAGAGGTATCTACATGCAAACGTTGTAAGTGTCATTTGAAAACACCCTGTATAATAGAAGCAGATATATACAGATAATTTTAAGTGTTAGTACGTCTACTAGTTTTAGTATTGGATTAATATGTTGATTTCTAAACGCCAGGAAATCTTTACACACTCGAACATCATTAATCATTGATTGAAATATATTTAAAAGGATTTCATCTCTTCCACTGAAAATGATTATTTAAAAAAAAAACGACTTCAACAGGTGTTAAGTAAACATCGCATATTAAAACAAGTTTTATTAGATAATATCTAAATTTATCAAGTTGAAAAAAATTGAAATTCAGAAGATACAACTAACTACAAATAGTACAAGTGACTCACTTATAAACAAAAAATAAGATGGAATAAATATATCGAGCATCACTTCTAAATTCGCGTGGTCGTAATGAGTTATTTCAAGACAGAAAGTTTATGATTTCTAAAAATAACCGAAAAAATACTGGCTTATTAATGTTCAACATAAAAAGATAAATTGTTTGTTTCAATATTCTACATATTCTTTATACAGCGTCATATTTTAGTTGCCAAAAACTAGTGTTACAAACTCCCCAAATGTAAAAATCTTTCGCTTTTGTTTATAGCTTATTTTTCTTTGGGCTGGCACTTTAAACCTTTTTCCTACGACCAAATAGGAAATTAGCAAATATCGCACTCTCTACTCTGGCGGAAAGTTTCTCATATCATCATAGCGACGCGAACCGTGCGCTATGATATCACCCTAGTGTGATATCATATCGCACGGTTCGCATGAATTCGATTAACGTAGTTTTCTTATTTAAATTTACCTACAAGTAATAACTACAAATACAGCACAAAACACAAAATCTGTTCAAAAATTATCAAGATTCGCCAAATTTTGTGATAAAAAAACAACTAGGTACGGCCGGAAATCGAATCGCGGTCTACTCCAGCATTCTCCGAATTGTCATGACGCGAATAGCTGTCAAATGTTCTTATTTTGGGTATATCTATAGTATAGCTGTAGGAATTCTCTTCTGCGTTATTTTGAAAATATTTTGCACTACAAACTGATTATTTTAAAAATAATCATATGTTGTAGGTAGGTACAGTTATTGATGTTTTCAAATAAATAAAACCATCATATTTCGTAAATTTATCGCGTGATCGTGAAAAATATATACTAAGGGGCCATCCATAAAGTACGTCACACGAATTTTAGGACTTTCGAACCCCTCCCCCCGTCCTTGTCACAGTTTGTCACATTTTTATAACCCCCCTCCTGATGTGATGTCACACAATTTAAAAATAATCGAGAGAAAACAGCTATTTTCCTTTTTCACTCATTTTAATTACATAATAATTTAATAAAATGCTAAATTATTAATAAATATTGATAAAGTTCGTGAATTTTTCAATTCACATCCAAACTTTGCGTTTAAGTAATTTAAATTTTAACATGTGACGTCACAAAACTATTGACCCCCTCATACCCCTTGTCACACGATGTCACACTTCGGTGATACTCTCCCTCCCCATTAACGTGTGACGTACTTTATGGATGGCTCCTAATTTTAAAAGTGAAAAATAATGAAGTAGGCATATGTCAAAATTCTCAAATTATAACACATGGCATAGAAATAGTTTTTGTGAAGTGTAAGTGAAATATTTATTACATGAAAAGGGTAAACATAATTGTGAGATAAACTAGAAATAAAAAGTGTTAGTCTCGGTTTTTTATTATAATGGAAGTTGATACTGATATAGTAGCGAAAAACCTAAGGTACTTTTTCAATATTTATGGCCGTAGAAAAAATAGTGTACATAACTCGTTACAAAGTGAATTTCACTCATTTCATTTCCGCACTCACCAATGTCAACATTATTTTTAAAAAACCATTACGTTAAACAATATATGTTACTATTATCGCATGGTCGTAGGAAAAATAGTGTACATTACTTGTGTGAAAAATGTCACTTTCCGCTCTCGTAACGATATGAAAATTTTGAGTCCTGTATAATTTGAGAATCGGTAAAAACAAATCATCTCGTACACAACATTATTGAGCACAATTTAATAAATTTAGTCAAGTTCCTTACCTTATGACCCATATCCACCAGCATTCTGAATTGCTTGGAGTTCCATACCATTTCTTTGGTGAGTTGTGGCTTATTCTGTTGTTTGTGTCCCCATTCGGACTCGTCCCATAAAGGATCCGGCATCTTTTGTTTTGGCCAGGAGCTTGTTTCTTCCCATCCAACGCTAGGTCCAGTTTCGTCCCAGGAACCATTGCGTCCGTGTCCTCCCCACATTGCCACATCGGGTTTCATGCTGCCTCTACTTTGCGGCATACCAGGAGGTCCAGCTGCATTACCACCACGGCCCATACTTCCCCCTGTGGGCAGATCTTTCCAGTGAGAGCCTATTGTGGGGTGCAAATTTATATTAAGTGCTTCAAGACAGATTGCAATGAAAAATATTTATCTGGAAATTAATTCCAAATAGTGCAAATAATCTATAAGGTAGAAGTATTAATGACAAGGTTGGAAGTTTTTAGTAACATTATTATATTGTAATCAAATCAATCTTTCATATGAGAAAGCTTTGTGAAATTTCGTTAATTAAATGTACTACTATAGAATAATGCAATACTAAAAACCAATTAGTTTTCTAGCTATGTGTAATTATTAAAATATTATAACAAGTACCTCTCTCCGCTCTCAGTGGTAGTACTGAGCTACAAAAAAACCTACCTTGTTGAGGATTGCCCCATAAAGAAGTTCCATCATCGAAGTTTGGCATATTACGCCTTTGTGAAGGAGGTGATGGTTCTTCCCAACCGCCGGTACCATTACCCGGTGGTAAAGGCATTTTGTTGTGATGATGTATTTGTTGAGAGGGAGGGTGAGGTGTACCTTGTCCCCAGAAAGCTTCAGCTCCTGCTCCATTCAATCGTCCCGTTATACCTACAAATTTTGAAGTAATTAAAAGTTGCTATAATATTTTATATCGACCAAAACTAACCTCTTGGATCACCTCTCATATCACTGTTAGACATTTGTCTCATTGTCTCTCTTGGATCCATAATTCTCATAGTTTCGGAATTGTTTGTTCGTATATCTCTCAGTTCTGGGCGAATTTCTCGAGGATCCATACCACCAGTTTGTCGAGGATCAGCAGATCGGGGATCGCCCCATCCACCGGTGCTGTTACTTGGACCTGCACCCCAGTCATTCTCTTTCTTAGGACCTAATATACAAATTAAACGTGGTTAATTTAACTAGAATTAATATAGGGATAGAAAACTAACCTCCCCACATAGCTCCGTTATTTGTGTTACCACTGTTACCTCCCCATTGCGGCTGATTGGATGGTGCTCCCGTCCAAACGTTAGAACTATCAGCATCGTCATCTTCACCCCAAGTACCACCAATGTTCGTAGAGGGCGTATGGCCCCATGGGGTTTTTTGTTGAGGTTGCGGAGGGGGTTGTCCGCCATTTCGAAGATTGGCTTCCCATAATTCAGTACCATTATTCACAGCCGGTTTCCACGGTGGAGGACCGCCAGAACCATCCATCTTTATTGGAGGCTCAGGACTGCTGGGAATGTCCCAGTTCGTATCTTGATTAACATGTTGCTAAAACATAAAATTGCAAAAAATATAATTTAGAGTGCACTAAAATATTGGTGGGGTACCATTTAAAAATTATGAATTGGTCTTTCTTATCGAAGGTAC
>CAJUYI010000189.1:138518-176586 GCA_910591695.1 Galerucella pusilla | reverse complement strand
ATTTTTGTAATTATAAACCTAACCTACATAAACCCATTACAAATAATTAGTTTTTATTTTTAATTTAATAAAACATGTGATTAGTAGGTTTCAATGTTCTGTTTATATTTCAATGGCTTTTTAGGGTAGCTTCTAAGTTTTTTAAAAACATACCCTTGCCACTACCTAATCATGTTTAATTGTTGGGATGTTATTTAGATTCAGGCACATCCAAACAAGTCACCTAATTTTATTATGTATCTTTATACTAACTGGATTGATATTCGGAATAAAATTAATGTATCTAAAACATCAAAAGAATTTAAGAATACATGAATATAGCAAACAGGTAAATATTAATGTTTAGTACATTTATTAGGGAGGTGTATAAAAAAACTTATTTCATAAATAGTGGGTAACAATATTGATATCTTCATCAAACTATCAAACAGATCAATCACATTCTACAAATTTTTTATATGTAGAATCAGTAGGTATAAATTGAAATATAACAAAAATATACAGTCAAACAAATTGTCTCTATTCAAGAACAAACTGGTTCAAATCAGTCAACACATTCATATAAGTAAACACTATGTTGAAGTGATTTATTTATTACATTTTTTTCAATAAAAATCCTGTGTTGTGCAAACCATCTTTATTTGTTTCAGATTGATGTTATTTGGGAAACAACTAATTATGTTGAAAAAACAGGTAAACACACCACAATGCTTATGAAAAGATTAGAAGTTATAATGCAGTCTCACAAAAAAATGAAAATGACTAAAAGACGAGCAACGCCAAAGTAGTTAAAATGTTACCTTTTAAAGTAGATATATTTTATTTATTAAAATGCTTTATATAATGAATTTATTGTAATATAATGTAATGTTAATATTTCATAGTTTTTTTTATGTATATGTAATGGTAAAATATACATCTATATAAATCCAAATTCCTTAGGTAAATAGCGTATTTCTTATTTTATTATTTAAATTGCAAAAATTGGAATACGTTATTAGATTGTGAACAAATGTTTTAATTATTTAATATTTTGAACATTGTATTTGTGTGCTTGCTTTGCTTGTATGGTGTGTGCCATAGAATAATATAATATTTATTTTATTTTTTCTATGGTGTGTGCTTCATAATACCTCCAGATAGATTATTTTCTCACTTGCAAAGTGGTTTTTTTATGCACCCACCATCATTCCCTATAATATAATACAATATTTGCAACTGAATTATTTAGCACAATAATGTTATTTCTTGGTCTTTTAAGGCTCGACTTACGAAACAAACACATTTAATTGTACCATATTACGCGTATCCTGAAAGTTTAAAATTTCAAAAAGCCCGCGTTATACTTGTATCCAAGGTAGACGCTAGTGCCAAAGAGCTCTACGCCATAAAGCAAAGGTGGTTGCTTTGTGCTCTACACTGACGAAATGAACAAACCTTTGTTTATGTTTTAATTTTTATGCAGGTCAGTGACTGAAAATTTTTCCAAGCATCTACTTTTCTTTCACAGAATTTAAAAATGGAAAAAAGTAATATATTGGAGGTAGATATTTCCCAATTAGAAATTGTAGAAGATGAAATAAAAATTTCTGAACACGATAATACCACACCTGAAGTAGAATGTATGGCAGAATCTACAAGACGTTCAGGTCGAATAAAAGTACCTCCACAGAATGATAAAAGAAGAGTAGTGTCCAAACCCAAAAAACTGCCTGATGACCTTAATTCTAAAATATTAATTAATTATTATTTGAATAAAAAAATCAAGAGACACCAAACACACTTGGAAACAATTTTTGAAGACCCATCTTCTACAGATACCATTATGAGCAGACGGAAATTTTCAAGAAGTATGCACTTTCCCATTGAGATTTCCTTAGTCAAAAATAAAAACAAAGTTAAAAAGCGTAGTATGAAAGCTAAACAGAGGGGATCTATGAAACCAAAAAAACTTTCTATGGACTTACTAATTAAAAAATTGGCTAATATTGAGTCAGAAGATAATTGTTGATGTATCTACTTATTGATTAATGAGGCAATAACTTCGTGATAATCCATTGATGAGATTTGGAGAACAAATTGTAACTTAAAACTAGAAGATTTAAACAAATATTTTATTAGGCTTAAATCGTTCACTTCTTGATAGGGATTAGTGAAAATATGTTTAAAACAAGATGTTCATATTCAATTTGAAAAGTAAAATGTTGACAGATGTAAATAATTAGCCAGTACCAACATTTTTCAAATTTTTGTTTTATTTGTATATATCTTAGCTATTATTAAAAGTATAATAATAATACTACTACCTACTCATATCAATGTTAATTATTTTATATTTGTATTGGTAATATAATAATAATAATCATGTGTTTTTATGTAATCAGTTCCAAAATGGTATGAGAATGCCTAGGCAAACTCAATGAACTAGAACTGAACACTATAGTCACTTTACTGTGGACTCCAGGACACACTGGAATAGATGAACTAGCAAAGAGGGGAAACTGAAACACACTTTTGGGGCTCTGGAGCCTATTTGTGGAATCAGCTCTAATGTAATATTTAAAGGCAAAGCCAAAAAAGGGAAGATAAAATGGACTTCTGGATTTTACAGCCCGTCAAGATCAAATGAATGCCTAAGTCAAAGTAAAACTATATTAAGAGTTTTAACAGGGACATTGTTTCCTGAATGGATACCTGATAAAGCTCAAATTAGTGGAGGAAGGAGAAACCTCCACCACATACTTGAGGATTGCACAGCAATTTAGAATCTTGTGGCATACTTAACACGTAGGAGATTACCGGATAAAAGAGGAATGTTTTGCATATTTTTGTCACTTTCTTCACCAAATACTCTTGTATAAATATTTATATATATTCATCATCTCACACAACCCTTATTATAACAGGTTGTTTCGGGCATTGCATAGAAGAACCAAATACTTCATCTGAATGATGAAATATATATTTTTTGTAGAAGCCCCTGCCGGAAAGTAGATATATCGTTCTTCTTTAACAATTCGGATCGTTCAGATACAAACTCAATAATTGTTACAAACATTTTACAAATTAAAACACAATGCTTGAGTACACATAGAATTTATTTTAAATAAGTCATAATAAAAACAATAGATACGTATCTAAAATTACAGAATATACATACAAAACACTCTATTCTAGTATTTGTTCAGTAGCACTTTCTTCTTCTTTTAAAAAATTATTTTCATACGTTTCCTCAGTTTCCATTTCAACTAAAACCTCTTCCCCAGAATGTTGACTTTTCATGTGGTCCTTGAGAGCGAATGCCCTAGCATAACTTGCTCCACAAAGCCAACAATCAAATTTTAAATTGTTTTCCTTCTTATGGGTTTCCATATGTGCTCTAACTGCATAGAGAGAGGCAAAAGGTCTATTGCATTCTGTACAACTGAAAGGTTTAATGTGGCTGTTTTTGTGACCAGCCAACTGCACACTGGTTTTAAAAGTTTTTGGACAGTAAGAACATTTATATGCTCTCACATCTGAATGTATAAGTAAATGATGGTTGTAGACGCTATGAGACTTGAAACGTTTATCGCAGTGTGGACATTCGTATGGTCTTGTACCAGAATGAGTACGCATATGCAAAGTAAGGCAATAACTCACTCTGAATGCCTTTCCACAGATTTGGCAAATATGGGGTTTTTCACCGGTGTGGATTCTTTCATGTTTCACTTTCTCATGTGGTCGGGAAAACCGTCTTCCACAATATTGGCATTCATAATGCCTGTTTTGGCACTGATTACTCACATGATCATGTAGAGCATTATAATTGGTGAAAGCTTTTTTGCAATAAGAACATGCAAATTTTTTAGAATTACTATGAGCTTTCATGTGCATATCCAGATTTTCTTGGGTAACAAACTGTCGGTTGCAAGTAGTACAATAGAAATTGTCTTTATCAGAATGAGAATCCATGTGAATTTTTTTAAACTCAAGGTCATAATTTTCGCCACAAACGTGGCAAGTAAACATGGGTCGACTGTCAGGATCAGCCTCGGGATCAGCACTTTGTATTGTAATTTCTTTACGTTTTACAGGTTCATGCATTCTTTTGTGCAACCTTAGACTCTTGAATGAGGGAAACATGGTATTGCAAATGTCACACATGTGGGGAGCTAGAGTGATCACCTTACTTGGCGAAGCATCAGTATCTGGCTTTTTATGAAAATTTAAATGAGTACTAAGAGACTCATTACTCTCAAATACTGCGGAACAATGAATACATTTGTGTCTTTTTCGTATCTTACCAGGGGTACAATGGTGTTTGATATAATGATCAAGTTTGGGAAATTGTAAATAACATTTGGGACACTGATGGATTTGAATAATCGAATTATGATCACTGATTTCAGCAGCCTCTTCTTCAGTGATTTTTTTCACTTTCCCATTTTCTATAGCATAATTTTCAGTCAAAGGAGCAATTTTAATATTCTGAATTGACCAATGGTGATTATTTGTTTCATCATCATTATCATCATCCTGATTCACTTCCTCAACCATATATTGCTCATTTTCATTAACAGAACTGTTAGATACTTCAAAATTGTTTTCTTGATCACAATTTACTGACTGGTTTTCTTCTAATGCTTGTCCATCATCTTGTTCAAACTCCTCTGTTTCCTGAAAATATAAATAGGTATGCCAATTTAAAATTTTCTAGAATAAATTATTATTATTATCAAGGTTACCAATCAAACCAAACAAACTTATGTGAAGAACTGGTAAAAAAAATAAGTTTGAATGAAATCAAATTTACTCTATAAATAGTGATACGACAAATTACTTACCAAAACAACTTCTTCCCCATCATGATATTTGGCCAAGTGATCTTCTATAGATGTAAATTGAACATTACACATGATACACATGTAAGTTACTTCATTATTACCACCTTCAGTGGCTGTATTCAAGTCCTCTTCACTAGATCCATTTTCTGGATCCTGTTTAACTTGATGTTTTGGATCAGTTTTATGAATTTCTTCCTCAGAAAGTACAACAGCTTCCTCGATTTCAGTTATGTTTTGATTTTCCTTCTTCCCATCTACATTTGTCAAATTACTGTCACATTCTGTTTCCAAGTGAGTACTTAATTCAGTAATACTATTAAATCCTGCATTGCAAATTGAACATGATAGGTTGTTTACCAGTTCAAGAATATGGTCCTTTAACAACTGGCGAGATGAAAAATGTTTACCACAACATAGAGGACATTTCAAGGATAATGTACCCATTTTTACAAAATGTAGTTTTGATGTAGTCTTAAACCATAATTGTGGTACAGCAATTTGTTGTAAAGTATAATAATATATACAATACAATCTTAAATATAAGATACTTTTTTCTTCTTCGTTCTTTTACTTAAATTGAATAGCTTGAACTTTGCTTTAGATGCTCTCTTTGAGCTTTCGTCAACGACAATTGACAATACCTTTGACAGCAAAATGACAATTGACACTACATCCTTCAAATAGCGAAACCACAGAAATAGATTTTTATCTTTGGTGTTTTGGCCTTTTACCTGCTTTTACCACAGTTTACTGTGCTTTTACTGTCCATTTTGTCAAATAAATTATTTCAAATTTATTCGGTATGCATGAGAGCACGTCGTACAACCAAACTCGTTATTGAAATTATAGAGGATATTCAAATGGACGCATTATTTTCGTTGATTCAAAATTCTTGATGTTTAAAAATATTCAATAAATTCAATTTTTATTATTTACGTGCGCTTATGTGTGACGGCAAAGTACTAAATATATTTTTTAGTGTATAATAATATGTTTGCTTTTTGCTTTCACTTTTGTGCTACGGTTATCCTGGCCATTCTGAGTTCTTCTTAAATTTTTATCTAAAAATTTGTTTCTACCTACTTTAGTTTGATAAAAATTTTTTGCTTCTCTGTAAAACTAGAAAATGTACGTTTTATTTTTTTTCATGTTTTTAATTCATGGGGGTACTAGTTTATCAAAAAATTTAAATGCTGTGATTATTTTGGGTAAGTAGATAAATATATTGTTGAAAAACTCAAACGGAACTAAGTCTGGAGTTTTTATGGCTCATGATATAATACTGAGCTTATATTACAAATATTTTTTAGCTGATGATGGAGGTTTTGAAATGGGAACATACCGAAATAAGATTTGCCAAACACCAAACTTGGACCAGTTAGCAAAAGAAAGTTTAATTTTCAATAAAGCATTCACTTCAGTGAGCAGTTGTTCTCCTAGGTAAGTTATTTATTAATTTTTAGGTAACTTTATACCATTGTCTGAATACTAAAAAAGAATTACCAAGTATTATAGTATGCTATATAAATTGTAACATAAGCTTAAAGTTATTCTTGTCCATTTCAATGCATTTAGGTTTAAATCCAAAAAAAAATATTAGATTTCTTATGCATCTGAAAGTGTTTATTATAGGAAAAATTCTAATATTTTAAACTAATTTACAGCCGAGCAGCTTTGTTAACAGGAAAGCCATCACACCAGAATGGGATGTATGGTTTACATCAAGGGATTCATAATTTTAATTCTTTTAATAAAGTTCAAAGTATATCAAAAATTTTAAAAGAAAATGGCATTAGAACAGGTAAGATGATTTTATTTATTAAAATACTTTGAATGTTATTAGAAAGAGATAATAAACATTTTTATTATTTATATTGTACCTATAACATAATGTAAATATTCAAACATTATGGTGGATTGGTATTGATCTTTTATACAATTACTTGTATGTAATAAAGATGCACTGGAATTAAAAAATTCAGACAGGTCCCCGGGCACAGATGACCCTCCAAAAAGAAAGTTGTGAATGTTTATTTAAATTAGGCAGTCTTGTAGAATATCGACATTTTGTTATTTTACAAATAAGAGAAATGATCTCTAAATTAAACATGAGAGTTCCTATAAATACTACTAGATAATGATGAATATTTCAGGGATTATTGGTAAGAAACATGTTGGCCCCGAAGATGTGTATCCATTTGATTTTGCAGAAACTGAGGAAAATAATTCTATATTTCAGGTGGGGCGGAATATCACACATATTAAATTATTAAGCAGGGAATTTTTAAATAACTCTGAGTAAGTAGGTATAATTTATTATATGTTTTCCCAGTTATAATATCACTGAATAATAGTCAACATTATTCAGTGTTACTATACACACAGAACATTTTTTATTCATATAAAAATAAACGAAATTGTTTTCCGATAATATTAAATATGTTCTCTAGTTTATATTGCATGCCTTTTACACACATCAGTTCCATATTAGTTCAGTTTCAGTATCAGTGCTAACCTCGCTTCTTCAGTTGTGACAATTCATCAAACAACCGTCTGTAGTCCGTGTCCGCACGTCCGTACCCGGTCAGTACTAGGTACCATAGGGTCCATAGGGTAAGTAGGTACCTTGCTTTTAATGAAATATCAGAATTCAGAGATTGCCTTTTTACTGATAAAGCTAAAGCTCAAGACTACATAACCTAAAATCTAAAACTTACATACTAATTTTTAATATACAAAGTACCACTTACCTTCGAGTTTTAATTATTGGAACTTTAGTTCTTTACGTTAGGTTGGAGCGAAGCGACCGGTCGGCGCAAAAGATCTGACCGTTACGTTACGTTACGTTGCTGCGTTATGTGTTTACGAAGCAGCGATACATAGGCTTCAGAAAACTGTAATGCCGCCATATATCGATGTCTCGGCAAAGAATACACCAGCTGGTGTATTCTTTTGTCTCGGGTTTAAATTTTACACAAAGGTTGATAATAATATAATAGTATAATAATCGATTGTTGATAATCGATTAGGAGATATACCTTACAGTTACGCACGTCCGTTTTAAACTAAAAAAAAATGCTGGAAAGATTTTAAATTAATCGATAGATTGAAGAAAAAAAAGAGGACAGAATTTTGTAACGAAATAATTCATCTACTACTCAACAACTACAACTTAATGATAATCGATCAATAATAATCAATATCTTCTGTAAGTTTCTTGTGGCATTACTTATTCTTTTGGGAATCAAACCACAAAAAAAATAAAAAACATTGTGGTTTGGTTCCCAAAAGAATAAGAAAAAATAATAATTAATTATAGATTGATTAATAATGATCGATCAAAAATAATCGATTATTAATAAATTGATAATAATCGATTGTTGATCGATTGGGAACTATCGACTTTTAATCGATTGGAAATATTCGAATAATCATCGATTATATACAATCGGTTATTAATCGTTGCTGATAATCGATTATTATTCAATTGTTGAAAATCGACTATTTAATCTATTGTTGATGATCGATTATTTAATCGATCAAAAATCATCGATTATCTGTATCTGTAGAGTAGGGAGGGTGAGTGTGTAGGCTCACAGCACTTAGGCCACATGTGACCCATTGTACATCCTCCCGAGGAGTTGTCCTCCTAGGTCATTGTCCATCCTGTCCTTATCAGGAAGGTGGACAGGTCACTGGGAGACATCTCCTTTATATCGGCAGGTGTAGGCCAAGACTCACCGAACACACACTCTCTTATTGACGATAACTCCGGACACTCGCATAAGACATGCCTGACAGTTTCATCTTCCTGTTCACACATCCTGCATAGAGGTGTGTCCACTAGCCCCATAGTATGGAGGTGTTTACTTAGTTGACAGTGACCAGTCAGAAATCCTACTGTTAAACGTAGGTTTTTCCTGGTCATCGCCAAATATTTCTTCGGCGCCAGCTTCCGAGGGTCGCCCAGGGTGATCCTGGCAAAACTGCATCCTTTGATTCCATCCCATCTCTCAAGGGATTGAGCATGGGTGTAACGTTTGGTTAGTTCCGCAATTGTCGAAGTCGTTAGGCCGTAGGTGTCACTGGGTCCTAGAATTTTCAGTCCAGCGGCTTCCCTGGCTAAAGAATCAGCAATGCGATTTCCTTTACTCCTGTCGTGCCCTTTAACCCACCTCAGGATAATGTTGTTATCTGCCGAGACGTCAGCTAAATCTTGGTGGCACTCTAGTACTAGCCTCGATATAACACGTTGTCTGTTCAAGGCTAATAGGGCTTGTCTACTATCAGTGCAGATTATTATGGTTTTGCCAGAAATTCCTCTTCTGGTTAGTTCTTTTGTGGCAATTGAGATACCAGCCAGTTCTGTTTGAACCACGCTGGTATTGTTTCCCATTCCCCACTTAATCTTGAGGCTCAGTGCTCTCGAGTAAACTCCACAGCCTGAGCCTTCTTTCATTTTTGAACCATCTGTATATATGCGTATTGCATTTGCAGCATCTGGCTCTGTGTTCTGTTTTATTTGAATTTTGTAGGGTTTGTTAAACAAAAACCTGGGTTCAATTGCATCGTTGGCTGCCTGCAGGAGAGGTAGCGCAGTGAGCGCTTCCTTCCATAGGCTCAACCTCAATTGGCCCATTCCTACTTCGGGGTTTACACCAGCCGTGCGCAATCGTACCATTGCCATTAACGCAACCTCCTTGACGTGTAGGTCCAGAGGGGTCAGACCAGTAATCAGTTCCATTGCTGCAGTTGGTGTTGTTTTCATGGCTCCTGTGATGTTCAAACAAGCCATTCGCTGTATTTGATATAATTTTTGGATGGCCGTTGCTTGTAGAACCTTCGGTCCCCATGCAATTGCTCCATACGTTAACATGGGTCTTATTATTGCAGTGTAGATCCAGGTGACCACACGGGGCGACAGACCCCATGTGCGTCCCACTGTCCTCCGACACTGCTCATATGCCACATATGCTCTTTTTGCTCTGCTGTGTAGATGAGAGTTCCATGTTAGTTTCCTGTCGAGGGTAATACCAAGGTATTTCACCTCTTCCGAAAAGTTTAGTTTGCTTTTGAAGATTTCGGGAGGTTTCAAACCCGATAAACTTCTTTTCCTGGTGAAAAGGACCATCTCAGTCTTTCTGGGATTGATCGACAATGAGTGTTCCTTACACCATTTTTCAATTAATTTAAGCCCATCCTGCGCTCTGTCGCACAGTGTGTTCACAAATTTGCCAGTCTGCAAGATAACTATGTCATCTGCGTATGCAATTGTGTAGAATCCATTGTTGTTGAGGTGATTAATCAGGGTGTCTAGGACTATGTTCCACAGAAGGGGTGATAAGACTCCTCCTTGTGGACATCCCCTCATGACCAGTCCTCTTACTGTGATGTCTTCTACATTGATACTTATTGCTCTACTAGAGAGCATCTTGAGTATCCATTCTCCTACTACCAGAGGTACATTCCTGGAGTTGAGTTGTTGGGTAATTGTTGGAAAGGTTGTTTTATCAAACGCTCCCTCGATATCTATGAATATACCCAGGGTGGATTCTTTGTTGTCCAATGATCTTTCGATTCTGCCAACCACTTGGTGAAGGGCCGAATCAGTAGACCTTCCCGGAGTATATGCATGCTGATTTGGATGAAGTGGGTTGTGAACTAGCACTTCATCTCTTATATACCGCTCGCATAGCCTCTCCATTGTTTTTAAAAAGAACGATGTGAGACTAATTGGTCGGAATGCTTTTGGTAAGGTGTAGTCCATCCTACCTGGTTTGGGTATAAATACCACTCGTACTTCTCTCCACTTACTGGGAATATACCTCAGAGCTAAAGAGGCTCTGAAAATTCCAACCAGGTGCGGCATAAGAGTATCCATTCCCCATTGAAGTAGGGCTGGTCTTATTCCGTCAGGTCCTGGTGACTTGAAGGGGGAAAAGCCCGATATGGCCCATCTTATCTTGTCCTCATCAATTAGTGCACTAGCATATTGCCAGTCATATTGTGAGGGTGTTGTTGATACTTCCGTCCAGTTTGACGTTCCAGGAAAGACAGAACCTGGGAAGTGAGTTTCCATAAGAATCTCAGCGCTCTCTTGAAGGTTGGCGGCCTTGTCGCCATTTTCCCTTGTCAGGATGCCGATACTCTTATGGTGGTCGTTTGAGAGTGCCTTCTGTAGCCTAGAAATTTGTGGGAAGTCTTCGACTGCCTCACAATAGGCTCTCCAGGCTTCTCTTTGCTTTTGTCTGCAGACTTTTTTGAACTCTTTGAGGTTGGCTTTATATACTCCCCAGTCCTCTTTGAGTTTTGTTCGTTTTGCCTTGTTAAAGGTCGTTCTCGCTGTCTTTCTGAGGTGTTCCAATTATTAATCAATATTAATTAATAATATAGGTATAGTTTGTTCAACCATCCTTTGCCGTTATGTCATAATCGGTTACGTATTCTGCTGTTTTACGTTTCTATGTCTTATATTTGTTGAATGGAAAACAGGAAACAAAAGGTAAAGGTGAGTAATTGTGTCTCAGATACTATAGAGAATGATATGGGGGTGCCACAGGGTAGTGTTCTGGGTCCGCTACTGTTTTTAATTTATATCAATGACATTGCTAGTGTAGTCAAAAGATGCTCAATACACTTATTTGCGGATGATACCCTGGTCTATTTTACCCATGAAAACATTGAGACTTGTTTTAAAGAAATAAATAGCTCTATAAGTAAAATAAATGATTATTGTAACGGAAATTCGTTGAAAATAAATTACGAAAAGACAAAATGGATGTTAATTGGGGGTAGTGGCATTTTAAGAAAATTAAATATAGCAACACAGAGTGTTTCTATTGACGGAATGAAGCTTCAGAGAGACGAAAAAATTAAATATCTAGGGGTGATGGTTGATACAAATTTACAATTTAAGGAACATGCTAATAACGTCATCAAAAATATTTCATAAAAAATTAATTATTTGAGACGCTGTTCTCCACATCTCACCAAATGGGCTAAAATAGTTATTTATAATACTCTTGTATTACCTCATTTTAATTATTGTGCGACTATTTTGTATTTGCTCAACCAAAATGAGTTGCAACGATTGCAAAGGTTGCAGAATAGAGGTATGAGGATAATACTGAACTGTTCGCGATTGGAACCAATCAACTCCATGTTAAATGTGCTTCAGTGGTTGCCTGTTGAAAAATATTTACTCTTTTATTCCGTGATATTTATATTTAAGATTAAATTAGGAATCTCCCCAGTATATTTACAAAATATTTTAAGCTATAACCAGGATGTTTATGAACACAATACTAGAAATAAGCAAAATTTTAGAGTTCATAGGGCCACGAAAAAATGTACACAAAATTCAGTTTTTTTTAAAGGTGTACAGGCTTTTAATAATTTGCCTGAAGATATTAAATGCTCTACAAGCATAATAATATTTAAGAGAAAACTGACTGATTACTTGCTGACTAGTTGATATTTTTTTTGTGTTATGTTTTGTAAAATTGACTTTTTTTATCATTTTAAAGGTATTTTAAATATATACTTATGTATTTTTTATATTAAATGTGAATGTATTATCATGTAAATTTCTATGTAAAATTAGTTTTTTTTGACTAAATAAACGATTTATATATATATGTTATTTTACACTTGACCTCAAAATTATAATCAATGGCATATGTTAAGAATTGTTTTCAAAATGTGACAACTGAATAGTCAAAAGTAACAGATAAAATTTATGTCGACCTTAGATAAGAAATACATTAATGACGTCATAATTCCGTCTAATCTATTTCATGAATGAGAGAGCAAGCTGGACAATGTATGACGTAACGGCAAAGGATGGCTGAACAAACTATATGTGTATTTATTTATATTGCTTAAAATGAACTAAAGTTAGGTTTGGTTAGGTTGATCGATTAGAAATAATCGATTATATATGGATTGTTAAATGAAGTTTCATCCAGAGTAAAATAAATTCTTATATTAATATAGGTATGTGTATTTATTTATTGATTCAATAAATTTGATTATTGCTTAAAAGGAACTAAAGTTCTTACCGTGTGTCCCGTGACACGTTCTCCAATTTTTTTCCTATGATATTCCATATATTTTTTCATGTCATACAATTCCGTACCAACTCGATTAATTTTTCATCCACATTCAAACGCAAATTCCAATCGGTTATCGTCAGTGAAATACACAAAATATTATCGTTCCAGAAATTCATACAAATGGGAACTGACACTGAACCACTGAAGTGAAGCAGAGCAGCACTGAGGGTACTTCGCCGGACTTGTCTGAACAAGTTTATTTCGTTTTATTTTTCACTCAGCAGACTGATACTGACACGGCACTATATAATACGGAACTGATGTGTGTTAATAGTCCTTTTAGTACTCAAAAATATGATTGGTTTCAGTCCTTTCTTCTTATATATTGCGTTTCATGACCCACATCGTTGCGGTCACACTAACCCAGAATATGGAGAATTTTGTCAAAGATTTGGTAATGGCGATACAGGAATGGGTTATATTCCCGACTGGCAACCAATTATTTATCAACCAGATGAAATTGAACTGCCTTATTTTATTCCAAACACATGGGAAGCTAGAAAAGATGTTGCCGATCAATATACAACTATTTCCAGGCTTGATAAAGGTAATTATGCATTATTATTCCTCAACAAACATTAATTCAAATTGTTTATTATTATTGGCACTCACCTGTATTTGTATAAATAAATATTTTAAAAAGCTACAGAGTTAAATAGCTCATTTCTAGGTGTTGGATTGATCATAGAAGAATTAAAAAAATCTGGTCATTATAACAATACTTTAATCATTTACTCGAGTGATAACGGCATCCCATTTCCAAATGGAAGAACTAATATGTATGATTCTGGAATTGAGGAACCTTTATTTATTTCATCTCCTTTACATAAAGAGAGACGAGGACAAGTAACAAATTCTTTAACCAGCTTATTAGATATTGTTCCCACATTATTGGATTGGTACGGAATTCAAACTGAAAGTAATTCAGTTGAAGAGTTTAGTAATTTGACGGGAAGAAGTTTACTTCCACTTCTTATTAAGGGTATGTCATATGTATCCATTTTCACACAGACTTAATATCATGTTTTTTTAAAGAACCGGATGATACCTCGAAAGAAATAATTTTTGGAAGTCACAATTTACATGAAGTTACCATGTACTATCCTATGCGGATGGTTCGAACGCAGAGATACAAGCTCATACATAATTTGAATTACTATTCACCTTTTCCTATTGACCAAGATTTGTATTTATCTCCGACTTTCCAAGTAAGTGTGGTTTGTGGTGATATCAGTCTAAAATTTATAATGTAATAATATTTCAACTTTTAGGGTATTTTAAATAAAACGAGAACCAATGAAAATACTTTTTGGTATAAATCATTACAAGAATATTACAGACGTCCAGAGTGGGAATTGTATGATTTGAAATATGATCCAGAAGAACTGAATAATATTGCAAAAAAGAATTCCCAACTAAATATTTTTAACGATTTAAAAGATAAATTAAATCAGTGGCAAAAGGAAACTGAAGATCCTTGGATTTGTTCTCCACACGCTGTTTTGGAAGACACAGGAAGCTTCAAAAATAATCCCCAATGTCTTGACCTCAATAATATTTAATAAAAAATTCGTGATTGTCAAAACTCGAACAGATTTCGAATCTCTGTTGTGATATTTTTTCCATATATTTGAAGTTTTATAATTTACCTTTTTCTCAATAAAAATCTTATATGTTCTTGTCATCAGTATTTTAATTAAAACAAAACAAATTAGATTTGGTAAAGTGTAACTAATGTTAATGTGATGACCTTGAATAGTATTACAAATTTTACGCAGGTTAATTTCAATTCACTATATTAATTTGAATTACATTTGAAAAGCATATCACAATATTCGAATTTATAAAAGAAGTTTATGCATGCCATTGGGCGACTTTTTCCTTCAAACGGATTAAAAATATGGGTCATCACATAAAAAATTATAGAATAACGACTGTGGCTAATCACCGACGCCGGGAGCACTCTACCCCTAACCGGAAATTTTGGCGAACCCACTAGTGTTCCAACCAGTGGTAGCGTTCTTTAACGAGCCCAACATCCATGGACTCAGGACCTCGGTTTTACGTCTCCTCCGAAAGACGGCATATCTACATTATACCTCGTGCTCATTGGTATAATGCCTGCGAGCTGTGATATGCTAGTCCGCTGCAGGCTGTACGGGCCCCATACGATGGTTTTCCCTGGCATGGTCGTCACCAATCCAAGTAATAACCATGTCCGACCTCGCTTGACTGTAATTATCGCATCGAACGCGTTCCACTACAGTGCTGGGTCGTCGCCCAATAGCAAAGCTTAAACACTAAATATTTTATAATATTTGCTAATACAAAATTACGGATTTATTTTTATAATAAGGATATTATATAGGAAAATTACACAAGAAAACACAAAAATTCAATTCTATAGCTAACCAAAGGGAAACTGGTCAGCTCCTTTTGAATAAATTTACTAAATTTTCTTTTCATCATCCATGTATTCAATTTCCTTCCAAATATTATGCAAGTCTATATACCAGAGTCCGTATATATTTTACTCTCAAATGTATATTAAAAGATTTGGAAGACAATAGATTAAATTTAACATTTTACACTTATCAAAAAAATTTTCAATAAAGGTATCCTGCAGCTGCTTGTTTTAACCTTGTCCATTCAAAAAATACGCGTTATTTAAAGATTTAGTGGCCCTATTATTCTGGTGGCTAATGAGAATATTTAATTTAATTTGTGATAAATATCTGCTAGATTATCAATAAGTATCACAAAATTACTAAGATGCTGGATAAAAACTGTGAATTGATTCATTTTAAAAAGTCAAATTAATTTTTTACTTACCTTTTCAAATTCATATCCCGAACATTTTTCGAAATAATCAACATTTAAAAATAAACCTTTGTGATAAAGAATCCTATTAATTTAAATATATATTTCTCTAATTACCCCTGTATAGCTTAAAATAAAATAAGCTTTTCGAACTTATCTGGTATCAACCGGTCTCGTTATTGACAACAAAAGCGAGTCGTAAACATAATTTATGAGAGCGGCGTCCGTTTGGGACAGCAACTTGAATCAAACACCCCCTGGAGTAAAACATCTTATATTTTTATTCTGTAATCTTTGATCACATTAACAATAGTTACACATCAATGCTTTTGGTATCTCATTTTCACTTGACCCTTCCCGAACCTATTTCATTTTCATTAGACGACAAGGGCCTCAAAAAATACACTTGTAAGAAAAATCAACTTTTTATTAACAAGTTAATGAGTACAATTTTGTACTATATATACAAAGGCAAAAAAATTAAAACACAAGAAATCTAAACAATCACAGTCAATGTACTGGACCTAAACAAAAATATTTACACTGATGTTAAAATTATAAATATATTCAAACTGATTGTTAAAATGTAGTGCAAACTACAAAATAAATCAGTCTCACTAAATCTGTTTTCAATTAAAATATTTCGCGAAAGCATTTATTATTGTTAATACAAAGCGTTTATCACAGTGTAACAAAAATAAGTAGTAAAACTTTGGGGTGGCATCTTACTATCAAATGTATCACATTTAAATATGATTTATCAACTACATAATGTAAAAATCAACAGGAAACATGATCAACTGAATCCTTGAATTAACACATGTTTTCTCGGTGTCTATGAATTTGAAGAGTCACTCCATCTAGTGACCATCTTTGCGGAGGAGTTTATAAAAGAAGACACCGGTATTAATTACAGGTTACCAAGTATTATTTAGACAAGCAGAGGGCCATAAGAACTGTCATTCAAACTTACAAGATAATAAACAAACAGATGTATACTATACTAATTTTTCAAAATATAATATTATATATAGGGTGAACCACCTTCGTGTGATGCCGTCATTGCCATTTTTTTTCTTTTTTAAATTTCCGGATTTGCATTGAGTTTTTGTCAAAAATGTACTGAGTGGATGTAAATTTATGGAAATTGTTCATTTTTCAAACACACAACATAAAACCTTTGTAACATTAAAATTTAATACCCGGGAGACGAGAATCCTGGCAGTTTGTGAAAAACATTTATGCATTCAGACACCAGTAAATTGCTACAAAATGTCATTATCATTTATTACCTGTTGTTTGTTTCTAAAACTGTATAAACCGAGGTGTTAAAAATGCATCTATAATGTTTTTTTGGATCATCGCCAAAGAAACATGTTTTTGCTGTGGAATACTTTTATCGAGAATCTTTGTCCTTTAAGAAAATTTATAACCGTTTTGAAATTTGTACGGCAACAAATGAATTCTCTTTAGACTAATATCTGCATAAAACATCAAATAGCAATTCTAATTTATAAATTACACATCCAATTTAATTTCAATCAAGTTTTTTTAAGTACATAGAGTATTGGAATGCAATAATCCTTTAACAATCATATGTTTATCAGTGTTGTATCCAAAATTGACGAAATATTTTACAATAATTTAATAGTAACTTTGAGAAGGTAAGTACTATTGAAAAATGCCACAATTTTTAAGTTGTCAAAGGTAATAGTATAATACTGTTATAGCGCCTTGCAGAGTTTTTGAAAATCGAAGAACAAAGACCGTTTACCAAGAAGCAACAACTACTTCCCTAGCTATATGCCACGAAGGACATCAAAATACACTTCAGAGAACCAATTCGAAAGGACAATTACGTGACATACGTATTGAATTGCTTGCAGTTGTCGTGTACAATGAGTGACCAATGCAAGTCTAGAATTCGAATCATCATTACCCATAGGCCATGGCGATATTGGGAATCAAGTGTTTATGATTATTATAAGTACCTTATTCATGTCAAATTTGATGATAAATAAATATGTAGAAAATGCTACTGTATGTTTAAATTATTTGAATTATTTATGCATTTAAATTATCTATTTACATTTGAGCACGAACTAAAAGTCAACAAAAGTTTTGATAACGAAAATGGATGTACTCTAATGTAAGTAAAACTTGATGTAGAAATATTTACAATAATTAGATTTTACTTGGAAATTCTTATTATTAAGAAGAAAAAACAAGCATGGATTTTGTTTATCAAACGGAATAAATAATAAAATTTGCACTCAACTTGGTTGGAATATTAGTGATAAGCGCTATTTCACGAACTGTTACTTTTTCACTGATACAAACAAATTACAGTTAGTGACAATTCCTATTAGCAAATTTAAAGCGTGATCACTGCAGAGAAAACGACAATGAATCTAAATCGAACGTAATATATAATATCCTTGACCTTCATAGCAACAAAATCGAATTTCGTTATACGAGAAACGAATATTTGGTATTATTGTCGTACAATGTTGGTGCCTCAAATTCAATGTTTTACCAAAAATATTTCTTACATTAGGTTTGATATTAGCGACACCACCCCCGAGACGCACTACTGATTGTATATTATACTGCTCATTTAAATACTTACAACATGTTACTTTTGACTACATTTATTCTTTTCCTCTTTTTCACACTTATCATTCTTTTGATCTTCCCTAGTATCCTGATTGCTCGACTCGGTCACAACAGCTTCCTTTTCAAGTACGTTCACATCTTTTGCATCCACTAATACTGCTCTAGTTTCTTGGTTAGTAGATTCACTACTTACTTTTTGATTTGGATCATTTACATCATTTTCCGTTGTTTCCATTTTCTCAATTTCAATAGAAGGTTGAGATTCTGTTTTTTGGTTGTCAATCGAGTTACCTTTATCGGTTTCTTCGGGTTTGTTATTATTTGACACAGCCGGTGGTTGTTCTTCAGCAGATGATTTTTCAGAGCCTGAAACGGCTTTGCTTTCTAATAAGGAAATGGCTAGTTGTATACACCTTATTGCTTCCTTTCTAGATAAGCGAATGTTTTCTTGTCCTTGAGTGTCTATATTATCTAGTTTTATTAAATTTCTAGTCAACATTTCATCCAAGTATAAATATTCTTTATCCTTAGACTTTCCAGTAAAGTTTTCAACTTGTTGCATTAAATTGGAAACGTCTTTCTGAATTTCTTGGATCTGTTCTATGGGTGTAACCACTTGTTTGCGTTCTGGAGGTGGAGCAGTAGCTTCTGGAGTATCTACTTTTTGTGGTTGTGGTGCTGATTGTGGAGCCCATTGTTGTGGTTGTGGTGCTGATTGCGGAGCCCATTGTTGTGGTTGTGGTGCTGTTTGTGGTGGATGCTGTCTTTGTTCTGTACCTGAATTTTCTCTTTGTACAGGGATATGCACATCATCTTTAGGATGTTGTTGCTGAAAATTATAAGGGAAGTTTTGACTGAAATGTTCTTCAGGAAAGCCTGTTCTTGAAAAATGTTCGTGTCTTTGTGGTATTTGATGTGACTGTGTCTGGGGTATATGAGTATTTTTAGGCATAACTGGAATATCCCGTCCCTCTACCTGAATTGGAATGATCCTTTCATTAGATTTGGGTTCTTGGTGTTGGTGCTGATTATGAGACATATTTTCCGGTGGTGTATTCACAGGTATGTTAATACTAGACTTATATCGCTTTTGAGTTTCTCCTCCTGGTGGTGCGGACATAGATCTTTGATTTCTGTCATCAATGGGTTCCTGTTTCTGTCCTAAATCTACGGTATTACTTTGTTGTATCCCGATCTTTTCTTTATCTGGTATATGTGTACTTTTTGGTAGATTTGTTTCGGGTTGTATATTTTGCGATGCGGTAGCTCCAGTTTGTTGTGAGTGTGTATTGTTCTCGTTACGCCGAGGCGGTTCTTGATAAGAACTTGTTTGCGGAAAATGACCTTGAGGATCGTAAAATTCTTTAGGATCACAAAATTTCTGAGGGAATTCTTTATCTAAGTCGAAATCGTCATCGAACGGGAAACTATCTCCGAACGGTCTTCTAAATTTAGCTTTTAACTCTTCTGTAGGCCTATTTCTTGACTTAGGTCTTTGGTCGAGGTTTTGAAAGTGCTCTGCAAGTTCCGGATGACGTTTCGCTATGTCATCAAGTGTTGATTTCAAATCTCCGTCCCTGTTTCTGTTGAATGGAAATTCGTCTCTAACAGACTCTGCATTGAACGGGAAACCAGACTGAAACAATACAATAACAATATTAATTTTTCATTTCACAACAGGTTGATTTTAAAATGATTGCCGACTCCTACTGTATACTATAAACAGCGGTAGGCCATGAAATCATTGTCTTATTCAAGTTATATTTTACAAGTAGGTTATTATTTCATACACCATTATAATAGTATATTATTAAACGAGCAATTTATGATAGCCATAATTCACGATGGGTGACGTTTGCGTCACGAGCCGCAGGCGAGGGGCGCAAGTCACCCAAGTGAATTATGACCATAAATTGCGAGTAGAATACTATACTTTGTCCACGACACTTAATTTATTTATTAATAAATAAAAGTCAGTAGCGATTTGGCATATTACTAACCTCAAAATGTTGTGGCAGCTACTTCAAATAATTTGACATATATAGAGATGGGCGATACTGTAGAAAGTATCAAAACAACGTACCGTTATAAATATATTGTTTTGAAATACTTAATATTAGAAAATATCGTTATAAAAAGTATCAATACTAAAAATTACAATATTTTATAGATACGATATATAAACAGATTTAATAGTTTATTTCATATTGTACCACCATCTCTAGTCGTGAATTATGAACCATAATACACTACAGTGTATTATGAACCATAATCTACGACAGTTGATATATGGGTACCATATACCTTTAGTTAGGAGGTAAAATATTGACTTATTATTAGGTGGTCGTGGACAAAACATTGTATTTCATAATTTGGAAAAAGCGGTATACAGATGATTAAGATTGAAATGTTTCCTATATTTGTAAAAAAATAATAACAAATTAGATGCAAGGAAATAATTTATGGAATTATATACGATTCGGCATGCGCCTAGCATAAATCGTTCAACAGAAGATATCGGCATGACGGCATGTAATGACAACTAAGAACTTTACTAGGAAATAACCTGTACCAGAAAATTAAGGAGCGGGTAAACATACAGCACGGCTCTTTCAACTGCGCATGACTCAAGACTTTGCCAAATTTAGTAGTAACATAATAATAATGAAATAAATATGTAAATATCAGAAATATAAAACTAACAAAAAAACCCAGGCCCAAACCCGGTTAATCAAAGTTGTAACTATGTATAGAAATATCAGAAAATAAGAAATAAAAAAAACTAAAAAAAAACAAAAACAAGAAAACCCAGGCCCAAACCCGGTTGATCAAAGTGTATAGAAATATCAGAAAATAAGAAATAAAAAACTAAAAAAACAAGCACCTAACCGGGTTTCGAACCTACGACCTCTGAATTGTAAGCTCAATACCCTTTCAACTGCTCTAATCAGCTCACATTCAGTCATATCGAATAGAGGGTTAAAGGCTACTTGGACGCATGCGCACCTCAACTACTAAATTTGACGTGGTGGTGCAAAATTTAGTAGTAACATAACAATAATGAAATAAATATGTAAATATCAGAAATATAACACTAACAAAAAAACAAGAAAACCCAGGCCCAAACCCGGTTAATCAAAGTGTAACTAAGTATGTATAGAAATATCAGAAAATAAGAAATAAAAAACTAAAAAAAAACAAGAAAACCCAGGCCCAAACCCGGTTGATCAAAGTGTAACTATGTATAGAAATATCAGAAAACAAGAAATAAAAAACTAAAAAACCAAGCACCTAACCGGGTTTCGAACCTACGACCTCTGAGTTGTAAGCTAAATACTCTTCCAACTGCGCTAATCAGCTCACATTCAGTCATATCGAATAGAAGGTTAAAGGCACCTCAACTACTAAATTTGACGTGGTGGGTGGAGCCGTGTTGTATGTTTACCCGCTCCTGAAAATTAGGTACAGTTGAGAGGTATACAATAGGTTTATTCCCATAGAAAGTTCCCAACTGTTATGGATATATTGAGTCTGCGCAGTATCAGAGTTCAGGCTCGGCTGGAACGCTTTTTTGATACTGCGCAGACTCAATATGTCCATAACAGTTGGGAACTTGCTACGGGAACAAACCTTATATCTCAATGATTTAAGATGTTTTTTAACTAGGCATGCGCTGCCTGGCAACTTTGAAGAACTGGTTATGAAAAGTAACAATATTGTAATGTTCTCCTTATTTATTTAAACAGTTTTTACAGTGGGATAGAATTATACACACACTATGGCTAATTACTATTGATTTATTTATAGAAACACTTACAAATTATATTAAACTCAATTTTTATACACACTTTATTTAATGTCTACTATAATTTATTTACTCTTGGTAAAATAGTTATAATTTATCTTTAATATTGCACTATTTATCTTCACTATTCACTCACTGACTGTTTCCTAAAAAACTTTCCGACTAACTCAAGAACTCGCGTATATATATAGTCTTTCTCAATTATCGAACCTTCTTGAAATTACCACGCTCTTCCTAAACGGAGTAGACCAGAAAAGTCTAGAACAAACCCTTTGCATTCGCAGAAATTTATAGTTTAGCGACAGGACCGGCTTCAGAGTTGTTGATCTCGTAGCAATTTAAACATTTTGTAAATTATAACTAGTTAACTATAAAGAATCTTGGAAAGTCGCTGCAATCAGTTGTTAGTTAACAGTAATTGATAATTTCTTTTTTTTAAGGTAATTGTAATTATTTCCAAAGTACATGTTATTACCTAGCACTGGTCACCACTGGACTATGGACTGACTATCTATATGTCTTTTCTCCGGAAATTTAATTTTTATTTACTTATTAAGCACACAAGGATTTTTGTTTTGCTTATATTTCAGTCACACGTCATATTTGTTAAAATACTTTTATAATTAACAATCTCGTTTATCAATTATAAAATAAATAGTGACTCTAATAATGAATAACTAATTTTTATACAAAGATTTAGCATTAAACAGAAGTTATTCTATATAAAATATTTTAATTAGATCGATGATACATGCAATTGAACTCCCACATTGATATTGAAAAAATCACATGACAAAAACAAAACCTAAAATAGTAATATATCATCTATTTGGACACCTACTCATTCATGAGTAATTAAATTGCAGCGTGTAATAATTTCTAGAAACTACAATAAAAAGTAAACTTTAAAATTACCAAATAATCTTATTCCTACTATTGTCACGTTTTGTGACAGTGGAATTCTCGTGTCCTATACAGGATGTTTATTCTATCAAATAGTAACATTACTTAATTCTAATCCGCAATAGATAGGAAGGCAACTTTATCTATTTATTCATTGTTTAAGGATACCCAATTGCACAATCAGATTATATCAATAACACTCTTTTAACATATTACAAATAATGAAAAAATATTCTTATACCTTCTTCATATTTAAAAATAAATATAAAAATGAGATTTAATCTACACAAATATAGTGTCAACAGTCGATTGACAGTTTTTAATGCATAAAAATTACGCATTACACAAAAATTATGAATTACAAACTATCGATTAGCTAAACCAGCCTTGTTTAAAAAAAATCCTCATTGAAATGACTCTAATCTGTTAATCTGAGAATACTAAAAATGCTGCTTTTGTTTATTTAAGAATATTTTTATAAAAAAATATGGAAAATTGGGGAATCACAATCACAAATTTGATGTACTCGTAGCCTTGTACCAATAAACCTCTGATACGGGTGTCCTGTCATCACCATCACAAACCTAACATTAACATTTTTTTTTAAATACGGACCTGTCCCTTTCCTTACAATTATTAGTCAATTTTTAAAATCCAAATACAGCAATATTACACTCAAGATTTTTATGGTTTCCTCTGAAATAACTAACATCATCAATGAAAACAATTTTTAAATAAGGTTCTGTCATACTTCTTTTGAAAACTTGTATTAATTATAATAGCCCTAATTACCTAACAATTTCAATAAAAAATATACCACATCAAAATGAACAGTCATATTTTTCTTATTTCAAAATTTGTATTGTAAATGTTACAGTATTTCTAAGGATTATTCCTTCTGAATCATATTTAATTGGAAATATATTTGGTATTGACAATACCAAAATGTGAATAGGATGTTTGACATGATTTACCAGGTTTTATGGTGATCTCTCATACACTGTTCCTTAATAAAGCCAATAATCATCTTAATAGTATTAGTCATTCAATAATAATAATATAACCTCTGAAATGTACAAAATAACAGCAAACAAAAGCCAAAGCAAAGTAATAATATGAAATATTCTCCCTTGCCAAGCGAATGTCCAGAAACCTGAATGCAACACATAACAGTACATCAGCAATCAGCCGGACGTACTAAAACATTATCGTAAAATGGCATACTCTGGATGTTATTGCTGTTTGCTCTAATGCAGCCACTGCTGTACACACATTTTCCATTTAGAAGTACCACTTGTTAAAGGTTTTGAATAAAAATTATTGACCCATATCCATAGTATTAGGTTAGGTTTGTGGTGAGTGGGTCTATAAGGCCCTCCACTGCGACTCGCAAGAGTCTATTGTGGCTCACACCTATTCAGATTTCACCAAACAAATTCAGCTTCTTAACAAAACCGATTAGTTCTTTTGGTGAATGATATTTCAGGTCCGAGGGCGAGAGAGATACCCTGCCAAACATCAGATATCTGATTCGAGCCGCGGCGGGGCAGGCACAAATTATATGCTCTGCTGTTTCATCATCTTCCAGACAAAGACGGCAAGTCGGATCTTCCGTCAGTCCAAGTTTTAGCATATGATGATTCAGATGACAGTGGCCTGTTAGACAACGTAGGTCATGCCTGATATAGTCTAACATTTGTTTGGAGACATTCTTCGAAGGATGTATAAAAGCCTTTGAATGAACCAATCTTGGTAAATTATCCCTGAAGTCTAAAGCTCATCTTGCTGTCCAGGTATTTAGTGTTTGTTCGGAAAAACTTATTGCAATGCCAATTGTAGGTTCTGGTCTGATAGAAACATGTGTGGCACCCTCCCTTGCAAGAGAGTCTTCCTTCTCGTTTCCTATAGTATTAAGCTTGTATTAGAGATTTATTTATATTACTGAAAGTCCTACAGCCTACAAGAAAAGTTTTACTTTTGTCTAGAATCCAAAAATTATTTTTTCTAATCAGAAAGAAGATCTATATAGTTTATTACTTTTTCTTGAGTGACCTCCAAAAATATAAATTATTACATTGTAGGAAAAAAATGAAATATAAAATTAAAACTAACAAATTTTGTTTTATTCCCAACTAGTTATTTTTATTTTATATATTATTTGCTGGTTTTTAAAAAACAAATAATTATCTGTATTTTAATTGTGCAAAAAGTTGGAAAAGTAATGGAGTTGCTTTTAAAAATGTGATTCAAAAATTATTAGATAATTTCTCAGTTAATTTATTTTAAAAAGAACAACTACAACACAGACAGAATTTGAAGAGTTGAGTAAAAATATTAAACACAGAAAACATAGTAGTAATAACATGTTCAATAAGGATAACTGTTTTCACAACAATGCCCTGATGGCACAAAAAAACATTTTTACTGGTTCAAAGACAAATTATTTAAATAACTTCCTAAAATCTAATAGAATAAGTTCACCTCAATACCAAATAACATACCTAATAACAATTGCTCCAATTTATATCTATTAATGAGCTAATAAAATATTTATCTTTAAAATCACTCCTTTATTTTAAATGAGATAATGTTAAAGTAAAGTCATACATACATAAATGCTGCATTATAGAAAAACTCATAAATGGGTTGATTGTGAAAAAATGTAAAATCAAGAATATGTGATAATAGGCAGTGTGTACAAAAATTAGCTCATATAATTAAATTACGAAAATTAACCACAGAATATTCTGGAAAATCCGTATTAAATTATTTTTGCATATTGATTAGGTATCTATTTCTACATTTGGCACATGAATATATGTTAAGATTTTTATTTTTTAGATATACTATCAACTATCATTGTGGCAAAAAGTCTAAAAATAAATCTGAAATTATAGAATCATGTTGTGCAAAACCATATTTGGATTAATAACTGATAAAATTAACTTACATAATGAGATCTCGGAAAAGACATCTTGAAATAAAAAAACCAACTTTTAACGTGTTAAAGAATTAAACCATATACTTATTCCAACTATTTTAGCCACAGAATCATCTGGAAGCTTCCTATATATAACAGTTTACACAATGCTCTGGAATAACCAAACCGTCTAAAAATATTTCCAATAGAAGTTAAAGTTAAAATTGTACAGCATCATGAAAGTACGTCCTAACTTATTTCATATGGTTGAAGGACAACACTGAACGAAAACACTGCGAAAAAAACATCAAAACTGCTTGCAAGCAGACTGGTTCCTTCAAAAGATATCAATGCACATTACATAACTACAAATTAAAACGGCTACCAGTTTTTAAAAGACATTAAAAATAAAACAAAATTAAAATACTAACCCACTTTTTATTCTCTTCGGAAACAGGGAAATTGACAAATCACTGAAAGTGTATGATATGATGACAATTGACTAGGTGCGTTTAATTGATGAAACTCTTCTCGCATAAACGCTTCTATTTTTTATCCATTCACTCTGGGCTATAGTTCTATGATACAAATCCAAAAAAAAGTAGATACATCGAAACTGACAGTGACAGTTGACTTGACTCAAAGGTTAAAAACAAAACTTTTTAAATGTTGTTGATTCATAGAGAAATAATGTATAATATTTATAATATTTTTTTGTCTGTGTGTCGATTATTGTTTTAAGTTGAATATAAATATTTATTTTAAAACAAATATAATTAAAATTGTTATCTAGGATTAAAGTTATACATAAACATAGTTATTAAAAATGATTTGAAATGTTTGATAATTTCAAGGAAATTGGAATACACAAAAAGTATTTGAGAAAAACTAATAAGGAAGATAGATTTGTTGCTGTTGTTAGTAAATTATGGCTTAAGTAAGCATTTTCTATATTTTATATTATAATAACTATACTAACTGACAAAATATGGATTTTTCTGCCATTTTCCAAAACTCTTTCAAGAATTACTCATCATTTTTGCAGCATAGTTACCATTAAAAATTCTTTACATTTCATTTTTTACCAATTGAATCTTATAAGATTTCTACTTCTTTGTTTAATCTTTCCAAAAAGTGATATTAAATCAATTCTTATTTTTGGTTATTTTAATAAAAGAGCCTGAGTTGAAATTAGAATAAGGCACACATTTTTTGCCTGTATTACTATTGTCCAATATTAGTGGATTAGATACATGATAGTGTCAAGAAGGCTTGAATTTCATATTCTATTCTAATAATATGCTTGATGTTGGGTGTAGGAACTTGTATTGTGGAACATTGTCAGTGCAAAACTGTGTCTCAATATGATTTAGCAGTTTTTTATTGTGTAGATTTGCTACTATTTGCTTTACTGTAATTATATTGTATTCTCTATTACAGGAATTTAATCAAGCATTTAAAATTAACAGATTTTATTGAAAAAAACAACTTTCAATCATGGCCAGCAACAGAAGAAGAACTTGGCCCATCTTGGGTAAAAGTATTGATCTCTTGTATTCCAAAAAGAGATTGCAAAATATTTCCTCTCCCAAAGATGCGTTCATCACAAGATGAAATTCCATTATTATTTTCTTCACTGATGCAATACATTAGTCAAACTAACTATATCAACTTGTGGAAAAAAGCTCATAAAAAGTATGTATCTGCAGATTCACATAGAGAAACCAAGATTTTATTAACTGACTATAACATTGTGTTACGAGAAATAGTAACAAGAATCTACGGATGTCCTATAATTAATACATATGATGAGAGTCTGAGTATAAACCAATCTGCTCAATTTGATGTTCATCTTAATATTTTTCCTGCAGTTTGTGCTGTAGAAACTCAAAAAGCAATGTTTATATTTCATCTACCCTATATGGAACACAATATTAATGATTGTATAACATTTTCATCTGCAATACTAGATAAAAGTCACACTAAATCTCTATTCATTGTTTATCAGTTATTAAATGTGCTGAAATCTTTACATGAGAGAAGTTTGACTCTTGGAGAAATCACATTAAATGATATCTTTGTAACTGAAGATATGTGGATCTACATTTTTCCTCAAATTACCTCCAACTTTCACACTGATGAAAACTATCAAGCATGTGAAAAAAATAGTGTGAATAAATTCACCAGCTCTGAGTGTATTGGTGGCAATAAGGATTGTAGCTTCTACAGTTGTCATGTGTATGATAAGGTGCAAGTTAAAAATGAAAGTTTGAATAATTTATGCCAATTGTGGATAAATGGATTGATTTCAAATTTCACTTACATATCAGCATTAAATAAACTGTCAGGTAAGCACAACTTTTGAAATACAGACTTCACTGCTAACATTTTTAAATAAATAATATCCTATTTGTTATTTAACAACAAAGTAAAAATGTTTCAATGGCTACATACACTTCGCTGATTCTCTAAATTTGTCTATTGTCATAGGTATTTGGTGTAATTTATTTTGGAAATGTCTCATTTTTAGGCAGAGTATTAGGCGATCCCAATTGCCACTATGTTTTTCCATGGGTTACCGATTTTTCTTCAGCATGTGGAAAAAATTGGAGAGATCTAAAAAAATCTAAATATAGGTTAAATAAAGGAGACCACCAACTTGATCTAACCTTTGATACTAGCCAGTCTCAGGTACCACATCATGTTTCTGATGTACTTTCCTCTATCACTTACTATGTGTATACAGCTAGAAAAACACTAAAATCAGTATTATGTAAAAATGTTAGAACAATCTGGGTGCCTGCAGAATATCCTAGCTCTATTCAACGAATACAAGAGTGGACGCCCGATGAGTGTATTCCAGAGTTTTATACAGATCCAAGTGTTTTTAGGAGTATACATGATGATTTAGATGACTTGGCAGTTCCACCTTGGGCATCAGATCCTGAAGAATTCATTGAAATTCATAGAAAAGCTTTAGAAAGTCCTAATGTATCAGAAAAATTACATTACTGGATTGATCTTACCTTTGGATATAAGTGAGTTCCTTGAGATACATAAACAACATATTATTTTTGATAAAATATTGTTTCCATTATTTATCTATTTGAAAAAACAATTTTTTTCTCTTTAGTTTGAAGAAAAGTCTACCTTCCTACAGTTAACTGTATACTATGATACCTCTAAATATGTGTAATTTATTATTTGTTTCAGATTAAGTGGCAATCCAGCAATTAGATCCCGCAATGTTTGCCTAAATTTGGCCGATGAACATGAACATTTAACAAAGTCAGGGCTAGTGCAATTATTTGTGCATCCTCATCCTCCTAAAGCTGTCGATTCTCCATACTTTGCGAAAATTCCTCCAAAAATATATGTCAATAAATATGTTAAGCCTAGTAAGTAGTGTGTGATGTTTTTTTTTCAGTATTTAAGTAGTGCAAAATAATCGCGAGACACCAAGTAGTTCTGTGCATTTTTGTACAATGAATATCATTAATCATTCATTATTGACCTATTAATAAACTATTTTGGTATAGGCAACCTAACATATAGTTTGGCAAGTTTATCTGAAGCTACGGGGCATCGGTAAGAGGCGTGGAAACATGGCTCATATCTGTCATAAACGTACAAATGGCGTACGGTACCTATTTTACCAAGTAAAATTGAAAATACAAAGGTCACTGTCAATACCAACGCCACTGGATAAATCAATATCAGTCAATTGACGAAGTGAGAGGGAAGAACATACGCACGCGTTTGCCAATAAGAAGTCAGCTTTCTATAAAAATCACCAATTATGTAATCCGGAGGGCGTGGTAATTATGGGTATCGTACAACGCTGCCAGAGCTTGAAGAATCCCATAACAAATTTGAAAAAGTGCTCATCTTTAGTGAAAAAATCCTAATAGAAAAAATCCAAGAGAACAAGCACATTAAAGAATTAACGTTTAATCATATTGTTTATATTGTTTATAATAAAAAGTCCCTTTTCTAATTATTATCAATTCATACTTAGCACTCTGGCTTTTTCACAGTTAAACGTGGCAATATCAAATGTTTTCGACTGCATTCCTTTCAGTGCTTCAGATAAACTTGCCAAAGTATACAGTAGTGTTGAAAAGTAGCCGTAAATCTGACTTCTTTATTATAATACTGTTATTTTTGTTATTGTTATTATTATCCAGATGTATTTAAAATAGCCAAAGTTATCCCATTTTATAAAAAAGGAAATAATTTACTACCTGAAAATTATCGACAAATTCTTATCTTACCTAGTTTCTCCAAAATACTGGAAAGTGTAATAGCAAAACAATTGGTAATGTTCCTTAATCAATTTAATTTATTTTACAATACGGGTTTCGACAAGGCAGAAATACTACAAAGGCTATTATATTAGCATTGATAAATAGGTCACAATGTGTCACTATATTTACAGATCTTTCAAAAGCTTTTGATTGTGTCAGTCATACTCGTTTGATTGAAAAACTTGAAAGATATGGAATCAGAGGAGCTGCTAGTGATATAGTTGTATCTTACTTACAAAATAGACGACAAAGTGTACATTACAACCATAAATATAGTAGCACACTAACAATAAAAAGATCTATCTATCTATCTTCATACATGAATACTGTAAATAATGATCTACTAACCACTATGCAGATGATACTAAATTTTCGTATCACTGCAAAAATATATCTGATATAACTGAAAGCACATCAAAAATCTTAACTAAAGCAAAAATTTGGTTTGATAGCAATGAATTATACCTCAACGAAAGTAAAACTGAAACTTGCGTGTTCAGCTTAAATCACACAAACAATGCAATAAAAGATATTACTTTCTTGGGAATACATCTAGACACACGACTTTCATGGAGCCCCCACATAGATAACCTTTGTGGTGGCCAGCTAGAACTGTATATGCCCTACATAGAATATCAAATATAGTTAACACAGAAGCTGCAATAACTGCTTATTATGGACTTTTTCATTCTAAACTTCTGTATGGTATTTTAGTGTGGGGCAATGCCAGTCACGGCTTGCTACAAAGAGTATTTGTCTTACAAAAAGCAGCTGTATGCTCCATTATACAATCAAAATATCATGAACCTTGTAAAGAGATATTTAAACAGCTTCGAATTATGAGTTTATTCTCCTTAATTGTAAATTAAAATTTAAATTATGTGAAAAATAATAGAAATCACTTCACAAGTCATGCAGACATACATAATTATGATACTAGGGGAAAACATCAAATTGTCCCAACAAGAGTAAGAATAAACAAGTACCAGGGTCTAGGTATTCGATTCTTTAATGCACTCTCTGAAGAAATTCAAAAATTGCCTACAAAAATATTTAAAACCAAAATAAAAAGTATGTTGAAGGATATGTGTCTATACAATATTAACGACTATTTTGAAGAAGTTAAACATGTCACCTAAGTATAAATTTTGGAAAATATGTATGTGCATTATTTAAAATGTTGAAACTTTTAACTGTGAATTGTTGGTGTTAAATGTGTATTTTTATATATACAGGGTGAATCACGACTAACGGGACGGAGGTTTATGGCGGAACGGTAAAAAATTTGAAATGTTTGTCACCTTAGTAGTTTGTACATCCATATAGGCTACATTTTAAAATTATTTTGAAATATACAGGATGTCCCAATAAAGTGTGGCGTATCAAAGTTATATTTTTTCTTATGGAATACCCTATATTTGATTGCATTTTCTGATTGCACTCAAAAAATAAAGTACTGTTTCCTAATGGTTCCCTATACCTAAATACAGAGGGTTCCGAGTTATGCTGACTTTTAAAAATGTGAACATTTCGAAAAAAATTAATAACTCATTGATATAATGATTTCTAGCGAATTTCCCCTCACAGCTCAAGAGTCGGACATTCGTTGAATGTATTCCACGATTGAGTACCAAACATCTCTTTACAGGGTGTTCAGAATTATCAGTTGAATTATTAGATCATTAAATGTGTTATAACGGGCTTATTTCAAATTGAACACCCTGTATTTCAATAATTCATCAAATTCAAAAAAATATCCTCTTTCGAATGATATAAGGGTGTCCTATACCTAGGTACTATACTTTTCGCGCAATTTACAATTTTCTTAAATTGTATAGTAAATTGATTTTAAAACATCTTCAATTCTCTCTAAATGTTATACTAATTATCTTGACAAAGCTATTGTGAAGAAAAACAGTGAAGCTGCTAATAAATATGCACACTTATTGTTCCTGAGGTACACTAACTCTTTTTTACCGATAAGTATTTGAGTACATAATAAAACAAAAACACATTATCAATAAAGCAAATACATAAATAATACGAAATAAATAGATATTCAGTACTCAATCGTGGAATACATTCTACGAATATCCGACTATTGAGCTGTGAGAGGAAATTCGCTAGAATTTATTATAACAATGAGTTATTAATTTTTTTCGAAATGTTTACATTTTAAAAAAAGTCAGCATAACTCGGAACCCTCTGTATTTAGGTATAGGGAACCATTATGAAACAGTACTTTATTTTTTTGGTGCAATCAGAAAATGCAATCAAATATAGGGTGTTCCATAAGAAAAAATATAACTTTGATACGCCACACTTTATTGGGACATCCTGTATATTTCAAAATAATTTTAAAATGTAGCCTATATGATTCACCCTGTATATGTAATGACTACCTTTATACATGAGAATAAATATTTCTATTCTAAAAATCATGATAATAATTATTAGTGTTAAAACATCTAGAAATGAATAGAAAAAAATGTAGTTTCAATTGCACTAAAAAGCTCAACGACTTTATTTATCTTCAGCTCTCAGTCCGGTTTGTATTTGAATGATATTTTTGTTGTAGGATCTAGAGGTCGCAGCAATTCATCGATAACTACTCAGGAACCAAATACTAGCGACGATGAGAGACTAACATATGACGTTTCAAGTAAAATGCTTTCGCGCAGTCGTTCATCTTTGTATGAAGACCAGACAAACAGATCAATTAGAAGTTCCAGTACCCAGCGGACTGAAGTATTAGGAATTGCTGGAAGACCGAATGAAGTAGTCAACAGCTCAGTTTCCGATACAATTTATTTACCCAAAGATTATAAACCTGAATTTTTGTTAGATACTTTAGAAAAGAAACATAATTTTTTTTCCAAGACGTTTTATCAAACGTATAGTGAGAACATTCAAAGTATTGAAAACGATAGTCAATATTCCTTGCTAAGTGACGATGGAACGTATCGACAAAAATCCTCGAAATGTTTCCAGTCTTACCAAAAAGTTAACCAAAGTGATAGTATTGTAACATGCAATTATGTAGATATAATTTCATCTAGACGTATTAAGGAATTAAAAGTATTAGGCTGTCTTATATTAGAAATATTTATGGCTAAACAATTGCGTCCTGTGGGTTCAACAAACTCCAATATTTTGTTAAAAAATCGCTTAAAATGCTGTTTATCAGTTTTAAACAGCTGTGATATTCCTCCATGTATTTTGTACATTGTCAATTTACTACTACAGCCAGAAAAAGAAGAATACACAGCTGTAACTGACATGGGATTGCCTCCACCCAGCGCTTATTTGCTATTAGAACCGCTGATGCATTGTACCATTCCATTTTCCAAACATTTCCCATATCTTTATGAACTGTTACAGAATCTCAAAGAATTTAAAAATGTCTCTGTCGAATTAAGTATACTGTATCATTTTGATTGCGACGGTCAAATGTGTTCGGAGTACGAGAATTTGGAGAAAACAAAAATATTATTTGCTCAAAATATAGCTGAATGTAAAGTAAAGATGTGTGCCAAGCAATTAGATATTCTTCTGGATGAAATAAATAATACTGATGAAGAAATAATCAATATAATATTACCTCATATTAAAGATCTCATCGAAGATCCTCCTACTTCGGTTTTGGCAGCATGGTACCTCTTCGAACCCATTTCGAGAGTATTAGGGCCTCAGAAAACTGCCAAGTATTTGTTAGAGCCGATTTTAAAACTATACGAAAACGAATGTGTGGATACTCATTTGCCCTATATTAAAAAAATCGCCAAATTATACCATCACAGCTTTCTGTTGTGTTTAATGGTAAGACTTGGTTTGAAGAAATTTTTAGAAAACTTCGTAGTGCCGTTAGTGGAAGCGGTCGGTTGTTATAAAGACTACGATTTAGTTGAATTTGTCCTACACAATCATTCAGAAAAAATTGTCAAAAGAAGTTCTCATTTAAAAATAATAGAATCCGAGCAAATGGATATAAACGGAAGTGACAATGACAATACCGCTGGCGACCAACGGAATAAAAGTTCGGATAAAGATTACATTGTTAACGAGGAGATATTTGAAATAGATGAAGAAAAGAATAATGAGGATCAAATGAAGGTTTTATTAGAACATCTTCAATTAAACGTCGCTTCGGAATTACCATTCAATCATTCCAGTGCAGAAGAAGCAGTAGAAACAGCGGTGTATAATAATGCTGAATTAGTACTACAATTAGATGATGAAATTAGTGACTCGTCAGATAGTAAGTAATTTCTTTTCAAACCCCTTTTCTACGCCTTTGTCTATAAAACTAATATCGCTAAAACTCCTTTTCTACGTTCCGCCGTTCTAAAAAAATGTAAAAATGAAAACAACATTGTTTTCAAATTGCACACGTCCCTACCCTTTGTTCTAAGATTTATGGCCTTTTCTGTTGATATTTCTATGCCGCTTTTCTGTTTGATGTGGGACACGTGTTCATTTTAACCACATTTATAGCCGGCAATTTTCTTTTCTGGCGCTATTTTTTGAAGAGTCTTCTATTAACTATCCAGCAGAGAAGATGTGTTAAGACTTAGGAGTCTTTTATTAACTATCCAGCAGAGAAGATGTGTTGAGAGTATTCTACAGTGTGGAAACCACTTATGGAATAAAATTATGTATGTCATTATTTTAGAAAAATTTTATTAATGCCGAGACACGTCAACTTTTGAATTGAGTTGTGCGTTATGTAAACATAAATATAAATGTACAGCCTGTACAGGGTGATTCACGCAAGTATGCCATAGTCGGTGTTTTTTTTTAATGAAACATCCTGTATATTTGCATATTTTTGAAATCCTCTTAATGAACCGATTCCAACAAACTAAATAATGTATGGTCAATTATGAATTATAAAGGGTGAAATTTTAATTTTTACAGTTATTAAACACATACATAAAATACCTGATGTATTTGATTATAATACATTAAAATAAATGCTCAAAATTTTTTCCACCTAGTTGTTGGCAATAGCACAGTCTCCTATAGAACTCCTCCTTAACTTTGTTTAAAGTTTGAGGTGAAATATTCCGTATTTCTGTAGTTATCCTGTCTTTGAGGTCTACAATGCTAGTTGGTTGTGTTGCATATACTTTGTTCTTGAGATAACCCCACAGAAAAAAATCTAACGGCGTAAGGTCTGGCAATCTAACTGGCCACTCAATAGTACCTCTTCGTCCAATCCATTTATTGGGGAAGATTTCATCTAAATAAGTTCTTACCATTAAAGCATAATGCCCCGTCTTGCTGGAACCAACATTTTCATTCGGTAAGCTAGGATCTATTGCGTTGGGATATAAGTTTGCCAACGCAGGAATAACTTCATTTCTAAGCATATTTAAAAAATTTTCAGCTGTCAAATTTCCATCTATAAATATAGGACGAATAATATGGTCCCCTATGATACCGGCCCAAACGTTCACCTTTTGAGGGTACTGAGTATGTGTTTCACGCATCCAATTAAGATTCTCTGCTGACCAATATCTACAGTTCTGTCGGTTTACCTCTCCATTCAATGTGAATGTTGATTCGCCAGAAAAAAGAATGGTACCAAGAGCTATCTCATTTCTGTTCAGCTTATTCATCAATCTTTCGCAGAAATCCATTCTACGATCTGGATCGTCTTCTGTTAACTCCTGCACAAAAGTTAATTTGTAGGGATGAAGTTTTTCTTTATGAAGACATCTTAGAACAGTTGTATGACTAACATTATTTTCACGGGCAATTTGACGTTTACTTGAAGTTGGATTCTCTTCGACACTTAACAAAATATCCACTTTCACATTATCTTCAACGAAGTGTGGTTTTCTTTTCAATGGTTTGACATGTCCAAGTTCTCTGAATTGTGAATGAATTTCAGACACAGTACTTTGTAAAATATTAGGCAATTCGGGATACCTGTGATTAAATAAGTTTGCCACTTCAACTTGACTTCTGCAGTTATCCCTGTACCCGATCATCATGAAAATCTCAATTCGGTGAGCCTCAGTTAAATATTTCATTGTTATGTCGACAAGGAAAGAGTGTTTGACAAAGACTTTACTTTTTCAGTATAAACGGTCAACACATCTACAACTGACAGAATAGAAAACAATCCACATTATTTACCGATTTAAAACAATCCACATTATTTACCGATTTTGTCTAATTATTGGCGTTTTTAGGCAATTTTTAGGTATTTTGATAAAATTCATGGGCGTAGAAGGTTTTGTTTAATATACAAATACGTCTAATAATTAGTTAGTTTAGATTTTTGATAAATCCATTTTTAGCTAATTTAAAAAAGTATCAATATTTGAAGTGTAATAAATTAAGAATTTTAAAATTTCACCCTGTATAATTCATAATTGACCTTACATTATTTAGTTTCTTGGAATCGGTTCAGTAAAAGGATTTCAAAAATATGCAAATATACAGGTTGTTTCATTAAAAAAAACAACACCGTCTATGGCATACTTGCGTGTATCACCCTGTACATTTAAATTTATGTTTACATAACGCACAACTCAGTTCAAAAGTTGACGTGTCTCGGCATTTTTTATAATTTTCTAAAATAATGACATAAATAATTTTATTCCATAAGTGGTTTCCACACTGTATGAACTGTCCGGCAGAGAAGATGTGTTAAGAAAAATCTTCCACTAACTGTGAATGCTTACTAAGAAAAATGTGATAAAACTTCGTGTCTTGACCGCTAATATAGCATAATTATGCTTGAATATTACTAAAAAGTTTTGTGTTTTAAAAGTATAGTGCCGAATGTTCAAATGCTTTCGTTTTAATATTAAATAACGTCGAGAGACCTTATCGATGATCTGACTTCATCAATGTACTCTTTTTAATTGTTAAGAAGATAATGAAAAATAAGTTGGCGCCCAAGTTATCGTTTCTGTACCAGCCTTCTTCCTTGTATGATGGTTCCAAAAAATCCTAATTTTGGCAAAGATCCAACCCTGGGAAATACCGTTACCTATTAAGAGTTCTACGTGCCGGTAAGACATGTTCCAAAATGAGCCAACGTGTTATGTTACAAGTATTATACCTGTTGGCACTAAATACCTGTAAATTATTGGCTAAATTTTAACCATAACATCTACTGTCACTTTAATATTAATAGAAAGTTTTTTATTCCAGTTATAAAATCTCCAACCATTCCCATACCTCAAAGTCAGCATAATAACGTGACAAATATAACATGTGAAGTTGGTAGCAAAAAAAGTGAAATCGAACTCGGTGAACAATCGACAACTCCAAATTTTCCAAAGCCAGAATTACAAAGATCAAAATCGAGTACAAAAATATCCGATATGAGCGCTGATAGTTTGATATGGTTATCGCATCGCTTAGGACCTTTATTGACAGCGAAATATTTGTCGAGAAATTTGTTAAAAATGCTCACCCTTTGTTATATTGGAAAAGATAACATATCTTCTCATGTACCTGATGGTTTATTTAATTTTAAGGATATTTCAATAACTTCTCATTTTATTAAAGGAGATCAAGCTACTGTTAAGGTACTCGAATGTTTAACAAACATTTCAGGTAAGATATTGTAACTTATAAATGGGTCACACTGTATATAACCGACATTTTTTTTATATTTCAGGTCTCTATGGAGAACAAATAATTATTTTTCAATACATTCCATACATGACTGAATTAATAACTTTGTCTAAGAAGCGAATAACAGCAAATTTGGAGGGAGGGTTAATATCATGTTT
>CAJUYI010000189.1:105920-123518 GCA_910591695.1 Galerucella pusilla | reverse complement strand
TATTTTTTAGAATTACAATGCCACTAAAATTAAGTTTTGATAAAAATGGAGATTCAACTATAGTTGCCTATGAAATGCCAATACCAGAAGCAAAGGAAGTACTTATACAAACAATTTCAGCACCAGTCAATCCCGTGGATATAAATATGTTGCAAGGAAAATATATATTTAAAATTGATCAAGTTGGATATGAAGGAGTAGGAAAAGTACTTGAAGTTGGTCCTAGTGTGAAGAATTTTAAACCTGGTGATCATGTTATCCCTACTGTATATGCAGGTATGAAGTGAAAATGTAATTCCACAATGTTAATTTATTATTTTTAACACCATTTATTAACAATTTTGATATAGTATACCTAAGTATTTTGAAATCTTAGATTTTTTCTATTTTAGGTACATGGTGTACTCATTTTATTTTACCAGAAGAAAGTTTATTGTTAGTTCCAAAAGAAATTGACATTGCTATGGCAGCTACATTATTTGTGAATCCTTTTACTGTGTATGCAATGTTGAAAGATTTTATCAAGCTAGAACCTGGGGATACAGTGATTCAAAATGGGGCAAATTCTGCTTGTGGAATGGTTGTTATTCAAATATGTAAAGCTTGGGGTATAAAGACAGTGAATGTTGTCAGAGACAGACCAAATATTGATGAATTAAAACAGTTTTTGATGGGTATGTTTTAAAACAAATTTAATAAAATCAATTTATTTTAACAATATTTTTTCTAGAATTGGGTGCTACTTATGTGTTTACTGAAAAAGAAATCAAGGAAACTGATATATTCAAAACTGGACAATTGAATAAACCTTCGTTAGGATTAAATTGTATTGGAGGAGAATTAGCTAACAGTATTCTGCGACATTTAAATGATGAAGGTGTGCTAGTAACATATGGAGGTATGTCCTTGGAACCTATTAGAGTATCAACAACCACATTAGTTTTTAAAAACATCAGATTAGAAGGTTTTAATTTAAACAGATGGTGCACTAAAGACCAAAATGCTGTAAAACTTCCAACCATGCATAAAGATTTAATAGATATGATTATGAAAGGGAATTTGAAAGCTCCTCCACATGAATTTGTAGATTTTATGGATCATAAAAAAGCTTTAGGCAATGTAATAACTAAAAATGGAATGGTTGGAAATAAATACATTTTAGATTTTCGAAGTCCATCCAAAATGTAGGACATTTTATATATGTTAAATTTTTCATTGTTATGGGTAATGTTTGAGGAAATATATTATTTTGGTTATATAAATTTGTTTTAAATTTAATCATGTATGTCTAGGTTTTGTGCCCCCAGGATTCTGACTTTCTATGTAATCCACAAATATGTGGTTTTTATATTAAACAGATTCATAAAATAATTATGTGCCTTATAGCCATTCTGTGAGTGAAAGAGAGAAAGCTATACAAGAACAGAGAGACAATGTTGTGTTTCCCTCTGAGGAGAGTGTATTGGGAAAATTAGAATTCAATAGATGGCGTTCTGAAATGTCATTGTCATCTTAGCAACGAGTGAAACAAATCAGCTGCGTATAAGCCCTTTGATATTTAAGTGGTTTTATTTTGCTGTTTTAGTTATTTTCAGTGTGTGTTTTGTAAAACTTTTGCTTTTTCTATGATTGTGCTTTAGTATTTTGTGTTGTTAAACTAAATTTTGACTCCTAATCTTTTTATTTTTGGAGTAATAGGTATGGTTGATCTTTGTGAAAAGTACAACAAGCGTTTAATTAACTGTTTAGTTTTAGGTCTGATTTCGTGTTTTCATTTTATTTTTGATATAGTCATATCTACAAAAGTTGCAGCGAAGGTACGTTTGTATTGAGTAATATTTTAAATCTTTAATACCGACTTATTTTCTCTTTGATCTGCAATGAAAACAAAAAATAGAATAACATAAACTCTTCCATAATATCTCTGATTATATGAGAATATTACCCCAGAAATGATGACAGTTGAGTTAAATAGAAAAACACAGTTTTAAACTTGTCACTGACACAAAATTGAATAAATAAAGTACGGATTTACGGTAATTTCGTTGACTTGCATATAATATAAAAACAATGCACAACGAATTATTTTACTCGTTGCGACTGTTACAATTTTTTCCGCCAGAGGTCACATTGAATTCTACTCCGCCCATTTGAGTCTAGAGCTAGAGCGGGTGTTTCATGGTGGGGAAGTGTTTTGGATGTATTATAGAATTATGAGCTTTTCAATATGAAAGATAAATATTTTTTGAACATGTATATGCAATTTTATTAATAGAGCCTATGAGTTGCAGCTTTGACAACCTCCAATAATTCCAGCTGGTTTTATGTAAGAGGAATATAAATAAATTTTAAACAAAACAAAAATATATTCTTTTTAAAAAAAATTAACACTTGGGAAAAATAAAATAAAAAATCTTCATACTAAATAACTATCCTAAAAAGATCAACTAGCTAAAAGCTAAACTATACTAAAAAAAATATCATTGTATAAAAATATGTAAGGTACTTACATATACAAATTTAATAAGAATTATCGTCAAACGTTGACCAATTTCGGAAAGTACAATGATCTATTAGACAATCAAATTGAATTGATTTGAAACAAAAAATATTAATTTCAATTCTGTTCAACATCGTTCATTTGGTAATAGTTTACAGTCATCGATTTAATTCCTATTTGCACACCAAATTCATAGTTGAAATATAAAACAATCATTTGAAATAAAAATAAATTCTTTATATTAATGGAGAAACTGAAAATGTTTGTGAACTGTAAATGATAATCTATTCTTGTCATTGGAGCAAAACAAGAGAAAAAAAATGGAAATACATATTATAAAAACAAAAATTCAAAGGGTCAATTATATAAAAAAAAACCTAATAAGCTCATTAAAAATGTTGGTTGATGAGATCACATTATTTGTATGTTTTCAGTATTCTATGTCCAAAATGAGACTAATAGCTATGAAATATCTGCAAGTGAGCTTCATAATCATTAATTAATACTTCTTTGTAGCAAATATCACAAATAGTTTTCATGAATTTATAGTTATAATTATAAATATCAGGTCTATCTTTCAGGTAATATAAAATATTGTTTATACTGCTGTTATAATTGTTATTAACAAAACTAAACTGGAATGTTTTATATTCCCCTTCCATATCTAAGACATCGTCCAGCAGTCTGTCTTCCATATGGCAGTCGAAATGTTTAAATAATATTTCTTTAAATGCAAATTCAGCACTACAAATATGACAAGCAAAAATTCTAATTTTGTGCAATTGCATGTGCTGCTTGAAAATAAATTCATCTGGAAACCAAGTATTACATAATCGACAAAATGGTTCATGAATGTACAAGTGTTCTGATAGCTCACTTTCGGTTTTATAGCCACTGCCACATTTAGGACAAAATAGCTTTAAATCTTCAATCTTGGAATTCTTACTAGTTTCTGAACATGATTCTGTATCAGATGTAACAAGTCTTGACTCGTTTTTTTGATAGGGTTCATTGCTATTTTCAAATAAACCATTTTGATTACGTGGAGATTCTGGCTCTTTTAATTTCTTAACATTAATTTCATAATTGTATTTCTTTTTTCTTATTATATTTTGATTATTAGTTTTCTTTTTCTTTGTTATTTTTTTTCTTCTAAGTTTTTTCTTGTTATGAGTAACTTTTTTATTAGCTGGTTCCTCTAAACTAGGAAGGATTTTTTCATTTTTGCTGTAAAATATAAAAGGCATGTTTAAGTTGTTTTTCAATGTGTAAAACTATTTACAAATATTTAATATTATTGCTATAATTGAATATTACAATACCTTTAAAAAATACTTTTACCTTTCCACATCCTTGATAGCGAGACAGATTTCTTTACTTTCATTTTTATCATCTTCAATTGATAGTTTGACGCTGTGTTTGTTATCGCCAATTCGGATTATTTCGTCTTCCCCACAAAATATTCTTATATTTTCACTTAGTAATAGAGATTCTGTTGGCAGGTCTTCAATGTTATGTTTATTAAATTTTTTGCAACTTTTTTTGGTCTCGCTTTTTACTAGTCGTTTATCAGTTTGATGGAATTTCAATACATTTAGTGCACTTGTTTCTAATAATTTATTGATAATTTTATTCTTTTTATGCCATCGCCAATAATGAATGAACAATTGTTTCAATTTTGAAAATTGCAATAAACAAATCAAACAACGTACCATTTTTCAAAAAACAAAATACCAATTTTTAGGATTTGAAATGGCAGGAGCTACTCAGAACATATAAGTTTAGGCAAATGTCAATTTTGCATAGAGTATAGAAATTCTAAAAGTAAACAATTTTTTGCGACGTTATCCACGCAAAATTGGACCCACCATTTTATAGGTAATCCTGGCTCTCGAACGATTTTCGATTTTTTTTGATATGGTGTAGTCTTAATGATTGAGAGAGATTGTGATGGGTTAAAACTGTGCAGGCCCTCCGGTTTGGCGGCGGTGGCGTCTTATAGTTGCGTCCTGAGCATAACATTTTGCATCCTAGCACTATAAATCTCGCCGTAATAGCAAATGTCTTGTATGTCGGGGACTCATGGGGAGGTCTGCCACACTTCTGTGCCATCAGAATCTCAATTTCTCCAGAGTGTGCCTCCGCAATGGTCAATTTGTTAGTCCGGTGTTTTAACAGCAAGCGGAAGCTTTTTCATGAAGTATCTACTACTAGAGATGAGTGCGTGGGATCACGAAAATGTTAAAAAGTCTTTTGGGGCCTACTCGTGAGGACTTTGGGAGTTAGATGGATCCAACTAACCTACATAACGTGATTGTAGATGATTTTGTTCCGTTTAATTGCTTCCGCTTCCTGTTAAAACACCGGTCTAACAAATTGACCATTGCAGAGGCATCCTCTGGAGAAATTGTGATTCTAATGGCACAGAAGTGTAGCAGACCTCCTCATGATCCCCCGACATACAAGACATTTGCTATTATTGCGAGATTTATAGTGCTAGGATGCAAAATGTTATGCTCGGGACGCAACTACAAGACGCCACTACACCGGAGGGCCTGCACAGTTTTTCTTAGTTTTCAAAAAATCGAAAATCGTACGACAGCCAGGAATACCTATAAAATGGTGCAGGGTCCTTTTCAAATTTAGTTACTGGCTCGATATACAATTTGTAAAATGTTACTGGATGTATTTCCAAATTTAAAATGTATAATAACAATTCCTAGATTCCCAATAAATTATAATCAGTATTATATACGCTATCATCATTACAATCCACACAAATTGTAGAAAATAAAATTAAAATAAAATTTGAGTTTAAAAAAAAATATTTAATGAATCTCTTCATAACATTTGATACTTTTAAAGATGAGTGTTGATGGTTTTTTTAGTAGAAAGTACTGGATCCGGATCTTCTGCTACATTGTGTTTTCTTTTAAAAATAATAAATATTTTATAATTAGTATTCATCTCAGGACGTCCTCGTTTCTTTTTTTGTGTGGATTTATGTGTTGGTTTTGATGCAGTTTGCTTCATACCTGATACGCACATCCATTGCGCTATCTTGGTGGATTTGAATTCTTTTAAAAATCTTTCGTTTGTTACTCCATAAATTACTGGATTAACAGCTGAATTGATGAAAATAAGATATTTAGAAATGCACCATAATATGTAGTAAGACTGATTTAACTGAAAAAAAAACATGTTAGTGTAGTGACGTCAATAATGTGGTTATGTAGCCGGCGAATGTCAGACTACTCGTAAAAAATCTTTGTATTTTGTAATAGGCGGGAGCGGAATTGAAAATGGCAGTTAAAAGCACAGCACAGATAACCTACTGCTTTTAATAGGTTAATGTTAAACTTTGATGCAAAAAAGTGATTGTTTTGAATGTAGTGATTTGAATCAACATGGAAAGTTTCTAATATGATTTAAAACTTGTACGACATGTATCAACCAGGATCAATAAGAAAAATTGAAGTTAAAAACTTCGTTACTTATTCCCATGTTGAGTTATATCCTGGACCGAAGTTAAATATGATAATAGGTCCCAATGGTACAGGAAAATCAACTATGGTTGCTGCAATTATTTTAGGTCTAGGTGGAAATCCAAAAGTTGTCGGTAGAGGTTCTAAAATAGCTGAGTATGTTAAACACAATTGTGAAGTGGCTGTTATAAATATCTACCTCCAGGATAATGAGGATAATAAATTTATAAAGGTTAATATATATTAGTTATGAAAAGATGGATAGCATATAAGGGAACTGTTATATTCAGTAACATTATTTTTTAGGTGACTAGAGAATTTGATACAAGGGATAGATCAACTTGGAAGCTTAATAACAGAACTGTTAAATTAAATGATGTTATGGAATGTATTAAAGCATTTAATGTTCAAGTTAACAACCTGTGTCAGTTTTTGCCTCAAGATAGGGTGCAAGATTTTGCAAAAATGAACAAGTGTGAACTTTTAAGAGAGACACAAGTGGCTCTTTGTAGATTTGATTTAATTGAAAAACAAGATATTTTGATAAAAAGTAGAGATCAATACAAGCAGCTGCAAGAATCAATTGATAAAACCCAGAAGAAACTTCAGGACTGTCAGGATTTAAATTCCAGGTATGTAAAGTTGTCTTTCAGTCAAAACCCAGTATACCGTTTTGGTATACTGTGGTCAAAAGTTGCTCATGTACATACAGCTATCATACAACGGTAAACAGTTTTTAAGGATAGCAATTAGTGATAACAAAAGAGTAATTTGCTTATTGGTCTGTGGAAAAGTTAATGTTAATTTGAATTTTTTACAAAATGAGAACAATTCTGCTTGGCTATGGTCTTATTTTCTTCAAATTATTCATTACAGGCTAGAGGGCAGAGTGGAAAGTTTTAACAAAAAGAAAAAATTCTCAGAGAAAATACAACATATAGAAAGAAAAATTGCCTGGACAATGTATGAAGGAGCAAGAAGTAGATTAACAGAAATAAAAAACGATAAAAAAAAAGCTCAAGAAATATATGACAAATATAAGAGTGACATGCAACCAGCTGAAAAGGAAATGGCAACCAAAAAGAAAACAATTAATGAAATACAACAAAATAATAATAAGATTGCACAAGCAATAAGAAATTCTGAAATGTCTTCAAACACAAACTTGGAAAAAATTGAATCTGTCAATGAATCAATAAGAAAGCTCAATGATGAAATGGAAAGAAAATTAGCAGAAATTGAACAGTGGGATGAGGAAATTAAAATTGCTGCAACCAAATTAGAAGAGATGCGGACCCTGCAGAAAGAGGAATGTACAAAAAATAGTGAAAGTATGTAGAGCATATTATGTCTATTGTATAAAAAAGTTTATTGATTAATAATTTAAAAATTGAATCTCTTTAAAATTGGCAAAAATTGCTAAATAATATAAATAAATTGATAATTTAATTCTTTTAGGTGAAAAATTTAAACAAATTCTCACAAATGAAATGACAAAACTTTCAAAATTGCACCAAACATTCCAGGATAAAAAGGATGAAATACTTCAAAACAAGCAAGATAGTGTTTTAAGAATACGTGCACTGGAAAATGAATCAAAACAATTGGAAAATGTAAAACAAAATCGTCTTCAGTATCTTCAAAGATTGAACTCAGATGCATACCAAGCAGTTAACTGGCTCAGAAACAATAAACATTTGTTTCAGGGAGAAATATACGAACCTATAATGCTAGAAGTAAATGTTCTAGAATCCAGACATGCTAAATATATAGAAAATGTAATACCTCTAAGAGATAGAATAGCTTTTACTTGTACTCATAAAGCGGATATGAATTTATTGATAAAATCTTTAAGAGAGGGTAAAAAATTGAGTGTAAATGTAGTACATTCTAGTAGTGAGGAACGTTCTTCATTTCAACCCACTACAGCAATTGAATATTTAAGAAAATATGGTTTTTACACTTACATGAATAATTTATTCACAGCCCCTGCACCTATAATGAACTATCTTTGTAAAACATATCATTTGCACAATATTCCTCTAGGTGATAAAACTACAGACAATTGCTACGAGGAAGCACCTAAAGAAATTAGACAATTCTTTAGTGAGAAATTTAAGTATAATGTGATTTTATCTAAATATTCAGGTCAAAAGAGCATTAGACAAACTGAAGTTAAATCTGATGGTAGTCTTTCACTATCTATGGATATAGTCAAGATGAATCAGTTGAAAGGACAAATAGAAGACAAAAAAATAACAATAAGAAACTATGACTCTCAGTGTCAGGATGTTGACAAAAATATTGATATGTTGAATGAAAAAATTAATGAAACACGATCAAGATTGAAGGAAATTCAACAGCAAAGACAAAGTGCACAAACAATAACAATTAGGGTGGAAACTCTTCAGAGAAAGTTGAATGAAATGCAACAACTTAAAAAGAGTCCAGACGAAATTAAGAATGAAAGCAAAAGAGGAAAGGAACAGTATTTAAAAAGCATTCCTGCAATACATGCAGCTGTACAGAAGGAAGTTGCAAAGATGATTGATTTGGAGAAACAAAATCTGTTAAATATTAGAAAAATCGGAGAGGTAAGTTGTGTTTGTACATATATTGGGTGTGCTTTGGTTTCTTGCCCTGTATTTGTTTTGTAGCTATTTATTCAAACACAAAAATTACTACACTTTTAATTATGTTGTTATAACAGTCTTAGTAGAATCAAAATTTAACATCAAAACTAATAATGATTATTATTTTAAAAACAGTCGCAATATAATCAAAATATTCCATTCGATTGCTTTAATAAGTTATTTGTTCATCTTGTAAAGAGGATTTTTTTCAATTTTCCCTCCCTATTTAGTCTGTATTCTTAACTTTCCACCACCATATCAAAGATTACAGAATAAAAATATAAGATGTTTCACTCGTTCGAATTTATCGCGTAAAGCACCGATGCCGCTGGTGACTTGGATGGTACAGTACGTCACTACGTCCTTACTTGCATTTAATTTGGCATATTATACGGGACGTCGTCCGTCGAGCGCTGTTATTTTAGAACGGTGTTTATTGGTTATTCGTGTTTTATACTTATGTTGTATAGATTTTTTAAATTTATTAATTAATTATGGATTTGGGCAAAAAGTCATATTAATATTTTTCTCTTTAATAGCAAAGCTTAAACACTAAATATTTTGTAATATTTGCTAATACAAAATTACGGATTTATTTTTATAATAAGGATATTATATAAACAAGTACATTACGCAAGAAAACACAAAAATTCAATTCTATAGCTAACTAAAGGGGAATTGGTCAGTTCCTTTTGAACGAATTTACTAAATTTTCTTTTCATCATCCATGTAATCAGTTTCCTTTCAAATATTATGCCAGTCTCTATACCAGAGTCCGTATATATTTTACTCCCAAATGTATATTGAAAGATTTGAAAAACAATAGATTAAATTTAACACATAAACCAAACACCAAACTTAGTATTTTACAACATTTTTAAAAATTTTTAATAAAGGTATCTTGCAGCTGCTTCTCTTTTTACTGTTTCAACCTTGTCAATCCAAAAAATACGCGTTATTTAAAGATCAAAATTTAAGATTTAGTGGCCATATTATTCTGGTGGCTAATGAGTATGTTTAATTGAATTTGTGATAAATATCTGCTAGATTATCAATAAGTATCACAAAATTACTAAGATGCTGGATAAAAACTAAAAAATTCAAGTTTATTTTTTACTTTACTTTTCAAATTCATATCCCGAACATTTTTCGAAATAATAACCATTAAAAAATAAACCTTTGTGATAAAGAATCGTATTAATTTAAATATATATTTCTCTAATTACCCATGTATAGCTTAAAATAAAATAAGCTTTTCGAACTTATCTGGTATCTACCGGTCTCGTTATTGACAACAAAATCGAGTCGTAAACATAATTTATGAGAACGGCGTCCGTTTGGGACAGCAACTGAATCAAACCGCCCTGGAGTGAAACATCTTATATTTTTATTCTGTAATCTTTGACCATATGTAGTGGCATGAAGTTGAGAACTACTTGCATAGCCACCATTGAATTGAGTGATTATTGGTCTCATCTTTGCTCACCAGAAATATTCAGATCATTTTATTGAATTTGTTCCTTATTTTATAATACTTTAGATTCGTAAAAGATTGGCGTACTTGGAAAATGAAATCAATGAAAAAATACGTCAGTGCCAAGAATCGGAAGAGAATTTGAACCGAATAAAAGAAGTATATAATGATGCTATGGATGAAGCCAAAGCGATGTTAGCTAAAGCAAAAGGTCTTTCTAAAGGATTGACACCTGTCGATGAAGGTTTTGACGAATTTAGAACGGAATATGATAATTTAACAAGCGAAATAGATGCACTGAATGTGCAAAGAGAACAACTCCAATCCCGTATCGCATGTTTAAACGTAGCCGATGATGGAGAAATGCAGGAATACGAAGACAGACTCAAACAGATCGATCAATTTAGCAAAGAACTTGAAAAATTGAACACTGATTTAAATAAAATTACTACAAAAATGGGAAAGTGGGAAGAAGAATGGTTGGGACCGTTGAAACAACTATTAGCCGAAATTAATTTAAATTTTGCTGCTGCATTTGAACGCATGGGATGCGCGGGAGAAATCGGTATTTGCACTGGGGAAAATGAAAAGGATTTTTCCCATTATGGTATTAGCATCAAAGTTACATATCGTAGTGGTGAGCCACTACAGGAATTGAATTCCAATGTTCAAAGTGGAGGAGAAAGAGCAGTAGCAACAGCTGCATTTATGTTAGCTTTACAAGAACTCACACCAGTGCCTTTCAGATGTGTAGATGAAATTAATCAAGGTAAGTTGTTAAGCTGGTTTTTATTATTAAACCAAATGTATTATAGACAATAAATTCAGCTAATACGGAGATAAAATAAAGTTATAGAGAGAGTTTGTATGAATCAAAATTTGTGGATCATACATAAATAGCCTACTCTCTTTTTTGTTCATTGGTTATTTCAATGCCATGTTTTATACAGGGTGTTTTCAAATGACACTTACAACGTTTGCATGTAGATACCTCTAATAAAATTGGACAAAATGATATAGGGATTAAGGGGTCCAGCACATTTACTTTTCGAAATATAGCAATCACAAGTTTGGACAAATATTTTCAACAATCTTCTCCGAATGTTTTAGATGCATTGCTGTTTTATAAATTAGTTCCTGTTACATATTCCAACTATAAGTACTTGGTAGTTATTAAAAAAATATACAAGACATTTTTTTAAATATTAATTATTGAAAAGACACTAGAGTATGATTTGAATATTTTTTTGCAGGAATGGATGCCAACAATGAACGTAGAATATTTGAATTGGTTGTAGATAGTACGTGCCAAGAAGCTTCATCACAGTATTTTCTAATTACACCTAAATTAATATCTAATCTAAAATACCATGCAAATATGGTAGTACACATTGTGCATAATGGACCATTTGTTGCGCCTGATAAAAAATGGGGATTTTCAAAACTTTGTAACCCACATAAAACTCATATTGCGTAATTCGTGTTTATTTTTATAAATTATTTTTGTGTACCAAAATGGTAGTATAACATACTTATGTCTAAATTAAAACATTTATATATAAAAAAGTGTACAGAATAATGCATTTTACACAAGTTTTTTTTTTAAATAAATATGTAGGTACCTATATTTTTGTTGAAAAAATATACTAGCCCTTTGTGCTTGTTTATTATTCAGAAGAAATTAAGATTGTTTTGATGAATCCTTAATCTGTCCCAATGTTAATACTTCTCATTAACTGACTTCCCACATTATTATATGGCATAATCATTAGTTTCAAGGTACGTTCTAATGGAAATGAAAGTTTATGAGTCCTTCAAAGGAATCCGATGAGAACGGAGAGAACGGATGTTAACAGTCGCCAATTGGCATTGCCAACGGCAAATCGCGGCATAATGTGGACGCGCCTTTAAATAATAATTTCACTGCCAGCATACTTTTTCACTAGTAACATTCCTGAAAGTACAATTTTTATGAATTTTGAGTGGTGTAGATAAAAGAAGGAGAAAATTAATTTTTAAGAATCTAGAAATAAAACCACACCAACCGAAATGTTTGTTTTTAGCTCTTTCGTTTGTATCTACATCGATTAGCCCATTTAAATTATTATAAGTTACCACATGTACAAATACTCTTAAGTTATCTTCGACATCCAAATCCAATATTAATCATTTCTCCATTATTGGCTAGATTCTGTTTTAAAACCCACTTTATATTTCATAGTTAACAAATTTCCCATAAATTCTCTGTAGGTATTGGTAATCATATATTTGTAAGTAGTTTCTATAAAATTGGATTCATCAAAATATAAATATCTATCTTCTGTAAGTTCCTTGTGGCATTACTTATTATTTTTTCTCTTATTTTTTGGGAATCAAACCACAATAATGTTTTTTATTTCGACGTTTAGGTAGCGTTCCAGCTACCGTTGTCAAGATTAACTAGTAATAAAATAATTTTTGGTCCCTATCTGACACAACGAAAAAATATGACGGTGTTTTGGAAGTGATTTATAGACAAAGTAGTTCAAATGTACCGGGTTATAATTGGATATTTAAACTTTTAAAATCCTCAACACACTGTCTATTGATTGTCTAGTTGTCATATTTTTTCGTTGTGTCAGATAGGGACCAAAAATTATTTTATTACTAGTTAATCTTGACAACGGTAGCTGGAACGCTACCGAAACGTCGAAATAAAAAATAAAAAACATTGTGTTTTGATTCCCAAAAAATAAGAGACAAAATATAAATATTTAATCTAATAGTTGCGCCATAGATTGCTTTGCGAATATTTCTAATTTTATAGAAAACTATAAATACTTTGCTTTCATCTATACTACATTTTGTAACTAGATAACTTTAGATAAGAAACAAATGTGATTTTAGATTATTAAGAAAATATATATACCTCTATTTTTAATAAAACTTACTTGAAATTTAACATCGCTAGATGATGCTGTAATTCTTTTATCCTTAATCAGTTGGTGTCTATACATGATATAACCTGTGAACGGTAATCTGCATATCATGAACACAATAGTTACTATAAACATCGTAATAGCTGCTTTCTTTTTATAACTCATGTGATGCTGGTTTAGCTTTTTCAGGGTGATTTTCTCATATTTGTCCAACTAAAATGAATATGATATGAAGAAGTATATCTAAAGTTGGATTCCTTACTGTGGGAGTGCTCCAAAGACGAAGAAAACGAGACAAAGACAAAGATATATGTTTTGTCTTCGGAGTAGGCGAAAATAGACTATTACTTACCTTTACAAATATTGAGATATAACAGATAAGTTGTATTGTCATAGGGAGCCATACCATCACTGTTATGATAACATACCAATATATGTTAATTACGAGAAGATTCTCTGAACAATATTTTTCTAAGAAGTTCAACCATTGGCGTTCCTAAAATATTTTAAATTTAAAAAACAAATACTATGATTTCAGTTGAGTATTTTTATTTTTTTGGTATTTACCACGATGAAATGGAACCCACTAAGCAAGAAACGTCTTTGTGACGTTGAGTTACGTTATTTTCAAGTAACTTACAAGATGTTTTCCTTTAAATATCTAATTGACGCAACTGGTACGATTTTGTGTGACGTTTGAATTGATTATGTTTTTGGAATGTTAAATGTAAGCATATGATTCTAACGGTATCAACAAAACGTGTTAGAAACGTAGCATTCATGTTGGTTAAAAAAATGTTTTAAGTTTACATCGCCGACATGTTTTTGGGTCAACCTCTTTGTTAGAGAGAAATGAAATGAAGCACATTCTTGCCAAACCATGTGCCAACCATAACCTATAAATTATAATACCAAAACCAAAGTATTCCAGTCAGCGCCTGAATCTCATTGTTCGTTTTGTGCATGTGCATGTGCAAGTGCAATCGTTCCTTTTAAAAATTTTGTTCAGAACACAGACCACGTTTAGAGTAGAGGAACATGAATCGTAAAGTAAGTACTAAATTCGTTAATTTACCTAATTATAAGGAAAGAATCTCCTGTTTTACCCCTACTTACTACAGTAATTAGTTTTAAGTTAGTTAGTATAAGGATTTTATTTAGCAAATACGTTATTATACTTAGTCCTTCTCAAGCATAACACTTTTTCGGCACATATAACACAGAACAATAAGTCAATATTTTCTTTTCATAGTTATCAATCTTCAACAACGTAAAATTCGAGATTAATATTTAGTAGACCCTTTGTTACCTGCATGTTTTTGGAAAAATTTGCAAACTTTCCCATGTTACAAAAGTGCAGGTTACTAAAGCAAAACATTTTTCAAATGTTACTTAAAGTGTAATTCTATACACTGGAAAATCTAAAGTCTAATGTATTGTTCTTGTTTCTAAAACAAGATTAATTTTTCAGTATAATAAAATATCTACAAGTTGCCGGGCGGAATGGACCGGAGTTGGCTGCAACTTTTCAAAATAAATTGGCAATATGTACATTGTTCCTGGACGGGCCAAAAGAATAACTTCAAAATTAAAGACTGCAAGATTATCAATATTTTAAAAGGTCTCATATTGGACAATTAACATTTAATATTCACTTAATCATTGATATTCATCCTCAGATGCAGCACAACATTGCCACACTGTAAGTGATAAAGAATTTGAGATCATTAGCATGGATTGGTTCTGACAAGCCAACCAACGGCTCAAGCGAGCAGAGCTTCAGCAGAGGAATTGGTAAATATAAATATTTTTGAACAATATTAGTAAACATCTACAATGAATATTTCCAAAACTCTAATATTTGAATTATTTTTCAGAGGTGTGCAGCAGATGCTTTACATATCTTTCTATATGTACATATTCATATACATGAGTAAAATAGAATATATTTTTTATTTCAATCTACAGTCTTATTATTCTGAAACAATTCAATAACTACCTATAAAGTGTTTCAGTGGGAAATCGACCAAATGAAAATAATTATACTTTCTCTTATCAAAAATTCAATAGGAATTCTTATCAATAGAAAAAACTGTTGCTACGAAGACCATTATTTCTGTCGATGTGAGCTATCAATGAACTTTTTCCAAGAGCAAGTATATAATTATTATTTTTTTGGACCGATTTTCCACTAAAAGTAGGTCCGCTTTAGTTTCGATTTAGAAGCGTTACATGAATGTAACGCTTTAGTCATTCTGCACTAAAAAGAACATCTCAAAAACGAAACTAATATGTTATAGCTTCGAAACGAAAACGTTACTTCAGTCACATGATCGTAACGTTAAAATTACGAGGTAGCTGGAACATTCCAAGAACGGAAATAATATGTTATAGTTTTGTAACAAAAACGTTTATTTGTAAACGTAACTGGGATTTTGTCATGTTTGCGGACATTTTACGTAACTATGAACAAGAAAAAGCCGTAACAAATCTTTTTTGAATAACGTAACAATGTAACTTTCAACGTATCAGTAACGAAACTGCGATGTTTTTTTGCTTAGTGGGAAGGGAATGGAAAATATTTCGCGATATAAACTTTTTTCTGCTAACTTTCTTATTGTTTGGAATTTTCGATTCAAAATCCACTGGAGAATGTAAAATTCTCTGCTAAATCGATTGATGAAGACTAGTACGTTCTATCTATCATATTAGTCGAGTTTTGAGTGGATTTTCGAAAATTTCATGACTCCATTTTGGAGGAGAAAAAATGATTTTAACAAAAACAAACTATGGCAGTCAATTTCTCGTCCCAAAAAACACCTTGAGCATTTTTTATGTCGAAAACACTTTTTTGAAGCAAGGGATTGGTATGGAAATATTTATTATAAACTGGTTTCCGCTAACTTCCTTATTCAGAATTATTGACTCAAAATCCACTGGAATATTTAAAATTCTTCGCTGAATCGATTGATGATGATGATGACGTTTTATCTATTATATATTAGTCGAGTTATGAGCATCTTTAGTTTTGAAAAGTGATTTTTCGAAAATTTCATTAGTTCTCTATTTGGAGTAGATTATATATTTTCAAATAGTCGAGTTATGAGTTACCTTTCGTTTCCAAAAAATAATAAAAATAAGAATTTTTCCATATATTAGAACATGGTTCTTATACCTTGTAAGTTCTGTTGAACACCATAGGTAGAGATAGTACTAATCCAAAGATCCACATAATTGCGATGAGTGTCTTTGCTCCTTTTTTAGTTATTCTTGTTTCTTTTGGTAAAACTATTGCAGTTAAACGATCGTAAGTAATTGTTGACATACTAACAACACTAGCAAGTAACAGTGAACCTAGAAGTAAATATAAGTATATTGGCTCGTTATGGTTTTAAAGCAAGAGTATACTCTCCAAAAGATGAGGAAGAAACTATAAAGACAAGTACCTACCAGGAGATTATTTTAATATAGTGCATGATGCAGCTTCTTAACTGAACTAAAAACTCAATTGGTCTTATCGATAATTTACAGTCTACAAACAGATTCACACAGGGTGTTACTATATTCAAGGCGTTTTTGATTTATAGCAAATTTTGATTTCAAACTCTCAACACCCTGCATCTCGGCAAGTAAGCCTATTAGTGGTTAATGTTTCTATATCAAAATTGGTCGAATATAGTAACATTCTGTAGTAGTAAATAATTTCTACCAATTCTGAACTCACATTCTGCTGGTCCTTCACCTTTACACCCTATGACACCTAGCTGGTAATTTTGAAAGAAATCATAAGTCAGGACCACCCAAGGATGAATAGCTAATGATAGCAAATCTGCTACTGCCATATTTCCTATTAGAAGATTCGTAGCTGTGCGAAGTTTGATATTTTTGCATAAAATGTAGATAACCATAACGTTTCCAAAAATACCGAAAATTACAACTGGTAAGACGGCGGATGTCTTTAAAATTATTTCTATACAATCTTTGCATATCCAGATAGTGTTAATGAATGGTATTTGTGAAACATCAATCTAAAAATAATTATTAATTGATTAAATAAAATATTAATGAAGAAACAGAGTGTCCAGGGAAATAGTCAAACATAATATACAGGGTGGTCCGCAAGTAATGGTCCAAAGAGAAATGGAAGATTCTTCGCCTAAAAATATTACAATCTGACGCAACTTCCTTTAATGAAATATTGATGATAAGAAAGTTGAAAGTTGGAATGTCAAAAATGTTTTTTTTTTCAGTAAATTGGAAGATTTTGGATATACAAACGTAAACATTTGAAGATGGGGGTTTTAGGGCCTGGAAAATCATAATTTGTTATCCATTTCGATGTATATTCTAGAGGGCGCCACAAAAGCTATGTTGCTGGTGTAACTGTGCGATTAACTTATTTATCGTTAACGGTATCCCTCTGTTTATTGGGAAATATTAAAACTGCATCATTCTTGCTACAAAAAGGTATACCTATCATTAGTCTCAAAAGTTACTGGTTTTCGAGATATTCGCACTTATTAGCAGAAAAATAATAATGTTAGTTGGCGCTGATGTCAGCAAAATTTATTATCAGCTATAATGTAGC
>CAJUYI010000189.1:42637-85920 GCA_910591695.1 Galerucella pusilla | reverse complement strand
ATACTCACCTCTAACACAAAAGAAGAAGCGTTATACTCCATGTTGTCCTCCAAATAAATTCTAGCAAACATCCGATTGGCTGGTTTAAAAATAGCCGATTCCGCAGGAACATAACAACCCAACTGCGCCATTATTTGAAGAAGCATAACTTGTCGTATGAAAATACTTTTTCCTGATCCGTTAGGACCATTGATAATGTGTACGTTGTATTCATCAGAACAATACTAAAAATAAAACAAAATCATTAGAATCACAAAAGCTTGACATGGTGCAATACAAATTGCTGCAATCTTGCATACTGTTTGACATCATGCAATTAATTCATTCATTGCAGCATTGCTGCATAACATCAAAAAATTATTTGTTAAATCATAATATATAAAGTTTATTATTATTTCAAATGAAGATAGTGAGAAAAGCGCATCAAAAACTAAGTGAAGGTCGCTTGACATGTGCAAGACGGAAATAAAATAAGTTGTAAACAATGGTTGTGATAAATAAATCGTGCTGGAACAATTTAATAATAATAAAGTATGTATTAAATTGTCACTGTATTATAATATAGTAATACTAAACTATAAAAGAAAACTTACTAGAGAATTAGGTGTTGGTTTTCTTGGTAACAGGAAATTGAGTAATGGGTGGTGCCCACACTTTATTTCAGTGTATTCTCCAAATTTTGGGCGAACGTAATTATTTTCCAAGCTGGTTTGGGCTAACGATTGAAAGACGTCCAATTGAGCTATTTCTTCACAAAGTGTGTGAAATAAATATATGTGTTTTTTCAATTTTATCACGACACTGTGTACGATCCTACAAAAAGCAGAGTATTTTTATTATTAGGTTTTGTTTTTAAAGAAAAAATTTACTATCTGAATTCACTAAATAAATAGTTAATAAAGAAAATATGCATTTTCATACATAATTAAATATATTATGTACTTGTACTTGTGGCTTCTAAACGGGCAATATGATGCGGCAAAAGAGTGGCCGGCAATATTGTCAGCAATAATTGCTAATTTTTTTTGCCGCTAACATTTATAATAGCTGGATGATGGCTGTCGAGCGAAGATTTCAAGAAGGTACTCTGCAATGATAGTTAGTTTGTTTGGGTGTTTTTGTGAAAATTTTAGCTATATCCGTTGAATGATAAGTAGAGTATTTTTTCACTCAACGCTATATCGAAGAGTAAATCATCGTGAAGTATCAATCAACGCTATCAATCTATCATGAGTATCATGTAGTCAGTAGTCGGTCCCGACTTTCGTCGAATTCGTCGTTGTCCTTATATATCAATAATTGATAATAATTAATCAATAATTTATAATTATAGATGATACTGTATACCATTTAACCATTTTATGTTTGTATTGAATAAGTTGCCCAACTCGAAAGTTGGGCTATAAAAAATTATTTATAGACTCATTTGAGTTGCTCCCCTCCACGGAAATCTTTAGTAAAAGGCGAAAGATTTATTCGCATATGAAGGGAAACCAGAGTAACGAATGAAGCAATTTCACGTATATTGGTTAAATATAATTACATATAGCATTAAACGTCGTTGCTACAACCATCTGTCGCCATTATCCCCAACTACATCGGAAATAAAAATAACAGTTTTCTATATTTCAAATACATGCAGAATGTTTTTATTCAACGCTAATAGATGGCGTCAACGTCTTTATGTTCAATGAGCCGGTTGAGAGATTAGGCATGAATTAGGTAAATAAAAATATTGATGAGCGGAAATTAAAAGGATTAATATCAATTTACCGATATAAAACTAAAATTTTCCAAAAATTGAAAAAGTTGGTGGATTTTTTTGCGTAGGTAAGCTCAAGAAGTATTTTTATCCATTAGCTCAGGTAGATCCACCGAAATGTGGGTGTATTAAGCAATTATTGTAGTCTAGTCTTTATGTGATTATGTGTTTATAGTGTAGCCTTTTTTATCTATGGTGTAGCCGACAGGCCTACGTTTTATGAAGCGAGTTATTCTCTTAAAAACGGGCGAGACCTTTGTTAAGGAAGGAAGATTATCATTGATATAGGGAGGGATGCCCGATTTTCCTACCTTAGGAAGAGCAGTATAGCTTAAGATAGGTTCCAAACATGTTCCAAAGCAATATACATCGAAGGGGAGCGTGCGAGCGAAAGGATTAGGTGAGCAATGGTAAGCTGTGGCAACACCATACACCATTACCATAGGGTAACACGCAACACTATGCAATGGCTTGAATCTTGGCCAAGCCATACTAGGTACTAGGTTATTATAGTTTGATTATGTTTGGATTCGATTAGTTGCCCAACTCTGGAGTTGGGCTGTAAAAAATTTTTTATAGACTCATTTGAGTTGCTCCCCTCCACGGAAATCTTTAGTAAAAGGCGAAAGATTTATTCGCATCTGAAGGGAAACCAGAGTAACAATTTAAACAATTTCAGGTATATTGGTTGAACATAATTACACATAGGATTAGACGTCGTTACTACACCCATCTATCATCGTTATCTTCAACTACATCGAATATAAAAATAAGTTTTCTATTTTGAAATACATTCAAAATGTTTTCCTTTAACACTAATAGATGGCGTCAACGTCTTTCAATAAATTAAAGCAATATTTTAAAAGTTAAATTTGAAAAGGTTAAACTTGTTTTCATGTACCTACATAAATAAAGATTTAAATTTGTGTTTGTATATCTGAAAAACAATCAATAGGTTTTTGTTTGTACTTGATATATAACTGTATTCAAGTTTCTTGGTTCATAATAGATGGCGCTAGTGAAAGTTGAAATTAACAAGCACATTGAGTTGAATAATTTACCTGTTATATTTGAAATATTCAGATAGTGTAATGGCCTGGTCCGTTTTGTAATTTAAAATTATATAATTATAACTTACACATTGCTAATTTTTAATATATCCGTCATGATATCGTCGAGACGAGTGGAAATATTCACTAATTCCGGTGTTTTCATAGTGAAAAACGTTAAACTTCGATTAACCTAAAAAAATACATATCACAGTAATTATTGAGATAACAGGATTAAATTTATAAGTCGTATAAAGCACGACTCACCTCAATGAATCCATCAGGCAAATCACTCTTTTTCATACTCCTCTGGGATTTCGGTATATTTAAAACTATGTGATATCCTTTCTTTTGATTATTCCCAAGTGTTAGTGGAAGATTGTATTTCTCTGCTAATGCTTCAATATACTCTATAAAAAAATTTCTTTTTAATGAATAGAAAAATAGAAACTTTAATGTATGCAACCACCAATAGACGTTCCAATAAGAATTTTGGAAACTTAATTATCAAGCTCGCAACTTCTGAGTTCTGGTTTGTCAACTATAAGAAGCAAATCACTGATATTCTATGGGGAGAAACCTAAGCATTTATTATTTGCTGTTCACTGTTGACCACAATAGCATCCATGTTAATTAATTTAGCACCCTCTAGTATACTTTTTAGATTGTTATTAGATTATACGTACCTTTCATATCGTTCAATCTTTCCGTAAACGTTTTTCTCACTGCATCCAATAGCCCGTTCACGCCTAGTTTAATAGCAAAACATCTCTGCTGCATAATATTTTGACCTTTAGTTGGTTGAACGTGATCGTTAACAACTTGTCTGATTAAATGCTTGATGTCAGTGAAACAAGTATTTTCTAAAGTAGCTCTAAGTTTAACGAAAAAAGGTTGTTTCAAATCGGATACTACTTCTCCCAACGGTTGAACCAAATCGATGATGGAATTTAAAGTTATTATATAGTTTAATTGACGATACGAGCATTTTTCCGGATTATCAGAAATTAAAGTAGCCAAGTTGAGTAGAGAGTTGATGTTGGTGAATTTGAGTAGTAAAGCCTAAAAAGAATATTTTTTTCATTACAATTGGGAAAAGTAGAATTCGATAGATGGCGCTCTGAAATGTCATTGTCATCTTAGCAACGAGTAAAGCAAATCCGCTGCCGTATAAGCCCTTTGATATTTAATTGGTTTTATTTTGCTGTTTTACAATAGTTATTTTTAGTGTGTGTTTTGTAAGACTTTTGCTTTCTCTTTGATTGTGCTTTAGTATTTTGTGTTGTTGAACTAAATTTTGACTCCTAATATTCATATTTTTGGTGTTATATAGGTATGGTTGATATATTTGTGAAGAGTACAACAATTAACTGTTTAATTTTAGGTCTGATTTCGTGTTTTTATTTTATTTTTGATATAGTTATATTCACAAAAGTTGTAGGGAAGGTAGGTTTGTATTGAGTAATATTTTAAATCTTTAATACCGACTTATTTCACTTATTTTCTCTTTGATCTGCAATGAAAACAAAAAATAGAATAACATAACCTCTTTCATAATATATCTGAATATTACCTCAGAAATGATGACAGTTGAGTTAAATAGAAAAACACAGCTTTAAACTTCTCACTGACACAAAATTAAACAAATAAAGTACGAATTTACGATAATTACATTGAATTGCATATAATACAAAAACAATGCAAAACGAATTATTTTACTCGTTGCGACATTTACAATTTTTTCCGCCAGAGGTCTCATTGAATTCTACTCCGCCTTGAGAATAAACGTCAAAGAAAAATGTGTGATGTCAAAATTAGGAGCGGAAATGTAGTATAAACATTTGGAGTTTTCTATAAGCAGCTTTGGATCTACTTTCGTAACTTACCACTAGATCGCGCCACGATATGCTCCACCGCACAATGATCGCCTTTAAAACTATCAATTATATTTATAGATTGTTTTACCTGAACAGATCTTAATGTATCTCGACATTTCATAAGTTCTTCGACACAATCAAGTCTTTCTTCAATATACTGCACTTTGGCTAGCGGTTGAAGGATCCATGAACGCAATTTTCTGGTTCCAACCTTAGTACGACAGTAATTCAATATACCCAGAAGACTTGAAAACTTAGTTGCTTGAGCAGGTTTGGCGCTACACACCAATTCTAAGCGATCTGCTGTCGATATGTCTAAGAAAATAAAAAACCTATCAACAAATAGCCGGCTACAACTCAGCCTCTTGGGCATTATTTTGTGACCATGAATTACTTTTAATCTGAATTCTACATATTTTATGCTTGCGTATATAAGTAGAAATAAAGTAATATTTACCGATCGAAGCGTACCCCTCACATTCTTGATAATCAATCTTAAGAGATCCCCTTGCATAGTAGACATATAAATTATCTTGGATGTAAGTCAGTAGGGCGCAAGCAGCAGCTAATGCATAGTATCTGAAACAAATTGCGATGACTTCTCTGTGTAACGTTTACAATCATTGTCACTTCGAAAATAATAAAAAAATAAATAGACAAACATTAGATGAGCGGGTAAACATACAACACGGCTCCTTCAACTGCGCATGACTCAAGACTGCCAAATTTAGTAGTAACATAACAATATTGAAATAAATATGTAAATATCAGAAATATGAAACTTAAAAAAAAACAAGAAAACCCAGGCACAAACCCGGTTGATCAAAGTGTAACTATGTATAGAAATATAAAAAATAAGAAATAAAAAACTAAAAAAAACAAAAAACCCAGCACCTAACCCAATATTGAAATAAATATTATGTAAATATCAGAAATATAAAACTAAAAGAATAAACAAGAAAACCCAGGCCCAAACCCGGTTGATCAAAGTGTAACTATGTATAGAAATATCAGAAAATAAGAAAAATAAAAAACTAAAAAAAAAAAAACAAAAAAACCAAGCATCTAACCCGGTTACGAACCAACGACCCCTGAGTTCTAAGCTCAATACCAACTGTGCTAATCAGCTCACCTTCAGTAACATCGAATAGAAGGTTAAAGGCTGCTTGGACGCATGCGCACCTCAACTACTAAATTTGACGTGGTGCGTGGAGCCGTGTTGTATGTTTACCCGCTCCTAACATTAGTACCTTGAATAAAACGTTTATTACAGCAGAAAATAGATGGCACTAGTGTAAAATCTGTAGGTGAACTTATTCAAATAATTATTAGGTATATTATTGGTTTAGATAACTTACTAACCTGTGTTGTAAAACTAATAGAACACCGTTTAAGGAAGGGATAGACAGTTGAGTCAGCATATCTAAGCCACCTGCTTTGTTAAATACACTTCTGGGAACGCTAGTGTATCTAACATTTGGAAACTGCTCTTTAACTTTAGTTATTAATCTGTTACCTCCAAAATTTTCAAACGTATTTGGAAATATGATCTAAAAAAATAACCGAAATTGAAAGAGAAGTAAATTCGTAAAGTGGGCGAATAAAATAATACATTGCCAATATAAATATAAAAAAAGAAATATATTTATAAAAGGTTATTAAATTTTTAATGGATCGCGCATTACCTCGTTTGGATTCAAAATATTAATTTTCGTCAAGGTATTGATATAATTTTGAGAATCTGAAATTTGGCAGATAATCAAATGGTGACCTGATACGGATATTACAGCAATTCCAACCTCACATTGAGCTTGTCCCCTGCCTTCAGTTAGTGCTAAAATAATAATATAAAAAGTGTTAAAATGATTTTTGATATCAACGATTTTTATAATTAGTTGCAAAAATTTTTTTCTATTCGTGTAACTCTATCGGTTTTGGGTTATTTTAAAAAGTTCCATGGAATTCGCTTTCTTTATGAATTTTATTACCAAATTTAAACTTTTAAACACCCTCTATCTATACATCTACTGGATATTTTCCTATTGAATCGCCCTGTATATTAATCATGGATCAGAAATAAAAAAATTTAATGTGTCATAGGTTGACGCTTCAATTTTCATTGCGATTTTTATAGCAAAATATTCCGATAAAACTACGATATAAACAGTTTTCCTATCAATAATAAATTTGTGGTGTAGTGAAAGGAATAAAAAACTAATAAATTATCAGAAAGTGTTTTTGTTTGCATGGAAGACAATAAGGTAAAAGTTAAAATAGTAATTTACGTTACAAGACCGGAAAGTAGTGTTTTTCAGGTCGAGACAAGCAGATTCCAGGGCGAACCGTAGGCGAGTCATGGAAGCTTGGACGGACACTTCGATACACATTTAATTCTTTATATTACTTTTTACAAAGTGATTAACAAAACTAAAACCAGATAAAATAATAAGTTTGACATTTAACGACAAATTAAAAATCAACGAACTGTCATCAATCGACAATCTATCGAAACGTTGTTACCATAGCAACGAAATCAAGGTAAGTAGATTGGAAAAATGAAAACAAAATGGACGTCAGGGACCGGCAAAAGCTTTTTCCGGTCCCTAGCGTCCATTTTCCGGTCTAGATCGGCAAAACGTTATTTTCTGGACGAAAAATTGCCCAGAAAGTGTATATTTTCTGGTCGGTCTTAAAAAAAAATTGGTTAATTTACATTTACTATTTTGAGACATTCTATAGGTACATAAAATTTTACATTTTCAATGTATCGATATACCTATATACATCTTATTTTCAGTATTAATTACCTCTGACAGTCATAAATGAAAATTATACACCAACAAAATTCTTACCTATAATAGTCCTTGATTGATTTTCATCAGTTATTTTAGAGCTGGTACTTTTACGTGTTGAAGAAGAATTTGGTATACTAAAAGAATTTGAATGTTAATGTCAAACAAGGGTGTGTTAATTATATTTAGGTATACAAAAGTTTTACCTTATAAATGCGCTACCCCATTTTGTGCCAGAAGAATCAACTGTTGAACACTTTTTGGTATATTTAGCGGGAAGAGAAGTGTGACTAAGAAGAATTGAGTCTGTAGAGGAGCTTGAATGCATATCATGTCTTAAAGTATCTCCTATACGAATGTTAACTATATTTGAATACACGTATAATTTATAGGTATGTATATTTACCAGCTTTTGAAGTAATTACAAATGCCTTTGCAGCTTTTGATTTATTTCTAGGATTTACAAAGCACTCGTTTAAATTCATGTTCGATTTATAGAATACAGAACTAATAGATATTTGTATTTGAAATTTTAGTAATATTTATTACGTCTTAGTTTTATTTAATCAGGCAGTTTTTAGCAGACAATCCAGTTAAACACTGGCTGAATATATAGGATTGAATTATCCGTTCAAGTGATTAGATAATTAACAAACGGTTGTTGTTAATAAAATTAGTAAATGTAAATACAGTATATTTTTCAATATATAGCTAATAATCTATTATTATTATATAATAAAATTCATATAAGAATAATAATCTTCATAGTGCTGTGATTAAGTTTGGCAACAGTGTCTTCTACCTTTCTAACTTCATTCGTATCTTCGTTTACCTTCAAATGGCCATGGCAGTGCCTTAATTTTTTAATGTTGTGTGCTGTGGTGGTCTTGCAGTTGTGTTGTAGTTTTGACAAACGGAATGACGGATGTACGGTGTGTTATATATCTCAACAAAAAAATTACTGGAAAACAATAAAAATGGGCTGTGAATGAACTATTTTTATGTTAAATGTGTGGTGTAAGCTTTTGTGTTTTGCCTAAATTATTTAAATATGTGTAATGTACCGCCAAAGTTTTATCAATTGTGTCGGTTGTGTTTATCTCAAGATAAGGATAATGCTTTATTTATGTTCGATAAGGCGGCTATGGAAAGAAATATCCTTAAGAAAATCATGACGTGTCTGTCAATTTTGGTAAGATGATTCATCACTGGACATGTATCGTTATCTGATAAGAGATTAATTGATAGTAACCTAGATGTTGGCTATTCTTTTGTTTTGATTTCCATGCTAATTTTAAATATGATAGCAGAACATTCTTGTACAGATAGAAAGGGTTATTTTGGGACATTTAACCGTGGATACTGATATGCGGTGATATAAATATTCATTTCTTTTTGTTTGGAAAACATCTGCTTTACGTACGCGTGGGACGAGATGATGCATTGTATATTTGATTACAGCAGACCATGCCACTAATAAACTTCAATAGATTTGTCTTTAACGTCACTATTATCTATTATATGAGTCTGCTATAGCTGAGAGATTGTAAATAGAAAGTTTGGCAAAGAAGGGGAGATTTCAAATGAGATAAAGATTTGATAACGGAGGTTTTGCGTTTTCTTTGTCTCTAATGTATATACTAGGGAGTATTAGCTGACATTAAAAATTGAATCACTTATTAGGAACTTTTATAAGAGGTACAATTTCTATAGTTGATTTGCTCTCCACAGGCGTCGAAAGGAGTTTTGTTTAAGGGGTTAGGCACCTAATTGTAATTATAAAACAATGATGTAATCTAATTTTAAATATCAGATAATAAACATTAATTTGTACCTACAACTCAAATGTCACAAATATATTTAATTAAAGATATCACACATAGGTGTGTAAATAAAATAGGTATACAAGAAATACAGTATTTTCTTGAAAAACACTAATCAAATGCACATAACTAACAATACTATAGATGTCACTTATAAATATTGTTGTTAATCAGTAATGTTATTCAACACTTACCTACTAAAATATTGAAAAAGTTGAATAATGATGAGATGGTTGATGACTCTTTTACTTTGATTAATTTTTGTGAAATAATCAGTTGAACAATGATTTATTTGTTTTCTACAACTAAATGCCACATATGCTGCCCAACAATTCTTATTTTTACAAATATTTCAAAATCAAGGATTATTAAAATACAAATTTTCTGTTCATCTGATATTTACTTTTTTAAAATATAACAATACTAAAAAACCAATCTAGAACCCTCATCCCCCATGTCATCAAAAATAAGCAAAGCAAAGACCCTCCGCCCCCCTATAATGCTTACACTTGAACAGTCCCTATCCTTTAGCTTGGCATTATGAAGATTTTTTCTGTTGGTGTAAATTCACCATTGAATAGGCTTTAGAAAATTGAAGTAATATTTCAGGTTCATAAAACTATTAATTGAATATATTTATATTTACCAACATATCTTTGATAAATAAACAAACTACTTTGACGAAAATATGTGGGTTGACCTGTTGAGGTAATAAGGAAAAATTAGAATTTGATTATATTATGTTATATGGTCTACACTATTGTGATCTTATCACTATCTACTTTGGTCTTCTTTATCTAGATTACTTTCCCAACCTGACTCTCTTAACCGGGCATTAGTCGCCAAATGAGATTTTCTCTCACACTTTTTTTTAAGTCTGGTATATTTGCCTTTAGACACATTTCTGAGCGTTGTCATATCGGCTACTTTACTCGCTACTCCCACTTATATTCCTAGCATGATAAGTGTAAGCTCATCACCTCCTATTGGTGTAATGCAGAGTGTTTATCAGAAGGACGCTCTTTGTGTGAGATTTTCCCTCATTAGGCGACAAACCGTGTAATAAATTTAGCACTATATCTATAAATTTGTAATTGTTGTTTTAACGATCCTATACCACCTAGACGTGCATATCTGAAAGAACTTGCTCTTTCTTTAATTAATAAAACCTCACCTTATAAATCGGTCCCAGATTCCAAGCTTACCTTGCAGCCTACGATTGTCTATTAGAAAAACAGCAAAATTACCAACACCAGAAGTAAGACAACCAGAAAATACCGATGAAAGCTTTTGTACCTTCTGTCCTCGTCGAAAGAACAGAAAAGTCAAGAAAGTATGCAGAACTTGCCAGCGACCGATTTGCCTAGAACATACAATTTTTTAATGTCGGACCTGTGCTATTGGCATGGAATCTGATGAAGATTTATAAACATTATTCTTCTGATAATAATATTGATTGTGCAATTTACAAAATATAACTTATATTTTTCAAAAGAAATCCATTTTATTTCCTAAAATTTTGTACATGAGAGAAACTCTCACGCGCAACTAATGATGGGATTTTATGCATAGCGACTAATGCCGGGTTAATGAAGTCTACCAGAAACTGAATCTTTCATATGGTTATTTTATTACTAATCACTGAAAAGCCAATTACCCAAATGGATGATGCAGTACCTTTGTATATGTTTACAAAAAATAAATGACCACAGATGCACTGTATTTTTTTAAATACATTTATCCATAAAAATGTTCTCTCTCCAGATAGTTTGATGATTATTATTAAAGGGCGGAATATAGGCAAAGTGCATATATTTGCATATTTTTACAAATTTCATAAAAAATGCATATTTCAGCAAAAATAAAATTTGTGTGCATATTTTTATGTTTTTCATTTTATCAAAAGATTAAGTGCTACCCTTGCAGATAATTGAAATAATTTAAAAGGTGGGTAGGTTTTATTATTATATGGTTTATGCACCAATTTTATTATTATATGGTTTATTGCCGGCATTTATTGGATGTTTAGAAATTTTTCAAGTAATAAATAAATTCATAACAAAACTTTCTTTTTTCGGGGTCTAGTTCCAATGCAGCAGCTTCCTAAAAATGTGGTCTCTTCTTTTGTATTTATATTGTATAGTTTAGTTTGAAAAATATATTGTTATAAATGCATTTTATACTATTTCAGGTTAAAAGTTTTACCTATTACCGCTATTACCTATATTTTTCTTTTAATTTTACTTAAAATAAATAATTTTTGTAAGAGTCGGCGTTTCTTTACAGTGGAGCCCCGGTAATATGACAAACAGTTTGCAGGGCAGTGTCGGATTAGCGAATTTGTCGGATTATTGAGTACTGCCTTAGACCCCCTATAGTCCGGATTTTTTTACAAAAGAGTACCTACCTTGTAATCCGACAGATCCAATGATAAGATTCTACATGTTATATATATGTATGTACTCTGAAGTAAAAATTATACTTCATTATGTATGTCAAGACCATGTCGGATTACAGGGGGTGTCGGATTATCGGGGCTCCACTGTATTTCCATTTTTCCATGTTATATTCAAGGCATATAATTGCATATTTTGACAAATAAATGCATATTGTTGCATATTTCAAAGAAAAACTATGCATATATATGCGCATATTTTAACTGAATTGACGTGCATATATTCCGCCTTTTAATTATTATTAATATGATGATTTTGTTTAAGAGGTTTTATTTGGGCACAAATGTTGCCCAAGACAAATTACCTTGACCTGTCATTTACCTATAAGTCAATTGTGAAAATTGTGGTTTGGAACCACTTTTGTTCTAATAATCTAATTGTTATTTTGTAACATAAAGTTACTATAAATATATTTTCAGGTGTCTGAAAAAGATGAATTGCCACATGTAATATGCCTTAGCTGTACAGAACAATTAGAATACTTATACAAATTCAATGAATTGGCCAAGAAAACTGAGGACATCCTACATCAATTTTTGGTTTACACCAAAGAACTGACAGGGTCAGAAGAGGTAAGATTATGTCGAATTAAATATTTCTTTATATGTATAAATAAATTGCAAGAATTTATTGCAACAAAAAACTCAAGCACAGGTCTAATACATTAAAAATTTTGTACAGCATAAAAAATGTAATTGATATAGTCATACCTATTAATATCATAATAATTGTTTAATGTACGATGTATGATTGACTTAATGGGAGATTGAAGTAAATGTGAAAGAAAAAAAGTATTGGATTTAAACAAACTAAAGCTCTTGTATGCTACTGTTTCTCATGTGCTTTTTAGGGGTGATACAGAGAGGTATTTCTAAGAATTGTAACATTTGATTGGGTGATGATTACTTATAGATTGTGAAAATATGATCAATGATGTATAGGACCAAGTGTCATAAGAGATGAACAACACGAAAAAAGTTACCAATTACTAGACCAGAACATTGACAATCACAGTAGATTATCTAAATTGATCTGTACCAAAACTAATGTCACATTTATGAAAAATCTCGTTTTTATATAAAAAAATGTAGGGTATAAATTATAACAAGGTCAATAGGCAACAAAAAAGGGTAAATATATTATATGCTTTTGTACTAGGTACCATATGTAAAAATCACTTATTAAAAATATTCTTTAAAGAAATATTTCTGATTTAAACATTGGTGCTCACAGAAAAAGTTGGATATCTAAGTAAATATAACATTAAAAATATAGGTACTACTAAAACTATTTTTTATTTTTATTATAAAACATCTACATATTATTATATAAAAGAATATCTATCAGTTGGGAAACATCAATTCCAAGTAGATACATCTCAATTTGTCAGTATTATATTGAACACAAGTATTTTGATGAATTAATATAATAATATTGTATAAATTAACCTTGAAAATATTAGGGAGACTACATGTTCTCCTATGTCTTCCTCCAGATGCCCTTGTATGTTGCACTTAACATCCTGTACTAGCTTTGGTATTTTTGGTTCCATATTATTTCTAAATATGTTGGGTTTGTATAGGAAAATAATTGACTTGAGTTGCAAATGGATAATTCCTAGAAGCAATAGTTTTTCTATATCGCAAGAGTAACAATATAGCTGTTACTATCGTTACTGATAATAATAGTGAACTTAGTACTATCATCGTCATTCGAATTTTGTTGAAGTGTTTCATAGCAATTAACCTGTGAAGTGGATGTTCCTAAAAAATTTATATAAAGTTATTTAAGTTATATATCGTAAAACAATCAATACAATGAAAAATTAAATACTTCTGTAACTAGTAAAATGTCGTAGGTACCTGTGAACATATTGTGGGGTCCAAGTAATAGGCTGATTTACTTCCTTCCTCATTTTCAAAATCCGTACACATCGGACTTTCTTGTTTGCGCGTTATATATGTTGGTAACACTCGAGAAATGTTATACAAATCGCAACTACAACGTAACGGATTGGAACCTATCTTCAATATCTTCAGTTTCGACCATTTAATTAAGTTGAAATTCAAATTTACTATTGAATTGTTACTAAGGTCCAACTGAAATCAATCATAACATCATTCGAAATTAAATTATGATGGAAGGATTTAAATCAAATTTATTTTGAAGCGTCACAAGAATAAATAGAGTTATGAACATTAAAATACAAATTGCGAAAAAGCTTAATAGTCCAGTTGAGTCTATATGATTCAACAAAATAATTTAAAATAGAAAAATGTCAAACTTATCAGTGAAACATTTCACTACAATGACGGTCTTTTATAAACGTTAGTAACTTATTATAATTAAATATGAATAAATCAAATAAAGATCAAACAAATTCACATTTTCATGTAAATATTCATTTACCTGCGGACATAGACACGCCTAAAAAAGGTAAGTCATTTGAGGATTATTAAATTTGAAAAATCAGCAACTATAAACAAATATGACGCCAGTGATTTAACAAAAAGAATAAATTATCTTTATCAGATCTCCTAATTGTTGTTGTTTTTTTTTAAATTGGTGTACCAAAGGAATCTCAACATTGAGTCAACAAACAAAAATTAATGAAAACATGTTTTTTGTCAATGACATAATTAAAATAGGTACATTATAATTGTAAATATTTTCCAAAATATTCGAGGATATCATCTACTAGCCAAAAGGAAATAGATCAGGACAAAGTATAGATAGATGATAACAAACCAGAGCAATATAACTGGAAAGTATCAGAAATCACACAGACTTATACGATATGTTAAAGAGACTCTTTGAACAATGTATGAAAGAAGACTATAACAAGTAGCCTAATTTTGATAGACCCAGAGAATGTTAAGAGTTACTTTTCGTGGCTTTTGAAATTTTGATTAGATGTCAATATAATTTTGTAATGGTTTTAAAGACCCAATTAATAAACAATACTTCTGGATAATGTCTACTATTATAATATAATTATCAGTCTTGCTTGTCGTATATGGGATTAAATACAAAGTAAACTAACCTCGTCTAGAATTTGGTTCTCTCCAAAAGCTTCATCATCAATGTAATTTAAGATTGGATTGTCTCTTAAATATAATTTTTTTAAATGTTTTAAAGTTGCAAATGTGTTGGCTTCAACATAATTCAACCTAGGTAAGTTATTTAAGTGTATTTCAGTTAGATCAAGACCTACAACATAAAATTTTTGTAGTACTTATCAAGGGCGAAGCCAGGATTTATAACAGGGGGGCAAACCATGGTCCATGGTCTTACAAAATGTAAAATTTTAGGATAAAAAGAAAAAGCAAATGAAAACAAAACATTGAGATTTTAATTATACTTGAATTAAGCTAATAACAGTTTTCTTGGGTTTAAACCAAATTTATCCAAAACTTTCTTCACTATGCAGTCCTGATTTTCCTTCAAAAATGTTCGATGCATAAAAATTTAAAAATTATTTAATTTATTTTCGCTTCCAGGGGGGGCAGTAGCCTCTCCCTGCCCTTCGCTGGCTCCGCCATTGGTGGTTTTATGTCACGTGAAATGTATCCACTAGTGTCGGGAAATAAAATAATGTATTTAATGTTAACTTACCTAAAAAGCTCTGATCAGTTAGTTTAAATATGTAATTGTCACTCATTTTAAGAACCTTAAGATTTTTACTTATATAACTCAATGCTAGTGGAACAAAATCGAATTGATTAGATGATAAATCCAATGCATATAAACTGTGTAAGTTTCTTAAAAAGGTTGACTCTATTTCTGTTAATTTATTATCTGCTAAATTCAGCACCTGCAAGTAATACAACATTTAAATGTTTTTAAATTTTACAATAGGATGTTATTTATATAGGGTGTTTTAAGTTTGACAAACTGTTTATTATTTCAAACAAAAGATGGCGTCGATTACGAATTTGTAGTTCCAGCTCAGATTATTACTAAACATTGTTTATATAATACCTTTAATTTTGTAAGTGTTGCTAGAGCTACTTGAGTAGGTGGATCAAGAACTTTCAACTGATTTCCTTTTAAATTAAGTTCCTCTAGATCGGGCATATTTTCGAAAAACTTAACTGGCAAACTGTGAATTTGATTGTAAGCCAAATTTAAATATTTTACTGCTATAGGTCTGTATTGTCTGTCATCGTAAGGCCCTCTGAAATCATCACCTCCTATTTCTTCAGCTAAAATAGATTTTAATTTTTAGTAATACCCAAATAGTTACTAAGAGATTCTGTATGTCTATGCATTTAGGGAGTAGGAAAAATTTTTACAATAAGGTGATTTCGGCCCAACGATTATACACCCTACAGGATTGCTTATTTCCATTCAACTCTGTGTTCGCCTCGCTCAAGTCGGACGAATACGTCATCACTGGACCTAACCTTTTTAATTTTATGGTTTATCGTTTGTTTACAAAGTGTGTTTTGACGATATTTTATCCGTTTTTTCAATTTTGAAGGTGTTGTTTATTAATAATTGTCAATCAAGAAAGTCTATAAATACAAAGCACATTATTTCAGTGTAAATACAAAATTTTTGGATTCGCGTTCCAATTTATACATTTCCCCATGCAAGCAAAAATTAAAATTAATTTGAAATTAAAACTTAGAACAGAGAACCATGTAATGTAGATGATCATGCAAAAAAATAAGAAATTAAGATTAAAGCTAAAACTAAAAAGAATGCCTTAGCTTGTCAGTTTCTGGCATAAAAATCTACATTACATGGTTTTATAATGGTGGATTCATGCAAAAAAAATTAAAACTAAGATTAATTTAAAACTAAAACTAAGAAGATAAAACCATGTTATTTTTTAATTTAAATCTGAATTTCTTAGTTTTTTGCATGAGCATGTACGTGTGATGTAGATGTTCATGCAAGAAACTAAGAAATTTAGATTTAAATTGAAAAATAACATGGTTTTATCTCCTTAGTTTTAGTTTTGAATTAATCTTAGTTTTAATTTTTTCTTGCATGAATGAACCTTTGTAAACTTCGAAAAATTATTAGGATTATTTATAATAATTATCAATCCCAGAGAAAAAAATTTCTGAAGAGAAAATGTGTGAGTACCACAAGAGATGATAAAGGTTTTAAGAAATTGTTTATTGATAACTTTTTTATTAGTGCATAAGGCGTCTATTTTATTTTCCCCATAAGAAGAAAAATACATAATGCTGAGTTTACCCATCAATTAACCCATAAGTACATCTCGTAGTTTTGCTTCTGTTTCTGTGCAAAATAAATTATAAGCAAGTTTCTTCAATTCAAAGTTATTGTTTCAAACGTCTATTTATATTTTATAACTACTTATACTACTAAATATAACTTTTTAAAATAACATATCACCAAAAAAAATTAATTTATTATTATTTTTTGCAAATAAACTAGAAAAAAGTGGAAAATATTAACGATTGCAGTATATTTTAAATCGGTAGAGGTCCACTGGTGACGTAAGCACCGACGAAAGATTCAAGCGAATAAGCAATCCTGTAGGGTTTATAATCGTTGATTTCGGCCCGCTTCGTTACCCACTTTGGTCTGTCAGAGCATGGTTAATGAATTTGGTAGCAGTTCTATCCTTAGGTTTGTACCCGTAGCAAGTTCCTAACTGTTATGGACATATTAGCTATGTTCGCGGGTCACAATCCGAACCGATTCCGAATCAGTCTGGAATTAACTGTACATTGTCTAGAGCGCATGCTTAGTTCCGAACCAGCAAATAGTTCCAAGTATACCGCGAACGATCTTAGGTCTTAGAGAACCACAGATCACCCTGTGTGATTACCTTTCAGGACTTGAAAAAAACAAAACACCACACTTCTGACAGCTAACTGTAACTTTTTTCGCCATTCCCTTCACTGTGATCAGTGGCGGATCATGACGTTCGGCAGACTGATGCGCAACTTACTTCAGCGCCCCTTTCCTTCTGGAATATGCCTACCCAGTAGGCCGTATATTTAAAAAACAAAGACAGTTTTTCTCGAATATCATTTTTGATACTAATTCATTACATATTACATAAAATTTAAAAAATAAATATAAAATTCTGCTGTCAACAATAAAAAAAAAGAGAAAACAAAACATTTCATAAAAAATAAATAAAAAATGCTATCACACAAAAGACTTTAAATATGAGCTGAAAAATAAAAATGAAATTCTGCTCTGTCAACAATAACAAAAAGAGAGAAAACAAAACAAAATATTTCATAAAAAAATAAATAAAAAATGCTATCACACAAAAGACTCTAAATATGAACTTTTCTGGACTTTCTTTTTGCAAAGTCATCTATCACATCATCAAAGTTCAGTTTTTGCATGACTTCTCTTTCGATAAAAAGAACTGAAAGGGATTTCAAATTTTCTTGAGATAAACTATTCCGCTGATAATAGCTAGCGGCGAGTCATAACAAGTGCAAACTTTTCACAGTAGCAGTGCAGTCAGGATAGGTCGTTGGCTAGTTCGCTAGTTGTCCCCGTTTTTATTGTTTTATTGGAGTTCAATTAGAAGGCGCGATGGTTTTATTCCATGAATACTCAGTATGGAAAAATTTACTTTGTTTGGCGCCCCCCGCCTGAAAAAATACGAGGCGCGCGCCTCGTGCGCCTCACCTATGATCCGCCACTGACTGTGATTACCTTTGTCCCTTTTCTTTGTGTTGTATACAGATTTTAATTTTTAAAGAAAATATTTATTCAAAATGTGCGAAGCAGAGAGAGATAAATAATTGAATATATGTCTAATTTATTGTTATTTTAACAACAAACACAACAAAGCAAACAATAAACGTGGTCTATGCAATAAACAAGTGAAACAACTAAAATAAGATAAAATGTACTAAAATAAAACCATATGAATGAAACAACTAACATATCGATCATTTGCGCATGAGCGGCCGAACTGAACTTTCAGTCCTTACCAAAATCAGAGAACTGCTAGGACTGATTACGAATCAATAATTTACTGAATCACTGTGACCCGCGAACACAGAACTATTACTAAAAATTCAGAACTGATCAAACCGCGAACGACAATTTTGAAAATGCGCATGCGATCAGTCCCTGAATTAGTTCGTAATCAGACCCGCGAACAAAGCTATTGAGTCTGCGCAGTATCAAAAAAGCGTTCCAGCAGAGCCTGAACTCTGATACTGCGCAGACTCAATATGTCCATAAGAGCTAAGAACTTGCTTACTTGCTACGGGAACAAACCTCATGTCTAAAGTAGTTTTTTTCTTGCTTTTCATTTATAAACAAAGTCGTTGGAACGAAAATACTTTTAAGAAGGCAGCTTGCTCAAGATTTGACTGATTTATTAATTAATATAGCAGTTGACAGAGTTATTGACTTATCAAACTAGTGATGGTTTTAAAATAACTTACTCGTCAATAGATTATAGCTCAGATCTATATACTCGACATTTTTAATATTAGAAAACAGTCCACTATCCAAATATTTGATGTTACAATGATCAAATACCAATTTTGCTTTTTGCGTTGTTATTGGAAGCTTTTCCAAAGTAGTGATGTTATTGTAACTGAAAGTAGCTTTTAAAGTTTTATTGTGCAATGGCCAATTCGCTAAAACGTATTGAAATTGTTGGTTACTGCAATCCATTATAAATTCGTCTTTATCTTCACAGTGACACTGTTGGCAAATATGAGAAGAATTTTGGTAAATTTCATCTGAAGTTGCTGGATATACAAATAACAGTAATACCTGTAACAATATTAAAAGTACATATTTATACAAAAATAATTACGAATATTTTCGTTTTCTCAGAACAAGAACTGCTTCTCGTTAAATTAATTAAATAATTATTTTTAAACCGACTTATTAGAAATCAGATAACCTAACCTAACAAAATGGTTTGATGAAAAAGTATAACTTTCCAAAGAAGCAACCATAAGAAATGGGATCCAAATACCAATACCTATCAGACTTGGAAATAATGCCATTCAGATGGCTTGAAAAGCAATAGAAGGAAATGGGATAGGAGTGTACTGGCCAGGAACCAAACTATGAAAAGTTAGGAAAAACCCATTGAATATTTCAAGGAAAAATTCACGCCATAATAAAGTGTGCCCAGTTCAATATTGATAAAGGATATAGAAGGTCAGATAGTCAAGCAAACATTAAATCACTGAGCACTGAGCTCTCATGTAATTAGTTCCAAAATGGCGAGGGAGTGACTAGGCAAACTCAATGAACTAGGTGACTAAGGTGACTTACTGTGTTTTCCAGGAAATTCGAGAAATGAAATAGCAGATGAACCAGCAAAGACCCTTTTGTTGCGAAATCAGATACAATGTAATATCGGAAGAAATAAGAGGCCGAAAAAAAGTGAAGATCTTAATATTGGAAATTCTAATTACAAACCAGAATGGTTGATTATATCGTGAAGATGTCCGAACCCCGTTGAACTTAAAAGTGTAATTCATTGCATGTCGGGGCATGAAGCCCGAGAAGTAGATGTTGCTTCTTAGTGAACGGTCTACTTTTTGAAATTTGTAAGGCGTTAGAATAGTATAATACTATTATCTTTACTTTTGTCTCTTTACTCCTAGACCTGTTACGTCTTCACATAACACCTACATTTCTAGACATATTTTCAAAAATATAAATAGTTTGGGGTAGCATTTTGGCAATTTTTTGTTTAATTTCTACTTTTTTCATTCTAGTTTTGACTTTTACAAACCTGATACCTAAAATCAAATTTATTATTTCCCTTCTTCTATGGTAGGTATATTAGTAATAATATTTTTCAGATTTCAAATTTCAAAGAAAAATGTTATACCACTTGTTAAGCATTGAAATGATTCATTCTGTATTGACATTAATGAAACAGTTTTTATCTTCAAGTGATATAAAAATATTACAAACAAAAATCTATAAACCTCTGCATTTTTTAATTCTAGAGGATTATTATAAAAACAAGACAATTTTTATCTGAAAATCGACTTACCCAGATATAATTCATTCTTTTTTTTTCTTCCTTCCACTATAGCTTATTCGAATTGATTCAGCAGGAATACTAACTGCGAAATCTAATTAACGGTTATCTTATCATCCTTATCTAAGTTAATGTAATATTCTACTAAATATTTTTTAATAAATGGTTTTATAACCTGTCTGCTTTATAACTTGTCTAAATGGTTTATATTTTCAATACTCTTAATTCAACTCTAACTCTCTTACTATTCAACTTTTTAATATAAACCTAATTAGACAGATCTTACCGACAATCTAGTGATTAAAAAAAATCAGACGAAATCAGACCTAAAACTAAACAGTTAATTGAACGCTTGTACTTTTCACAAATATCAACCATACCTATTACTCCAAAAATAAAAATATTAGGAGTCAAAATTTAGTTTAACAACACAAAATACTAAAGCACAATCAAAGAAAAAGCAAAAGTTTTGTAAAACACACTGAAAATAACTAAAACAGCAAAATAAAACCACTTAAATATCAAAGGGCTTATACGGCAGCTGATTTGTTTTACTCAGTGCCGGACTGGCCTATCCTTGCCAAGTGAGATTTTGAAAAATTGGGGCCCCCAATTACCAGGTTCATTTTATTTCATGAGTCGCGTACGAAAATTTCAACAAATTATTGGTTTTCGTATTATTAGATCAGCTCTACACTTGTCTTATAGTAAAAAATGAAATAAACACTGAAAGACAAAATAAACAAATTATAAAAATAAATACATTTTTTAATAAATCAAACCAAATAAATATTCTTATAAAAATAAATACAACAAATACAAAAGTAAACTCTAAAACGTGGAGCGAAGGGGCGAAGAACCTCAAATATATAATAATTACTTTACTTTAACCAATTAACATTTTTTTATACAGTGAGCTTTCTGCAGCCAGACGCAAAATAATTTTTTCTGGGTCTATAGAATGCAGCCTTCCCGTTTCTACACTCATAAGAATAAAACTTTCTAATAGTGTAGGGAATGCTGGACAAAAATTAAAGTTACATAATCGAAGATTCTATTTTTGCTATAAAATACAAGGTGCTCCATTTGAAATGTGAAAGAGAATGACAGGTTCGAGTTTCCGTTTACCCTGTATACAAGAAAGAATATAATTGAAATTTAATAGGATACGGAGATATTGCATCAAATTACAAAACTCTGTTTGGCAAAATACATTTTTTTTCTTTAACGTACAACAAGCTACAGAGCGTTGATTTACCTACGATTTTCACATAAACGTATCCATATCTTTTGAAGGACTCTGTATAACCTGGCCGAACCTCATATCAAAAGCTTCGAAAAATGTAACCAATCCGAATTCGGTATAATATACAGGGGCTCCCATTTGAAAAATCATATGTTTGGTTTGTAACGGAGTTATGCAGCACTCTGTATAGTTCGATATAATTTAAAAATATGGACCTTCAGCACATCTACTATTTTTGTTAATAACATTTTTTGATATATCTTAAAATAACCCATATACCGAAGTTTGTCGTAAGGTTGGTACACCCTGTATATTTATATGCAATATACAAGTTTTTATACGTTGAAATGTGCATATTAAACTGTCTAATCAACTGAAAGCAACAGTTAACGCACCCGTCCGTTTTCCTAGGGGCCCCGAGACCCCAAATGGGAGGTGGGCCCCGTGAGATTTTTCTCACTATCTCACATGGCCAGTCCGGCACTGGTTTTACTCGTTGCTAAGATGACATTGACATTTCAGAGCGCCATCTATCGAATTCTACTTTTCCCAATAAAACAGGCTTAAACATTGAAAGTGACTTATTTGATTTCTTTAGCCATTATAGGTACTGCATAACAAGTTTTTTGTTGTTTTGTATAAAGGACTAGAGCATGAGTTTCATCCAAAAGATTTTGTACCCTAAAAATTAATCTAAATCTATTTTGCACATAATTTCCCATCATAGTAGTCACGATATTTGCATTGTCAACTATTTAAAATTTCTTAATGAATAAGTATAAATTAGCATTGTTGAAAATTCTATTTTGTTACAGGAAAAAAAGCAACAATCAGAAAAACTTCTAGAAAATCTGACAACCTCAATGCATACACTACCTCCCGATTTTAAAATCGAACGACCACAGCTAGCTTCAAATGAAAACTTCATGGCGCCCACCAGAGCACAAACAGAGCTGGTAAAAAGGATCGAAATAAAAACAGAACCTGTATATATGGATGAAGGAGAAATATCAAAAGCGACACTTGAGCCTACAAAGTTCGATGGCGAAAGTGTAAATATTGTTTCCAAAGTTGAAGCATCCGACAATCTTATGCCCCCTCAAGATGTTTCCATGGATTTGTCCAAGGATAATACAGAAGAATCTGTGCGCGAACCTTTAATAAAAGTAAACAATCATATATTTTTGTTTTGAGTTCTAGAAAAATATCAAGAAAATTATTACATATTATTCATTCTCCTTTTTGTGCATCTCAATGTTGTAGCATTTTTAATTGTTTACAATGGTATAGAATAAAATATGTTTTAGGTGAAACCTCCCTGTGCCCTACACTACACACCCGAAAATAGTATTGCCGATTTATCTAATATTCCTAGAATGATAACTCAAGATTTCAGTCGTTTTGTAAGCGACGAAAAAAACGATAACACCTGTCCCACCGAACCTACCGATCTATCGAATAAGAAAACTGAAAAATTAACTTGTGTGCCTGAAATCGGTTACATCAAAGAAGAAATTGATGCTGTATCAGTGTCGAGCAACAGCTCTGATCCAGAACGTTTAGAAGTGGACATGTCTCAGGTAATAAATCTCTACAATTTAAGTATAAACCTTATATTTATTATACCAACCACTATATACAACATTCATCATTTCTAGGTAACTGAAGAGCAAAGTGATTCAACAAACAGCGAAACGTCCCCCAAATCCGAATCAACGTTAAACCAAAATGAAGTTGACCCTGCACTCTGGCAGACACTTTCTCGGAATGGTTATAACCCCTCTTTGAGCGGCGAAGCTAGCCAGTTACTAAGAAAGCTTATAACCTGTCGAAAATTGGGCATGACTATAACTCCCGCTCAGCCACGAGTTTTGAATTACACATTATTCGACGAGAGACAAGCATCTGCAGATAGTATTAATCAAAAAAATTCTTGTAGAAGAAAACAAAGCTATCCTTCGAAGGCAGCTGTTCCACCTGAAGGTGCTCCAATGGAACAAGATAATGAAGATTATGAGTATGGGCCAGATAATTCTCTTATCTTATGCAATTTGGGGAAGGGAAAGGTAAGTTTAAACGATGACCCACTTATCTATTATTAGTTATTTTACCTACGACCCCCCCTGTAATCAGTCAATAACACACAGTCGGTATCAGTGTAATGACAGCTATTACGCACTGTAAAAAAAACGCACAGCTGTAAAGTAAATCGCACGGCTTCCCTAGCAACATCTTAGCAACTGTCAATAGATGTCTCCATTTTATTCAAAATTTACTATTTGAAAACATTAGATCTGGCCACGTTTAACTATGAAAAGGACAAAGGGCTATGTATATGTATTGATTATAATTGAAACATGGACTTTCGATTATCAACATTATGTTAATAATGATTAAACGTTAGTTCTTTAATATGCTTCATTCATTGATAATAGAGTAATAGAGATGGAGTTTACCAAGCACCTCTAATTATGTAACTGTTATTTCTCATGCTTCTTATAAAAAATACAAGTACAAGTAGGTCGTAGGTAAAGTATAGTACGTAACTCGTGTTGTAGAGCATTTTACGCACTCACGGAATTACGCACTCGCCGCTACGCGGCATCGTGCGTAACTTTTCCATTCGTGCGTAAAATGCTCCTTACCACACACGTTACGTAATATACTATAACCAACAAGAAAGTGTATTAATGAGGGCCATTAACAATCTCGAACATTAACGCACTCGCAAAAATAAAAATATTTATTTGTCAATGTCAAAAATGAATAATGTCACTGAAATGTATGTTTGGTTGCCTACACCACAGGTAACTGTCAATATAAATATAATATATAAGATGTGCGTTGGGTTGTCTACAGAGAAATCGTTGATAAATGTAAATCGTGCATTAATGGGGGTCACTTAAAAGTGGCTGCTTGGTGAATGGTCTGACTTTTTAAATTTATTCTCTCCATTAATTGAATTTATAGTTTGTTTCTGTATATGAAATTCTTGTTGGCATAGAAAATGGAATTGAAACGAATGGTAGCTATATCTTGTACAAATTGTGGTACTCAAACAACGACGATTTGGAGACGTAATCTAAGAGGAGAGATGGTATGTAACGCGTGTGGTCTTTATTTCAAGCTACACGGAATAGACAGGCCTGTCACAATGCGAAGAGATACAATTCACACTCGACGTAGAAGGCCAAAAGCGGCCGAAGCAGAAAAACCGCATTCTAAAGGTAATTTTTTAAGTGATATTTCGTTTTACTTTATATTTTTTTAGAACTGAAATTTAAAAAATGGTTTATTTCTGATGTTAAGTTGGTGATAGGGAATATAATATATTGTTCTCGAACATCTCTGGGGAGAAGTATTTGATAATATTACAGCTCAATGGCCTATTGTACTTTTTTTTATAGCACCCAGTACAGCAGAATTGTGCAGGTTCTTATCTGCTCTAATAGTTGCTAACTTCATCTTTAGGTTTGTGACGTATATGTAGTGAGAGTTGCAAACATTTAGGAATTCTTAATTACCAGTTTTCTCCTGGAATTTTTGCAAAGAAGTTAAAATACCAAAAACTGGATATCAGTTTAACACCCCATTGCTCTCTTGCTGTAGGTTCCTTTATGAGAATATTCCCATGCATCTTGAGATGTTAACTCGTTAATTTTTGGCCTTTCCCCTGATCCAGTACCAAGAAACTGTTCTGGTTCAGGCTGCCTCTGAATTCGTTTTCAATGAAAGTATATAGGAAGATAAATAGGAAGCTTCTTTTTATGATTTTTTTAAATACCTTAAGTCCAATCAAATCAGTTCAATCCATGTTCGCGTTTATTTTACAGAATATACAGAGCACCACCCATTCAGTAACCATCCAGGACAGTACAGAGGAAAAATTGATCGTAAGTGTGCTAATTAAATTTAATGTAACATTTATTAACTGTTATCACAAAATCTCCACTCCAAAGATTATTACACACAATTCAAAGGATAATATTTCATTCCGTACTCCCAAAAATATTGGGTCTTCTATGGCGTGCCGTTTTGGTATTTAATAACATCGTTTTAAAAGAGGAAAAAAATATATATCTCTCCTTTCAAACATTTTTATTTCGTAATTATTATTCTGTTGAAGAATTAAAATTATGTTTTTCTTAATAATAATACGGGAATTTCTATTATGAAAAACATAATATAAATTGCCGATTTAAAATTATGAAATACATAATAAAAATTCATGAAATAAAATTATGAAAAACATAATAGAAATTCAATATCCATTATGTATTGAGGTTGCCTATACTAATCTAATGCAAGTACCTGAAATCGTATAGTAAATGCATTACTACAGAATAGGCAACCTCAATACATAATGTAAATTGAATTTCTATTATGTTTTCAATAATTTTAATTCTTGAATTTCTATTATGTTTTTCATAATTTTAAATCAGTAATTTCTATTATGTTTTTCATAATGGAAATTCGTGTATTATTATTATGAAAAACATAATGGAAATTCAACAATTAAAATTATTGAAAACATAATGGAAATTGAAGAAAAAAAATTATGAAAAACATATTCCAAATCCGTTTTGTATTATTTATTCAGTAATTTTTATTCTTGAATTTTATCATGTTTTTCATAATTTTAATTCTTGAATTTCTATTTTGCTTTTAATAATTTTAATACTTGAATTTCAATTATGATTCTAATAATAATAATAATACACGTATTTCAATTATGAAAAACATAATAGAAATTACCGATTTAAAATTATGAAAAACATACAGAAATTCAATTTACATTATGTATTGAGGTTGCCTATTCTGCAGTAATGCATTTACTATACGACTTCAGGTACTTGCATTAGATTAGTATAGGCAACCTCAATACATAATGGAAATTGAATTTCTATTATGTTTTTCATAATTTTAATTCATGAATTTTTATTATGTATTTCATAATTTTAAATCGGCAATTTATATTATGTTTTTCATCATGGAAATTCCTGTATTATTATTATTATGAAAAACATAATTTAAATTCATTAACAGAATAATTTAGGGAATAAACATTTTTGAAAGAAGAGATATTTTTGTTTTTGTTTTTAAAACGATGTTATTAAATACCAAAACGGCACGCCATAGTCTTCTTTAACAAAAAAATGCTGAAGTAAAATTAACAAAATTATCACAGACTTAATTTCTGAGAGTCATAAGTTGTTAGATTACATTTTATCTAGCATACTACTTCTCAAGGTGTAAAGATAATTTAAATAATAAGAAGAATTTTACTTGAACGAACTTGAAATCTGCTCTTATTTTACAGAATTCGGTCCATTCAGCAATCCTCCAGTTCATACGTACAAAGGGAAAATTGTTAAAGGTATGTGATTTAAATAAATTTGTGGTTTTCCCAGGTGAAAGATTTATATTAAATTGTATGTATGTATGTATTTTGGGGTGACATTCACTGAGCTCTAAAAGATCTATTGTGCCCCCTTATTTCTACTTATTTTCTGAGGAGAGTCTCAGAAACTAGTAGCTCCTTTAGTCCTATTTCCCAGAGGAATTTTAGAATGTCTGCAGGCTTCAACTTAGGTAAACGTACCTCTTCTATCCAGTAATCTAGGTGATGAGCTCTAGGATTCTGGAGTGCTGTGCAGTTGGAAAGTATGTGGATGGAGGTTTCTTCTTCCATTCCACAAAATCTGCATTCTTCTTCCTTCACTATTTTGAGCTTTTTCAGGTGCTCATTCAGGCGACAATGTCCCGTTAGGATTCCTGTTGAAATTTTTAGCACATTTTTACTTTGACTTATGCATTCATTTGATCTCAACAGGTGGTAGTCACCAGAAGAGCCCTAGTCAGATCTTATATTATATCAAAAAGGATTATTAATTATAACATTTTCTTTTTTCTAGCATCTTCCAAAGAAAAAAGCAATACCGAATCATCCGACACTGAGGACATGCTGAGCGCATTAAGGCGCCAACTTCAACCCCACTTGGTGATGGCCCTACAAGGACATCGAAATAATTTAAATTCCAGCCCAGATGGTAGTCAGAGAGTTCCGTCACTCGCACACATACAGGTAATATTTAAGGGAAATGAAATAGTTGAAAGACATGATTTGTTTAATTCCAAACTATAGGTTAGGAGTTAGCTCTGTTGAAAAAGTATTTTGTATGGAGGTGTATTCTGTATCGAAAGCTTTAAGTTCTGTCTTGAATTTTGAATCAATAGGTGATGTGTGTGGGCGTCTCTCTACTGTCACTTTATTGACTTTGGACGAGTCGACTTCTGTAATTGGTGGATTAATTTCAAATTTATGGTATCATGACTTAAATCAATGTATATTTAATTAAAAAAATTTGACATTTGTTCAGCTAATCGTAAACTTTTAGGGTCCACCTTTACCAAATTTCTTGCCATTAGAGAAATCCAGTGGCGTCTCCACACGGGAAGCTGAATCCGATGAGGACAGCATAGCAGATCTACCGTTAAACCTTGTTTCGACACATATGACTGAGGGTGAATTAATTTAAAACAGTTTTTTTTATTTAAACATATTTAGTTCTTACTAACAGTATCCAGTGATACCAGCTCTACTTAATAGTATTAGATTTATAATGTAACCGTAACGTTGTTTTTTTTTTTACCAAAATAGTATTAAGAGACAGTTGTTAAATGTGATTCTTTTAAATTATAAACTATCACTTGTAGTTTGTCGAAAATGTTATTATGGTCTAAAATCTAACCATCTAAATATGATCTGGTCTAAAGTAAGATTTAAAAATTGGATATGAATAGATAACAAGCAACAGTGCTGCTTTGGCGCTCCCACAATATTTGCTTACCTTGGGAACAGATAAACGTCTCAAGACATGAGGGTCGAGCGATCAAGGTGGTTGTATAAAAATGGGAATTTTATTTACACCACTCTTTTGACCACTCAATTTTTTGTAGCATAAAGTTTATCACTCATGGCCAGTTCTACAGTTTGAGTATAAACAAAGTATAAGTTAATATATTCTCCAGTTCGAGGCTCAACCGAGGAATAAACTTATTTCCGTTTTTTTGTTGGTTGTTTTCAAGTAAAAATACCAACAATAATGGACTTTTTAGATGCTTAAATCTCAAAACAAATATGTTTATTTGAAAACTTTATTATTTTTCACCTTGTGAAGCTTTCTTTCGAATATAAATGTTACAAACTTTGATAAAAAAAAAACTTGGGGTAATTTGAATATTCCTTTGTTGGCAGTATTTGTGAGTGGCTGGCCAATTACTTCTACGGCGGAGGCCAAAACATCCAACGAAGACGTCAGCTGACAATTTTATTTTTGTGGTTATGTATTGTGCTAGTTAGTTCGGTTTACTTTTTTGAATTTTGTTATACTTTTGAGTTGTTTTTGTATGTTATTGGAAGAAATGGAGCAGGGGTTTTCAAAGGGTAGTTGATTTTATCATGGTGAACGAGTTTTACATGTCAAATTTAGATTATTTATCAGCAGAAGTCAGGGATATTAAAACAAAAAGGTTAGTAGTAAATAATAACTTATTTTCCTTCAATTTAATTATAAATATTCCCAACAGCAAATGCTCCTGTACATTAACAGAATAGAAAGGAAATTTCTTTCTATGTTAGGAAAGTTACTCCGTATGTCTATTTGGAGACTTTCGAGTAGTTCCGGCAGATAGAAATAGAAGGAATAACTTTGGTATATCAATATTTAACTATAATGATTATGAATTATAGACTATTTCGTTTACATTTTTTCTACTACTTATAATTGATAAATGTTTTATTAAAAGATTTACCATTTAACTGTTGTCGCTTAAACTGGAATCTATGCTCTCTCGCTTGAATTATTTAACACGTACTTACACGATAATACTCATTTTGTGTTTCTTTTGTACTTGTCATTTTCTTTCTACGAAGTCCGATTGTGATATTTTCATAAACTTATAATACAGTTATTACAGAAGTCAAGTAGAGAACATAACCAAACTTTTGTTTATGCCAGTAGTACCATTATTACATTAGTGTTTATTTTTAATTTTGCGAATATTTTTTGTTACTATATTTCTTTAACAATTCTTAGTTTAGGTGAATATTGATATTGTGTGAGCAAATTTTTTGTACTAATACTAAAAATGGTATATTTGATGAGTGGGAAGGCCGTCCATGAATAAAAAAATACTCGTTGTGAATTTAGTGGGAACGAATATATTGAACAATTTTAAATTTAGATGAATGTCCAATGCTACAAAGATATGGTTTTTGTATTTTTTAATTATAATTTTAACACATCTGCCACTTGCATACACTAGGTGACAAAATCATTATTAAAGAGTTTACACTATCTTAATCTTTAGTCTCTGAAGAAGATTACTTGGTAATCGAAACACGTGAAAGTGTAATTTATGTTCAGAGATTAATAAATCAAATATTGGAGTAAACTGCAACACAACCATTTTAATCCTTTTATTATAGAATTTGTAAAATAATGCATAATAAATTTGTACTTTACAAATTTCGCAAGTGGCTTCAATTGTCTTCCTCTATATAATTTTTATAGATTATTGTGTATCATTGGACATGCTTCGTAAAGTATTAACGCAATAAAATTAACTTTTTACGATATTAAAACAGGAATCTCTTCCACTTTTTAGTTTTTACGATATTAAGTGTAGTATTGAATATATTTTTATCAGTTACAACAACTCACAAAAAGATTAAAACCCCAAGCTTCAATTTTACCTAATACCTCTATTTGAAACTAGATGTCACTACATACGTTGTCCAGTCCTAACCTTGTCTTGCCAATAACATATGATACAAATTTTTTTGTTTATGCGTTGAGAATTCAGCTAAACGTTATTTTAAGTTTTAAGATTTACTCTTCGGGTTTGTATTCTGTTTGAACAAATCAATATGGATGTTCGCAATTATAAGAAACCTGCAAAAATCTTTGAATTTTTGAAATCAAGGCGAAGGGTTTTTATTCTTTGATCGTTGACTACTTGAAATTTCATATTTTTTAATGTCAATAAAAGAAAATATCTTTTGTGAGTCGTTCGTAACTGGAGTATTAACCACGAGTGATATTTCTTTTTTTATCAGTTCTGTTTTTATTATAAATTTATTATATATTCTAGGGTATTAAGTTTTATAAATAATTCGGAAACCAGTATTTTACATTTTATTTATAAATTATTTTAGAGAACGAGCCTAAAGCGGCAGCTGTGGTGTCAGTAAATTTTTTGTAGAGTTCGGCAGGTTTCGAAATAAGTTACCATTAAAAGCATTTACGTTACTTTATCATTTTTCTTAATTGATGCTTTTAGATACCTCCATACTGCGGTGGATCGATTGTGGTTCGACCAGCGACACTTGCTGATAGTAGATATGAGGTAGAGAACTAAAGACTGCTTTAATCTCTTTTATATTCAAATAAAATTGTGTATTTTGTTTATATTATCGCATATAGATTTGATGTTTTAAAATAAAAAATAGATTAATATTTTCAACTTGAAAAAAATCCACAATTTTTCCACTTATTAATATCACAATGCCTTTACAGTTTGTGGTTATATACTTTTCTACCTCATTCCTACTTTCTAAACGTGTTGCTAGATCGTATCACAATGGATCCACAGCATCATAGGGGTGTGTGAAACCATCAATTCGTTTTTAAATTGGTATTTTTTTGTGGTTATATTAGGCCGCATAAAATACGTTTGTTGTGAGAAATTGGCTCCGTGAAATAATATCAATTAAAAAAAAGGGAATGTAAAGCACAAGCCAGTACAACTGCTTAATGATATAACAATGGATTATCGAAGTGGCTTATTTTAAATGGTTTCTCGAATGTCACAAAATCTTTCATTACTTCATTTCGAATACTGACCCTAAAGCACGGACCTCTAGTCACACTGATTATATAAAATAAATAGTTACAACCTTTTTTTTTTATTTGAAATTTTATTATTCCTTTCGATTTTTGTTACTCTATAAAATGTTTGCTCGTCTTTGTAAAAAATATGCTTTGATTTAAATGTAAATGCTATTGATTGTAATTTATTTTTCAAAATCCCGTTTTTTAACATGAATTTTAAACCTGTTATGGGTAAATCTAATAATATTCGAACTTCGGATATTTTAACATCTTGTTAACGAAATTTTCATAGCTATGTTTTGTTATCAAGACTGAATAGTCGAACTAACTATTGGATAATGTTTTTCTTTGAATACAGTTTAATTTGATTTAATTATAACATATTATTTAATCAATCATTGGATATAAATTATTTGCTAAGGGTAGACATAATCATAACTATTGGGTCAATAAAATATACCTTCTAATGGGTTTGTAGTAAATTTAGGCTCCAAATTATGTTAAAAAAAATGTTTTGGGTTATATCTAGGACCCTTACTGAATCAAAAGCTACTCACCAATTGTCTGCAACTTTCCAAAATCAACCAGAAGTATATTGTTAATACAATTACTGTTGAACGAGCTAGTATTACACATGGTAATACCACCTTTATCTTTCACCTTAGAACATTGAACGCTTGGGCCCATCTCTAAGTTACGACAAGGCACATCAAAGTGAATGATAAGACACGAAGGAAAGGATACTCGTTTGTCATGAAAATATAAAAGTGGGAATACCGCTCTCCTATGGTCGGTAAAAAAGTGACCAACTCTGTATATGGTAGGTGATAATAAGTTAAAACATTTTGTTTATTAAACTGCTTGCTATGATTCCAAAAGAACTGAACCTTCAGAGAATCACTAGACAGCTTTTAACTGCATACCCGAGAAGCATTTTTTTCACTAGACTTATTACTTGATGAGACATCTTTATTATTTTACAAATCAAATATAAAAAATATTAGTATTAACAGCTTTAAAATGTTTAACAAACCAATTTAGAAATTATTTTATTGGTCCAGTAATTATTGCCTGTGTTTTGAGGATCCAATTTGTTGGAAAAATTTTCAGTTATATAATATAATAATATTTTCTTTAAAAACTCCACTTTGCTAGATATGTTCATCATCTTATAAGTATATCGAAAGTTGATCTGACTTCGATTTGGAGTTTGGTTTTTTTTATATGTTTGTATAAACTTTTTTTAAACAATCAGTGTTTCGTTTTCTTGTTGTTGATGTTTTACAATGTTTCTCATTCTAAACGTTATACTGAAGCTAGTGGTTGTGATACATTTTTATAAAAAAATATTTGTAGTGAAGTTTGAATATATTTTATATTTGTTTGTGGTAGATCGATTACCGTTCTCTTATCGTATTTATAATAACTTATTTTGAGTAATGGTAAATTAAAAATAGATTACGAGTGATGCCAATATGATTAGATTTAACTTAAATGTAAAACTAGCGTTCAAAAAATTTTATTTCCAATTAATTCATCTAAAACTGACCAAAAAATTGTTATTTATGTATCTTATTTTTGGATTGCATCTCTATATATTTCAATACCAGCTCAAACATAAAAATTTTCTTTTAGTTCCTTTCTAATTACTTTATCTACCTGTTTTTTTCAATCATTACATATATGCTTCATTTATCCTACTTTTTATATTTGTATTTGTAAACTAAACTGGTTTAGAGATATATTTTCATTTCGGTTTTCCCGTATATCCCTATTCCTGCTTTCCAGTTAGTGGTCCTTAAGTGAATATAACATTGGAATTATCATTTTACGTAGTAGGTAGTAGTACCTAATAAATATTTCTAGTATTATTTCAGTATTTTTTATATGCAAAAATATATTTTACATTTTTTGTGGCTGTTGAAAGAGTAATTGTAATCCATCTACCATATTTATTGGAAATTCATTCTAACTCGAAACTAATTTTCATTATTTGTTTACTTCGAAATGATTACAGTAGTTACAATTCTACATTGTCTTTTGTGAAGAGAATTATGGTCTACATAGAGAACAAAAAAGATCTAAATATTTTACCTCTCTCAACAAACTTAAAATGAAAAAATTGAATGAAATTTAGCAATTTCCTAATTATTTTATTGAAGTGACAGTAGACAAAAAATTAGTTTCGATATTTAGAATATGGAAAGCTTCTCTTTATATTTCTACTAACCATTTGTTTTTACTAAATCCAGCAATAATTGGAAAAGTTTAATTATATATTATCTACCTATTGTAAAAATCTTCGAAATTTTGAGTGTCTTAACTTATTGGTATTAGGTATGTTTAACTGGCTCTACAAATTTAAGGATGTATTTTTTTACAAATAAACATGGCTGCTATTACTTGTTTTATTTTATGTTGAAACTTATCTCTATAAACCGTACTTTCCAATTTGGACCAACAGGAACAAAAAGTGGTGTACAAAGTATAAGCATGTACCTACCATATATCCTTTATCTATGTACCTATCTATAATACTTCTTTATCAACTAGTTGAAATAAATGTCATATTCTTTGAGGGATTTTTATTGAGACTTTCGAAATAAATTGTATTTGATTATTTGAAACAGTATTATGATAATTTAAACGATTTTACATTACATATTGATGGATACTACAGTAATAATTATATCAAACAATTAGTGGTATTTGTAATTCCTGTGGTGACCTGTAAAAAGAGAAAAGTATAAATATGTAGTTTACAAGAGAATACATATTTGTTATTCAAGAATTATTATACTCGTTTTATTAATGTTTGAATTAAAAATTAACTTACTGAGTTTAGTGTAATTGATTGAGTAAAAGAAGATCATAGATCCAACTACAACATGTAAAAATGGAGCTATTCCAGATCTTTTTGGTTGGACATACTTATGCTGCCATCTCCAATATGCTAAAAAGTAATAAAATTGATTTTGAAGACAGAAGCTGCTTTATAATAATTGCAAAACAACCCATTTAGCACAGCCTTTACTGGCATTTTTGTAACAAATAATACCTTAATTCTAGATTAACATACCTCTACTGACGGCACCGGCAATAGCAGATGGTGATTTGTTGCGACGAGCTAACCATGCACCAATTTCTCCAACTTTTATTTGACCAAAAGGAGCATCAGCTAAAAACGAGGATATGAAAAATATTTCTTTCTAGCACGCCATAGTCTATTTTAGAAGCATATTTGCAGTTTTTTCTTCAATTAATATTGTGTTTTCGATTTTCAAATAAAATTTCAAAACCATATCACCTCTATTACATAATTTTTACAATCATTAATTTTAATACTCACGCTTTCCGTAAAAACGTGCAGGATCGTAGGGCCCATGAATTTTTGGATTGTATTCGGCAGGATAATCACCGAAAGCCATTTTCAAATCTATTTACGACAATAAAAATATATTAAAAATTGTAGATCTATAATATGTAACTTGGACGTTTTGAGAGCCCCTCGCCCCTCTACAAATTCGCAAGGTAAAGGTTGTATCAGAGATAACATACGGTTGTTTCAGGTTTACAAACTGCTACTTCCAAACCGAACCCGATTGGGCAATTTTGACAATAGCTTTAATATATTAAAATATTCCTGCAATCACATTGATCATTTCAATACTGTAGCTGGTCCTTAAAACATGTCACTTTCTTGGTTGTTATTTATTTTGTGGCACTTTCTCACTTTCACTATCATATATTACGGTTATTTTTGTACATCTAATAAAATAAATTATTTTTTAATTGATTAATTATCAGAATATCAACATTGGCAAAATATTTTAATTATTTCAGTAGGAAATTGGAAATTACGCTTATTATGAATTTAATCCAATTCAAGAATATCAGAAAACTCGAACTGGCTGGATACTGTCGTAACAAGAGGCTGTTACACAGACCAGAGAATCAGAAGAAAAAAAGAAGTATGTTGAGAAGTACGTTATAAAAACAAATAACGAATTATGAAATTTGAAACAGAGCACAATTCACTCCGATTTAAATAAAGAAAAATGCTGAAGCACTTATTTTATGTCTTTTTATTTAGCTTTCAAACATTAAAAGGATTTGAGGACTATGATATTCAGGAGTCGGGAAGATCACAATACCAGGTAAATTTTTCTCAAAATGTGTCTCCAAATGTTATATATAGTTATTTTAGTTATTACAAGAAAGAGGAAAATTACCGCAATATGGATCTTGTTGGAAAGCTGGCCTAGAATATTTAGAAAAGGGATGTAAATATATTACTGAACAAATTCAAAGTGAAATTGCACTACATCTTACAAACTGCTTTTTAGCTATGTCTGGACATGTTACATATAATTGCCATTCAGATAAAAAATATAACCTGAGAGCAATATGTATAAGTAATATGAATGATCGAGCTTTCAATGTATACACAGAATTTTACACTCATACACAAAATATATGTGGATTCCTACAAGGGCATGTCTGGCAAGAAATGATAGCTGAAAATACAATGGTTGTTGGAAAACAACTAAAGGAAACTGCTCAAAATCAGAAAGGTCTTCTAGAAGCACAGAGAGAAAGTTTAAAGTTACAAGAACAGATGCTACAACATGGAAAAGTGTTGGAGGATGTTTTAGAAAATATATTTGCTTCTTTCAAGGAACATCAAGATATATTAAACATATTGGCTCGAACAGTATCTGATTTACAAAATTGGATTATAGGTGAAATGTCATGGTTTGACTCAATACTGTTTTATACCGTTTCTATTATTATGGCTTTCATTTTAACATCTTCATATAGAACTAGTTCAGCTCGAATGATAATTTTCCTTATGCTGTTTATAAACTATTTGTTAGAGAGGTTAATATGTTTTATGTATGTTTTAATTTCTAATGAGGATAGTTCAAATATGTCTTCTAAAATTTACAACTATATTTGGTCTTCCAGATATTGTTTTATCCTCTCCTCTGTAATGATTTTACTATATTTTAGTGTTGTATTTACAGATAATTCTAAAAGACAATTCAAAATTCTTTGCTCAATCCAAGAACAAAATGAAACTATTTTAGAAATACTTCAGAATTCACCAAGAGCTACTGATCGAATCGATAAATTATATTTAAATGGTATAAATGAGAACATTAAAAATAATGGATCTTTAAAATATGTAAAGAATATTTCTAATGAACTACATAAAGAATATTTCAATGAGTTAGATACTTCGACTGACTCTATTAAATTTGTGGCAACGAGAAGTACTGCTAGTCAAAATAAAGTACAGATCAAAAGTCATAGTCTACTTGATAAGGATAAATATAATTTAAGAAGTACAAGATCAGAATCTAAAGTAAAATGATATGACCATTTTCAAATGTTATCAATGTTAAGCAACAATAAAGAAACATTTTGTTCCAATGGACTTCATCAGCTTCCAATTTAGCATTCCACATTTCGATCTTTGTCTACTATTTCCAAAAAAATATAAGTTGAAGTAGGTACATTTAGGTATTTTTTTAATTCTATTTTATACTAGACATTACCTATCTTAGATTGATAAACATGTATTATATTTTACCTAGTCATATAACAAATGTATCACTTTATGAAGAATAGAAAATTATTCAAACCCTTGTTACTTATTTTAATTTATAATTATTTTAAAGAAACATTTATTTTGATATCATTTTATTTAATTGCATGTAGGTATATATTTAGAGTGCGTTCAGAAATACTTATTTCAAAGAAAAAAATTGCAGCTTAGCTCATTTTATTTCGAATATATGAAAATCACCTTCCTTATCCAAAAGTCTTTAGGTAACCATGGGTAGTATTTGTGGTCCACAGGACTTTCACTCCAGAAAATAATATCGGATCACAGTTTCGAACTGACATATCTTGACTGTCAGAATCATGACGGGGTTGTGCTGTGAATGACAGATGACGGGTCATTCTGTCTGCTCCTTAGGGGACAGTGGTTATCAAATATAAACAAATTTATCATGGCTTTTTGTATAAAAGTAACTAAAACTAATTTCATAGCGTTAACATGATTTTAATTTGTTATGATTTTCAATATAACAAAACAGTTTAGTTACCTACTAAACTGAATATCAAACAATGAAAAGTATACTATCTATAGTGCCATATTACTCTGATTCAATAATTCGTAGTTGACTAAAGAATTGGTATCAACCTGTGAAATAATTTTTGGAGGTAATATATTTGTGTAAAACTTAATAATATTGACTTTTCATGAGTTCATCTACTTCATGTTAGATTTTCCATTGATTTATATTTTGGTAATATCAGATTTTGATATGTATAATATAGTACACGTTGACAGTTGTAGAAAAGCCTGATGCGGAACGTTTTAAGTGATTTTCATATTTTTCTGTTTTAGAAATGCTACTTTCAAGAGAAGACTTATTTATTGTTAATTTTTATACATAACAAATCACCTAATCTCCTACAGATAACCAGTTTTTGTGTGTAAAAAAGAGGATAAAATTTGGTAGTTTTAAATATTTGTTATTTTTATATAATTGCTTGAAGAATTATGTTTCCTTAGTAAACTAATCAAATTCATACTTAATTTACTTCTTTTTAAAACTACAAAAGTGTACATTATAAACCTAAATTGATAAATATTTAAAACTGAAATGGAAAGTAGATCTAAATGAATTACATGTGTTTCTTGTGGAATTAAGTCAAGAGGAGACCTATTCTTGAACTCGGCATGTGGCAAAAAAGAACATAGTATTGTCAAAGAACAACTGTTAAAATGTAGAGACTAGTCATGTGCTTAGCAATTATAAGTCTCATCTGTCAACTAAAGAAACATCTCTGTACAATAAAGGAAATTGGGTAGAAAGATTAAACAATCAATTACAATCTTTATTGGTCCAGAATTAGCTTATATAATTAGATTATAACAAAATCATTATAAAACGTGTTTGTCCCATAGTGGTAGACATATTGAGTAGCACAAATTGCATGCCACTGTTAAATTGATATACTAGTATTTTTTGCAACATTTAATATATTTCAGGCAATGCAAAGTAATTCTAAAGCAGGACGGAGGAGGTACAGTTTGGGACTCTCAAATGGGCAATTGCCTTACTTGCTTCAAGGAGCCCACGCAGACGGCCCCGGACGATTTGATCGACCATAAAAATAAAGAAGGTAAATATTTTCTACATATTAACATGTATAAATAATTGTTTGTTGTGTTTGTAGAAGTTTGATTAAAACTATGTTTTATAACTACAGACACAAGTCACTTGAATGTTATTCTTATTAATTCAACAAGCTTTTCAGATATATTGTTCATAGTAATGCTATTTCAAATTTGACCGCCATTCAGACACAACTGCATTGCAGTTTAGATTAACATTAACTCATTTGTAAACAAGGCACTCCATTTTGTGAAATATGAAATCAATCATATACCTAATAATTATTAAAAGTACCATAAACTGGGATCACTGTATATAATTGTGAGAGTTATAAATTCATTCCAGAAATGAGTGAAGCTCATCTGTATCCAGCTCCGAGTCATGTTCCAGCTCCTACTGCCCCTCCAGAAACGATTCTAAGTAATGGCAATCATTTGTCAGCACCTCCTGAAGTAACTGCTATTAGCCGTCTTTATCCGTCTAGTCGAAGACCACCTAAGTCCGCCCCGATCATGGGTATCTCTGAAAGCAAACCTTCCGAATCCAAGTTAATTAGTCTTTTTGAACAATATAAGGATAGTTGTGATGACTGTATTCTTGAAGAAGGTAAGATATGCTATTGAATGCAATTTTTTTTTGTTTGAATGCATCCTATCATTATTATTTACTGATAAGGTCAATAATTACAAATTTTTAACTACTTGGTAAAAATTATTTACAATTAAGGAAAACCCACTCAATGGTAGAACTAATTTCTGATTTGAAGATTTATGGTTGTTGATATTAGATTATTCCAGACAACAATAGCTAATAAAATATAATCCACTACAATCTCATGTATTTGTTTGGAGATAGCATATTTTAATGTATAAAATAAACTTGAGAGTACAGCCAGTGCTGCAAAAGGTTAGGTTATGTTAAAAGTGACGTCGCCTGATACTTATTGCCTACCTAAGGTTCCCACAGACTAGATGGATAGTTATGCTTTGTATCTTTCGATTTTTTTTATAATTTTTTGAAAACTTACAGGTATAGAACAATTCTGTCAAGATTTATCTGTGTCTCCTGATGATTTCAAGATATTAGTACTCGCATGGAAATTGAACGCAGAGCAAATGTGCTGTTTCACACGCTCAGAATTTATAAATGGACTCAAATCAATTCGCGCCGATTCAATAAAGTCAGTCCAGCTACGATTACCGGAACTAGTTAGTGAAGTTGAACATAATTATGAACAATTTAAAGACTTGTATCGTTTCACTTTCCGTTTTGGACTGGATTCCTCTTCAGGTCAACGAATCTTGCCTACGGACATGGCAATTATTCTGTGGAAATTAGTTTTTACGATAAGGGAACCTCCAATTCTCAATAGGTGGCTAAACTTTTTAGAAACTCACCAAATCATTCGGGGTATACCGAAAGATACATGGAATATGTTTCTTAATTTTGCCGATCATGTAGGTGAAGATTTAAGCTGCTATGATGATAATGAAGCTTGGCCTAGTTTATTCGACGATTTTGTAGAATATGAAAATGACCAAGCTAATCAGAATATTTCTAAGGACATAGAGAAAGAGTCTGATGGGCTTGTCATCACAAAAGATTGATTGTTTGTTTGTAAACTTTATCATGAGCAAACTGCCTAAGTTCTCACAAGCGATGGGGATCATTTTACTTTGTGAATGCAAAATACTTTTAAATTTAAACCAAATGTGCTTAAAAAATGAGTAATAGAATGTGTAGATATCTCCAATCCTTAAGATCAGTAATTGGTAAAGATATTACAAAGTTTTGATTCATTTTTATTATATGTTGTTGTGTTATGTGGTCGTTTGATTGGGTTATCAGATCTCTTGTAAAGTGAATAGCGATCCTCACGTTTGGAGCACAGTATTTTGTATGTAAAATATGCAAATGAATTTGTTGTGATATGATTGTAGCTGTTTTAAAGTAATTTTAAAATACGAATGTCGAATTAAACACATCGCTTATTAGCAATAATTGTTTCTTCTGTTTTTTTTTGCAATGAGGATGTTGACCTTTACATGTTTTATGTTTGGTGGTTTTTGGTAGAATGCAGCGTTTTGAGTCTGTCTCATTACTTGAGAATATTTTTTGTATCCTCTTTTCTACTCCTCGCCTCGGGGTCAGTGTCCAAGTACCTCCCTTGTCTTCTGTAACTTTATTCTGATTAGGAGATGTAAGTTTTTTCATAGTTATTCTTGATATAAAAGATACAAATTAAGTTATAAACGTAAGCGAAAAAATGACTAAGAAAACATTCTACCCAGACAGTGCTGGACTCACCCCACGGAGATGCCTACCATCCAAACCCACCTCAAACTCGCCGTTACTCCCGCCTTGGAATCACTACCCTAGCATACTTCAAGACGGGCAGCGCTCCCTCACAAACTATCCGTCATCTTCGCCCTTCTATCACTACTACCTCTCACATGCCATGTCGAGTCTTTCTCTTTCCCAATCATTCTCTCTACTATGCCACTTATCTCCATCCATTCTTCTTCGACCCTCAACATAATTTTCACCATATTTTCCCAATAAACCACCTCTCCCAGTTTATTTTCCAACTTCTTCAAAACTTCCTCGTTCTTCCAACATATGTCCCACATCATCCTCCACTTCACATCTCTCGCACACTCCAGTTTCTCTTTTCCCAATCTTGTGGAGGTAACCCACTCTCGACCCCTATGTCCAGTGAGCACCTGCGTAGAAGTAGTTCACCTCCCCGAATTTCTCCTGCTCCCAATCGCTCCTTTTAGCGCGCCCTCATTATCACGTGACCTGAGACAGATTTAAATAAGTAAAATCCCTTAAAAAGATAAACTACCACATTACGTTAAAATTAAATTTTAATTTTAATAGAGTCAACATCCCAATTATATAAAAATCAAATTTTACATATAATGAACTATGTCAATTTTTTATAGAAGTGCTATAAAGTGTTGAAAGGTTGTGATCTGTGTTACCGTTAGCAACAATGTATCTAATAAAATAGTTCGGAAGGCGGTTATCACTTGTTGTGTACATTTGTGATTATGTTCATCACCAATTACATAATACGAGGTTTTGGCCAGTATATATCTTGAGAACTATTTGAACTACAATATTGAAATTTGGTAGTTATAAACCGTACGCAGTATTACACATTTTAAGCAATCAGCTACTTTGGTACAATGTCACGTTTCGGGTCACGTGGTATAATTTTCAGAAATTTTAATGTGACAACCTGTATATTGTTCCACTGCTCTGAAGGCCTCTCGTATACTAATTCGGCGATACCTATTTTTTGTGTTAGTTACTTAGAAACGACAAAATAATTTTTATAAAGTTTTTTATTTGAAAAACAAAGAGCTAAAAAACAAAAAGAACTGGAATACAATAACACTTTTACTACAGTTGATCTCTACCTTCATTAATGCAACATTCAAATCTACTGAGTAAGTTTTTTGTGTATGCTGCTTCAATACTTTCTGGTGTAACAGATTGGCAAGCTGCTCTGATTCTGTTTTTAAATCATCTACATCATTAGGAGTTGTAACATATACTAATCCATTTAAATATTCCCAAAGATAAAAATCTAACGGGATTATATCTGGTGAACGAGCCAGCCAATGTATTGTACCATTTCTCCCAATCCATCTGTCTTGGAAATACACATTCAGATGTGACGTTACTCGCTGAGCAAAATGAGCTGTTGTTTTTCAAATAAAAATTAATTTGTCGTTTCTAAAGTAACTAACACAAAAATAATAGGTATCGCCGAATTTGTATAAGAGAGACCTTTAAAGCAATGGAACAATATACAGGTGACCCGAAGTGACATTGTAGCAGAGTAGTTGATTGCTTAAAATGTGTAATACCACCTACGTTTTATAACTGCCAAATTTCAATATCGTAGTTGAAATAGTGTTCGAGATATATACTGGCCAAAACCTCGTGGGACACCCTGTATATAAAAAAGTACCCAAAAGTGTTCATTGTTTTCTTAACTGAATCTTAAAATATCATTACTTACAAAAACCGACCATTTTATTTTTTAATATTGAAATATAAATTGTCCTTGATAATGTAGTAAATAGTATGATAATGACCATAAATCATTTAAATAAATAGTTTTTTTTACAATAATATGCCATATATTTTTGTTATATTTGACTTAATTAGAATTATAAAACATTATTTTTAGAT
>CAJUYI010000189.1:0-27637 GCA_910591695.1 Galerucella pusilla | reverse complement strand
AATCTTGACAAATACAACTCGTGCAATTAATGATTATCGAAAATTTCTTCTCTTTTTCGAAACAAATTGTTGTTTTAGGGAACCGCACTCGCGCTTACGCGCTCGTGCTGTTTCCAAACAACAATTTGTTTCTCAAAATCGTTGAAATTTGTATTTCGATTATCATCAACACTCTTGCTGTATTATCGACAATATGCTTGAATAAAAAATTATCGGGTCTATTTTGATACACGAGTGTAATTCGGTAGAATATTTCTCGAGTAGAAAAAATGAAAGCTCTGTATATTGGGTTCACTTTCGGTCACTTTTTCTTGAAGAGAACTTAAAGAATCTTGTGCAAATCGCGACATTTCAACGATTTTTAAAATTTGGTATATGTCACAATGTCAAATGCGCAATTTTAATACAGGAGGGTAATATTCTACAAAATCATTTCTCTGTCTTAACCTCACACGTGAGCCGCGAACTGTCAGATGATATAGCCATGGAGACTATAGGACATGTCCACTACAGTTGACAGTTGACAATACCCCGGTGTTAAAACAATATACACGATGAAACATAATCAAACAACTATTAACCTATATTATATATTATTAAATATACAAGCTCAACAATTGAAAGAACTGTTTTGCGCGATCGATATTTTTTATTTATTTACAGCATCCGTTGTCAGGACGGTAGGTTGTGTTTACCGGTTTCTAAGTCTAACACGTCGGTAAGTGATTTACTTACCGACGTCTTAGTCCTACATACATTTAAGTGGTCCTAAATAATATACTACTTCGTTCATTACACAAAAGGAACAAAAAAATAAGAGGATTTATATTTTTTTAATGAACAGAACCGAATAGAACAATATAAAAATTGGTAAATAGCATGAAAACAATTTCACCAAAATGCAAATTATATTTTAAACTGATCGAGAAGTATAAATGTCACTTTTAACATTTCGTTTATTTCGAAGAAATTTAAATTATTTTATTCGAAATTTATTTTAATACGATCGCGCAAAAATGGTATAAGCATTCCGAACGTTAATGGTAATACCGGTCTAAACATTGCTGTCGAACGGTAAGCAACCCTTACCGTTCTTAATACTTAATATACTATAAAGGCCGAATCATGCAACGTGCATTATAATTACATTTTCATTACATTATTTATACACTTAAATTATGTTCGGAATTCATGTTCCTTAAAAAATTAAATGTATTCATTTCACGTCGTCATTCACTTGATCGTGAGAGTGAGCGACGACTGTCATCGGTATGTTCGAATAGAAAAACGAGGAAGGTCTTGAGAAAAATAAAAGTGTCAGGGTGACAGATATAAAAATATTGTCAAGTAAAATTCTTTCCAAATCTCATTACGAGAAAATCATTCCTTTCTAGTTCTATTTCTATTCTTACGACGTCATTTCAGTTACAGTGATAGTTTATAGTCATACACAATTTCCTGGTGAGTACAAAAACAGGCCAGGTTTTGGACTAATCACAAATTCTATAATTACTTAGTTGTGATTGTAATTTTAAGTGAGTGTTTTAATTTAAACTTTGTAAAGGCAAGTAGCCGGTAGGGATTGCATGCTGTGGGCTTACAACCCACTGTTTGCAGTAGTAATAGATACTCTTTATTCCATAGAGTATTTTATTTCACCCTATTATTCATTTGGGTTTGATTAGAATAAAAGAACTTCACTACAGTCTACCGTCTTGGACAACAGTGCGTTTGTTCAAGGCGTCGCTGCGCATGCTGCTAGAGCGTGGCTCCAAAGTGGGTTAATACATCAAATTACTCCAAATTACATTATCACTGCCTAATCAAACCAGTTCATGGAACGAATTAATTATGAACTGACAAGACTGGCAATTGATAAACGTCATATTATTTGAATCGTTTGTGGTAGTGCTAGAATGTCAGTTATTTGCAATTATTTGGAAGTCATGAGGTTCTCTCAGCAAAAACGTGTTTGGAATATATCAGTTTCACTACTTTTGAAAGTATTAGTGGCTGCTCAAAATAGAAGGAGATCTCGGAATGACAGCTGTAACATTTTTGGCGCATGCGATTTCATGGTTCTTAACATTATATTATATTTCTCTATGGTTTTCACTAAAAATATAATGTAATTATAATTTATAGTTGAAAGTACACCAATTTCTTAATGCAATGGTGTAATTGAAATTCAAAAATGTGGTTGCATGAACATCATACAGGAAACTATAGTAATTAACTTTTTCTAATGTAAATGTAGCTATAATGTAATGATAATGAACGTTGCATGAATCCGCCTTAAAAAACACTTGAGCAAAACCAACTAAACTCAAACTCTCAAACACGAAACACGATTATAAATCACCATACCACGTGTTCTGAACGCTCTGTTTATTCTTTTACCACTAGGCTCTTGTCAAAATAGTTTGTAACTTCACGTGGACATGCCCTATAGCAACCAATAAAACATAATTAATTCGAATTTTATTATTGGCTGTTATTGTTCTGTCATCAAATGTTATGGTACGGGTATTAAACTGGCGCCATCTACCATGATCAGAAATTGGAATACATATGGAGCTCGATCTCCTTATAGGTATAGTCTCCATAGCTTTTGCAATTGATTTAGGTTAATGAACTTCGAGGTATTAGGTACTATTATAGTTTCAAACTAAAAGAATAGGTATCACTGTAGAAATATTAGGTACCTGATAAGTTTCTTGAATATTTTAATTGGATCGTTGTCTAGTAAAGATTCTTCGGTGATATTTTCCATTTTATCTAAACCAAACATACCAATATCTACTTCGGTGTTGGCCATGATTTGGCAGTAAGTTCCAAATCGATGAATAAACATAGCGATGAATTGTACTAACATTAACGATGCAAAGGCGATCAAGAAGACAAATCCAATTGGTTGAAGCTGCAGGTAGGTTTTTTGAATCACGAACTGAAATTAAATTGAGGTTAGAATTTATGTAACAAAACATTATACTTGAAGATAAGGCACGTTTTTTTATTCACAGGCAGATCCACCAATCGACCAACTGCGTTTTTATATTCATTGGTGGATTGTAGATTGAAGAAATGACGCGTTCGTTTATTACTGTTGCATCAACCAAAATTGCAAACCACTCCATCGTTGTATCGAGGTGGTGGATAAATTTGGTGGTTTACAAAATGACAGCTTAACCTCAAAAAACTAACGATTTTTTGAAGCGGCCAAAGAAATGGACGAATGAATAGAAATAAATTTAAAATGTGGTAACAAGGTATTGACGGCGCTATTAACAGCGTCAGGAATTGAAAAAATTTCAAGTGGAACTATCAGATGAACTGCTGCTCCGAGATCTACAGGCTAAAATAACTACAAGACTTTTCAAACTATCTTCATTCATTTCGTAAATCTTTGCAAATAACAACAATCAACTTAGAAATAGATTGTCAGTGGTCAGATGATTTAAACAACAACGGCGTTTTTTATTTGCCACTGATGACTCTAACCCTAACATGTCGTTGCAGCGGAGACTGACGTCATTCAACGAATGATGAATAAATGATGTAAACAAAAACGTGCCTATACGTTTGACATTTGACATAGGTGTTTATCGTAAAGTTATGTTTGCTAAAGCTACCCGTTACTGACTCTCTGATGATTTGTACTTACTTCATTTTGGTCCTGGTAAAAGGTATAATTAACTTTAGGATTAATTGGCCAGTTAATGTGAAGGATATCTTGTTGCAAGTTGAGTAGATAAATTACCAATACAAAAAGCGAGTTTAACATGAAGAAGGTTATCACCATTTTGTCTCTCAAATCTTTCAATTCTTTTTCAACAATTTCCTAAAACAACAAAAGTATTAAAAGCTGACAGCGTCCAACCGGTAATAGCGTTGCAATATAATTCTAATCTATAACGTATATGAAAAAACCCTGTGCACATTCTGTTCAAACAAATAGTATATTACACACCGAGGTGGGAAGAGCTTCATTACTACTACATTACAACCATCATATCCCGATCAAAATTAATAAATCTTGGTTTCGTTCTGAACACACCTAAAATATTACATTTGACAACTACTGTCACCAATATGAATAAATGTCAGATAAAGTCGGATGAATATTAAGTTCGCGAATAATAAATCAAGAAACATGTCCTCCGATGAAGAATTGATGGATTGTACCCCTCCAGAAAAAGGTATTATAATATTTATCAATGTGTTATATTTTTAAATATAAAAAATATTCATCTAAAATAGATTAACGATCACATTATTTTAGAAGGTGGGAGTCAGGGCGAGAAGTGATCGATGAGGGCGGGAAGTAGAGGTAATATGACACTTTCTAACCTTAAATAACGTTAGTAATGACAGCATTACATATATGGTTGTGAATAAAAGATCTTACTTTCTTCGATGTTTCATCCAGCGGATACAAATATTTTTGAATAAGTTTTTCAAAAAATTTATTTTCTCTATTGTCGATATAATCGACTGGACTATTGATTAGTTCGCCATCGTAATACCAACTATTTGCTTCAACATCATCTGAAGGTGTATCTATAGATTCTTCATCATCATTGTCTTCGTCTTCATCGTCTTCATTCATACCATCTACGTATGTGGTTGATTCTGGAATAAGTCCAGCGGCAATAGATGTTCTGAAAAGATCGAGAATAATTGACATTTTAACATAATTGATAACCAGAAGTTATTAAAAGTAAAAGGACCTGTCAAAAATTAATTATAAACGAATGAATTTTTTACCTGGTAGCTCTTGTTCCAGTAAATAATTCAGTTCCTTTAGTAGTTCTTCTACGCTCTATATCTCCGTTAGCTCTGGTTCTATCCAATGTGTCTATTCTCTGCTGTAATTGTTGAATAGAGGTTTGAATGTTTCTAAGAATTTCCCTCTCTTCTCCTTTGCTGTCGTAAGTACAAAACATCAACTTTACTAAACCTCCTAAAGAAAATTCCAGAGATCCAGTATTATCTTTCGAATTGCCAAAGAATGATGGCTCTTTGTTTCCTGGTGGTTTTGGAGCTGACTCAGGCTTAGGCTTATCTTTTTTATTATCCTAAAACAGAAATTTGAAACATTTTCAAGAACCAAGAGTAACGCTTTATTCCCTTTTACTACTAAATTTCCCTGTATCTGGCAACATTGCCTGCTGACTAACTTCTATCAAAATACGTCCAGGCAAATACATGGGAAGAAATTCATAAAAGAACCATCAGAAAAAGTAGCGGAAGAACTGCTCTCAATGAGCAGGAACAAACTACGCATCATAACGGGGCACATTTTCCCACAAAGGAGCACCTAAACAAAATAGGTCTGTACAACGGAGACCTTACATGCAGAAGATGCAAAAATGATACCGAAACAGCTCTGCATATACTATGCAACTGTGAGTCGCTGGACCACAGAAGGCAGAAACTGTATGGTAGACCCCAAATGGCTCTAGAAGACTTCTACAACCAACCAACAAAGAACATGTATGAGTTAATACAGGGAACGGAATGGCTGAATAGGTTGTAGTCAGAACACTAGGAGTATCCACAATAAGCCCAGGAGGCTGAGGTGATACCGGCGAAGGGACGGCTCCTGAGAAAAAAAAGAAAAAAAAAGGACACAGTAATGACATCTTCGCTTTATAACCGTAACCGGTTATTGATTGTTATTCGCCTAAAATAGACTATAGGAGGAAGTTGGGATCGTTGCGTTACGTTAAATTTACTACTTGTTACGTATGAAAACGTATGCTAAAAATATAAAATATATCATACGCACCTCTTTCGGTTTGGCTATAATAGTTACTTCTCTAGTACCCCATGAGACATTGTTCATGTTGAAAATAGAGTAGATAACCAATAACATGTACATGCTAGGAACGGTGACATAGTAAATGATTCCATATTTTAAACAATAAAATTCTTGCGGATGTAATATGGCTGCTATTATAAATGTTCCCGCCGTAGCTGCCAAGAAAAGTGACGAAGGCGCCAACCAACCGTCATCTTCGATTTGAATCATTATACCGACGAATACTGTCATCATGACCAAACCATATAATGCACTTATCAACGCAGCAAAAGTTAACTACAACAAAAAAATATAAATTAATCTAATACCCATGGTGTAATAGAGAACAAGGTGTGTTACCGCGCACTACCAATCAAAAAAAACTTCCAAAACGCTGCCATATTGAAAAATCAGCCAATCAGAAAATACCGCGCGAAATCAAACGCTTGACAAATAACTGAATTTGAAACGAAAACAAGATACAACATTTTTATTTAACAGTAAAGACACTCACTTAAGGGGCATCTACCAAATTCGACCTTGCACAATTATGCTTTGTATATTTTTTTGTTTCCCTACGTCCTCACGTTTAAGTTCACATAACGAAAATTTTATTAGAAATATGAAAGCTCCGCAACATGTAGGTAGCCAAGCGGTCCAAGCGGATTTTGGTTCACGTGCTACTCTATAAGCTTCGTCAGTACTGAACTGGGAGACCGCTGAGACCGGCGAGCGTTGTATCAACAATGGAACGGCACGCGACTACCGAAGCAGAGAGACAATGTCAGTCATAGAAGGATAGAAAAGCGAGAGATGGATTTTTATCCGATATTTTAGTGGTAGCAACCGAATTTCAATAAGGAATTGTACGGTCATAAGTAATTTGAGGATTCTGAGATTTTTATATAGTATTCATAAAGCTTCAAATTAGACCCCTTATAAATTAGTTTTTCCATTCAATCCATATTTAATTCTTTACAAGGGCTTAAACTTTGCTTAATATGTGTATTTTTCATATTTTTTTCAACAACATTTGGTTAGCATTTCAAAGTTTTTATTCAATGAGAACTCTAAGTTCAACATTAATCTACATGATATATTTTTTCTTAATTTTCAATACATCCATTACTTCAAAATTCTTTGCCAAAAATACTTCGATATTTTGTCAAATCGCTGCCGATAGATTCCCCTTAATGTTCCAATGTTCAGAGTTCACAATTTATTACAAAAATGAATGATTACAACAAGTAAAATTTGGTTGTGTAGGTTATAGTTATGAGTGTTATGACAGTCACTCCAAACATTGATAATATGATTGGCAATATGGCAGCGTTTTGGAAATTGCGCAGAACATGACGAAAATTCGTCTTCCGTGGGAGCACACCTTCTTCTCTATTACACCATGCTAATACCAACGAAAATTATGATTTACGATGCATGGGTGCAAAAGCTATGGAGTTCATAGAATAGGTACCTACCTACCCTTCTTGGTGTGCGTCATCGATTGCAGTTAATGTTCTTCTAACACATTACGTTGGAAGAAATGGAAAAAAAGGCAGGTCTGTGATTAATCCTAATCAAAATATCACAATAATGAACCGTTTAAATGTATTACAAACGTTAACCCTAATCTTTGACGTAAAAAATTTGATAAGTTGATGTTTAGAAGCAAGCAAGTGTCATCCATTAATCGGGAGAAATTACGCATTCAAAATAGAATGCAGACCTACTGCCCCACTGACAGTTCTCGTCAGGGGCTGTATTCTTGACTGTGGGAGTAGAACTTTCTGAGAGAACACATATTTTGTCTTTATTCTGTCTGGCTACTCGGTCACTGCAGTGACAAAGATAAAATATCTGTTCTCTCGGGAATCTTCACTCCCTCAGTCAAGAATACAGCTCCAGGTCTGTACTTTGTTGTCGGTCGATTATTATTTACGAAATGTGAATATTAATCTTATTTCTATTTTTATTTATATAATAGAAAATTATTCCTAGATATACGGAAAAACATCATCATTTTGAAAGTTCTCAAGTATTTTCAGTTAGAAATAGAATCTGGTAATTATTAATTTCATAGCCTTTTCGAATTTGGCTGAATACGATCCAGATGATTTTATTTATCAAATTTAAGGCTAGCTATATGTCAAAATATCAAATAAAATAATTTACATACCCAAAACCCGGATGTACACGTCACAAAAGATTACGCACACCAAAAGGCTATTGAATGTACTATATAGTATGTTACCTGTGTATTTGATTTGCAGGTGGCACAAATTATAATAAACGTAAGCACTGGAACAATGTTGAAAATTAGACTGTTGAATTGCGAGATTTTGAAAGCAGCTATAAATGCTCCAACCAGCATCAGGAATATAGTTCCAGGACCAATGGCAGTACCGATCATTAGAACCAATTGGTATAGCATGTAAAGTTTGGATATATTGTCATTAACACCAACGATATATTTATAATCGGTCAAAAGGTCCATGATATTGGCCGTGGTGGAAGGCATCCATCTTCTTCTTTGGTTATAAAACTCGTTAAACCCTTCCGGACAATGAGTATAGGCATCGGACGCCGCTGAATATTCTACACGATAACCTCTTTGAAGTAGTAATGTACATAACCAACGATCTTCACCTGAAACAAGAATAGAGGAGCTCAGTCACAGAGTACACTATCTAACAAGAGGCGAAAGAAAGTAGTTTTCGTGATCGCAAATTTGTGTGCACATGCGTGAATTAATTAGTTTAACTGTCAATGTCAAGTCGACACTTCCGTTCATTCCCCTCAGTTCACCGTGTATTATTTTAAGATTAGGTTAAAAATGAGGCACTTCTCATTACACACATGAGATGAATAATAAGGTGTTCTCATGTTAGTAGTTGAAAAAAATATTCTATACACCTAATTGGGAGGGATGTTCATCAACACTACTATTTTTCTTAGTGTAGTGTTACTTTTCTCAGTGTATCAAGTACCTAGTTTATGTGTCAATGCCTTGACGTATTTCCGCTCAATATCGTGGAAGTCCAACTTCTAAGGAACCGACAAAACTTTCGTCTCTTGTTAGATGGTGTACTCTGTGGTTCAGTCTAAGGTCAGTGTGGCCAACAAAAAGTGGTTTTTCTGACAAGAATGACAGTTAAGGTCTACCATTCAAAACATAAGATTTTTGAATGTCTTTTGTGGTCTTTTATCATTGAGAACATCTAAATTGATTTATTAAAATAATGAATACACCCCCGAAGCGTATATCTTGAAATTTAAAATGACTTTTTAGCTGATTACTCAACATATCCTGCAAACTTAAGCAGTGAATATTCAAGAGACACAACAAATCTGTTAAGCGGCAGTGTACATACCTTGATCGTATTGTACATAATGTCTGGCTTCAGTAGCTTCCGTGGTATACTTAGCCATAACATTATCATCCATTAGAGCACCAGCTCTGAATAGTGAAAAGCATCCAGGGCTACAAAGTACACAGCCGATAACATGTTCTGTTGCCTTTTGTAGCCAATGCCCTACTGCATATTCGAATATTTGGTACCAAGCCATTGTACCAGCACCTATAGGATGGATTCTTCCGCAGGCAGCACCCAGAGCTGGATTCTTTTTCATGTATTCCACTAGCAAGTGAACGGCAGCAGGCTGGAAATCAATGTCACCGTCTAGAGCAAGAATGTAGGTATTTTTCGCAAAATTCTTTATCTGTTGAGCTTCTAACTGTTCGTTATCCATAATCCTACAACAACATATATTTATAATAGCAGAGGAGTAGAAAAAGACAACCATTTTTACTTACTTGTATCCTAGCAAATAATACATGTACATAACTTGCGACCATCTCTTTTTGGATCTTATCTTCGCCTTATCTTTCAAGTGTGCTATCATTTTTGTTTTTCCTGGTAAAGTCCAAATTAATCTGCCACCATATGGAGTAGGGTATACTGTAGGTGGCTGTATTTTGACATTTACTGCATGTACCATACTAGCTGCATCACTGACGGAATCTATTAGGTCTAGCACATATTGATTTACGTGTGGATCTTGATCTTCTTGCGACACTCTTATGAAGGCGTCGTCAAAAAATATGTGAGCTTAAATAAATCACAAATTAGTAGGTACCTAATACGAAGCTTCGTAGTAGGCTACCAGAAGGAAGTATTTAAAATGGTAGCTAATAACAATCATGTTTTGTCGATCTAGAAAAAGATTTTAACTTTGAAGATTAGACAGGTAAATGATAAGGTATAGATGGTTAGGTAAGGCTAGCAGGGATATTTGATGACATACTTGAATAGAAAGGAGTGCCATTAAATGGTAGGGTTAGCAAAATCTATTGGCAAGTGGAAGTAAAAGTATAGTACATATTGGGTTAACTGGATATAATGAAATGAAACCTTCTTAGCCCAGAGTTTTGTCAAAAAAAATATTAGAATACATGATCTGTTTCTGTATCTGTAAGAATTTGAAGGGTGGGTGACCCCCACGGCACTTAGGCCACAATTGGCCCATTGTGCATCCTTCCGAGGTTCAGACTTCCTTTTGGCTCGTCATCCAGCCTACTTGTTTGAAGTAGGCGATAACGTCGCCGGAAGTAAGCTCCCTCATGTTGGCTTGTGTTAGCCTGTACTCACCGAATACGGAAAACCTAAATTGAGAGAGTGTCGGACATTCACAAAGAATGTGTTCGACAGTCTCATCTTCCTGTTCACATCCTCTACAGAGTGAAGTGTCAGACTGACCCAGTCTGTAGAGGTGTTTTCGTAGGTGGCAGTGACCGGTCAGAATACCCGTGGCTGTCCGAAGGTTCTGTCTGTTCATAGTCTCGTATTTTTTGGCTACTTTGCTGTCCGGGTACTGCAGCAGTTCCTTGGCAAGCCTGCAACCTTCTGCATCGTCCCATCTACCCTTAAACTTATCAAGGGAGTGTTCCTTTATTAGGTCAATCATAGCCGACGCCGACAGACCAATGAAAGTGCCAGGTCCCAAGAGTTTTGGGGAGGCTGCTTTCCTGGCTAGTGAGTCGGCAATGTGGTTACCTTTCGATTTACTGTGCCCCTTGATCCAGCCTAGAGTGACTTCGTTGTTGCTACAGGCTTCGATCAGGGACAGGTGACACTCTAGTACTAGGCCTGATGTGATACGTGGTCTGTTCAGGGCTAGTAGTGCTTGTCTACTATCCGTGAGGATGTGAATTTTATTACCTGTGTTTCTTTTGGTAATCTCTTTTGCGGCGATGTAGATAGCAGTGAGCTCTGTTTGAGCAACGCTGACATTACAGCCCATCGCCCATTTGATGTTTGTGGTGAGATTGCGTCCGTATTTGCCTGCAGCAGTGGGACCTCATTGAGTGCCTCACGCCATAGGTTACGTCTCAATCTACCAGATCCTACGTCAGGTTGTATACCGGTAGAGCGTAAGCGTGTCATGGTCATCAAAATAACCTCCCTGATGTGTATGTCAAGGGGAGTGAGACCAAGGATCACCTCCATCGCTCTGGTTGGTGTGGTTCTCATGCCTCCTGTTGTGTTGAGGCATGCTGTTCTTTGAATTTGATCCAGTTTACGGACGACTGTCAGCTGGTTTGCTTTAACTCCCCAGGCAATCGCGCCGTACGTTAGGATAGGTCTGATGATGGCAGTGTAGATCCAGGCAGTAACCCTGGGTGACATTCCCCAGGTACGGCCGATGGTTCTGCGACACTGTTCATAAGTGATGTATGCTTTTTTTACTCTGTTTTCTAGATGAGAGTTCCATGTTAACTTACTGTCAAATGTGAATACATGGTAAGAATGTATTAATAGAAACATAGAACCATAAAATGGCAGGGCTACAAAAACATTTTGATAAATGGAAGCAAATGATTAACGGGGTATAGTGAAATTAATTATTCAGATCTCAGTGTCTGGTCAAAAAAGATGTTAGAGCACATGGTAAGAATGTATTAATAGAATCATAGGACCATAAAACGGCAGGGCTACAAAAACCTTTTGATAAATTGAAGCAAATGGTTAAATGGGTATAGTGAAATTGAATATTCAGAACTCGCAGTGTCTGATCAAAAAAAATATATTAGAGTACTTGGTAAGAATGTATTAATAGAAACATAGAACCATAAAATGGCAGGACCTTTTGATAAATTGAAGCAAATGGTTAACTGGGTATAGTGAAATTAAATACTTATTCGGATCTCAGTGTCTGGTCAAAAAAGATATTAGTAAAGAATGTATTACTTAATAGAAACATAGAACCATAAAATGGCCGGGCTACAAAAACCTTTTGATAAATTGAAGCAAATGAATAACTGGGTATAGTAAAATTAAATATTCAGATCTCAGTGTCTGGTCAAAAAAGATATTTGAATACATAGAAAGAATGGATTAGCAAATAGAAAGCAAGAGGCATAATATAACAGGGCTCAAAAAACCTATTTACTAGTGGAAAGAAGCACTTTACTGGGTATAATGAAATTATATATTTACTTTCATATTCGTAATAATTCGGCATATTGTATTGTAAATAGCTTCGAACAATTCTATGGGCACATTGATCTTCGTCCATTCTTAATACGGATTTTAAAAACTCCACCATCTCTTCCTTAGTTTCATGCCACATAGTACCGCATGCGTAAATTCTTGTAATTTTGTCGGTATCTGAAGTAATGTCATCTTGATCTACAAAAATATTAATTATATTAAATGTTTTGCCTTAGATAATGTGTAAAACAATAAACTTGATTGGATTCGATATTAACAATAAACAAAATTTACATACCATGAGTAGATATTAGTTTCATAAGATTTTCTTGTTCCTTTCTTCGGTTCATAGCAACGGATTGGTCGATTAAAAAGGAATCATACATGGGTTTGTAAAACAGTTTCTCAGTCGGCATAAGTTTATCATGATCGTTAGACCATATGTGGATAGTTATCCAGGTTTGAGATAATAACCATATTAACCAGATCCAAGCGTACTGATGACCAACGAAATCTTCAAGGTAACTTAAAGTAGGTGTGTTGAAGAAGAGATAGGCTGGAATGGTATCTGCATAAGCGCATTCGTTTCTGTTGTACATACCACACATCGATATCAAACCTATTTATAATTCAAATTTAATCATAATTATAAAAGGTAACGCTAACTTATCATACGGATTACCTGTTAGAAGAACTGGCACTGCCAAATTGATCGGCAATGCAAATCCACCTGCTTGGATCTTAATTTTACAAGCAAATTTGCTAAAAGCGTAGCATACGTAAGTGGATATAACATTAATCGAAATTGTAGCTATAGCTGTCCAAATGGATGTCTCCATTTTTATAGGTACTATGTTTGATATTGCGTCTGTATAGTTTATACCGGAACTTCCGACTATTGGTTCTATCTAGAATGAAAATATTAATGTAAATAGTGAGCATGAAGAATTGAAGAAAAACCTGGACTTCTGGCATAATATAGGTACCAGGATTGGTTCATTCAAAGGCTTTTATACATCCTTCGAAAAATGTGTCAAAACAAATGTTAGGCTATAGCAGGTATGGTGTCTAACAGGCAACTGTTGCTTAATTCCGTAACGAATTTACGGAATTAAGCAACAAGAAGTAATGGGATCCAAATACCATTACCAGACTTGGAAATAATGACATTCAATGGTACACAGACGGTTCAAAAGCAATAGAAGGAACTGGGATAGGAGTGTTCGGGACAGGAACCAGACACTCTGAAAGCTTGGGAAAAACCCCAAGTATCTTTCAAGCGGAAATCCACGCCATAAAAAAGTGCGCCCAGCTCAATATTGATAAAGGATACAGGAGACAAAGGATTATCATACTGTCGGATAGTCAAGCAGCCATCAAAGCACTGAGCTCTTGTGTATTCAGCTCCAAAATTTTGTGGGAATGCCTAGATAAACCCAATGAACTAGGCGAGAACAATATAGTCACCTTACTATGGATTTCAGGACACACTGGAATAGAGGGAAATGAAATAGCAGATGAGCTAGCAAAGAGGGACTGAAATACCTTTCTGGGGGCCTGAACCCTTTTGCGGAAACAACCCCAATTTAATATTGGAAGAAATAAATAAAGTCAAGAAAAAGAGAAGATCTGACCATTGGAAAGATCTAGTAGGGCTTATACAATCAAAGACTCTTCTGGGTGACTACAACCTGCTGAGATCAAATGAATGCATAAGTCAAAGTAAAACTGCGCTAAGAGTTTTAACAGGGATATTTAACGGGACATTGTCTCCTGAATAGGCACCTGAAAAAGCTCAAAATAGTGGAGGAAGAAGAATGTATATTTTGTGGCATGGAAGAAGAAACCTCCATCCACATACTTTCCAACTGCACAGCACTTCAGAATCCTAGAGCACAGCCCCTGGGAGATTACTGGATAGAAGAAGAAGAGGAACATTTACCTCAGTTGAAGCCTGAAGTTATCCTAAAATTCCTCCGGGAAATAGGATTTAGGAGCTACCAGTTTCTGGACCTCTCATCAGAAACTAAGTAGAAGTAAGAGGGCACAATAGATCTTTTAGGTCTCAGTGAATGTCACCCCAAAATACATACATGCATACAACAGGCCACTATGCTGTCATCTGAATCACCATATGCCGAGACTTGGACTGTCGGAAGATGATGAAATGGCAGAGCATATAATTTTTACCTGCTCCGCTGCAGCCTGAATTAGGTATCTGATGTTTGGCAACAAACTAATCGGTAATGTTAAGAATCTGAGTCGTAGTGGAGGGCCTCATAGTCCCACTCACCACAAACCTAACCTAACCTAATGAGAAAGTAAAGGAAATTCAACAGTTATGCGACTTCAAGTGTGACTAAGATGAGAATTGTCACTATACTAAATCAATAGACAAGCAGGAGGTGACATTTTCATTTCATTTAAAAATATTGCAGTCCAGCCAAGGAGTTACTGTCCTATCCTGAGAGTGCAGTACCAAAAATATTTTCGTGGATGACCCGGGGGAACCTATATATTATTATACGGTACTTATGCTATTTTAATAACGGTCTGCCTAAACATTTTTTGGAAATAAGAGCTACTGCAATCACTATAATTTAATAACGTAGCGTTGCGTTATGTAGGAAGTGACATAACCTGTCTTTTTCTGTATATACTTGAAATTGAAAAAAAAATCAAAAACTAAACAACCTTACTATTTGCATATTTAAACGCAAATCACAACAAAAACTAAACACCATCTAAACAATAAACACAATGATAAACAAAAACCTTAACCTCAGAAACCCGATGCGATTTTTTCTATTTTGTCAACTGCGCAGGACAATTATGTGACGTATTTACAATAATACTCAACGATACGTAAGCGTAAATTACGCGAAGTGCTAACGTTATTAGCGTTAGAGACGTAAAGAAGTGAATCGCGCATTTAATAAACGTCAAAATACCGCAAACGTAATAACCGCAGACCATTTCTTAACAAGCAATATCTCTCTATTATTCTCATCTTGGACACAATACTGTGTGTCTAAGGTAATTGATATTTGTCAAATTTCTTACCTGGGTTACATTGAAAGAATGTTCACTGAAGGCATCCGAAAACTTTTCAAACAAGAACATCACCTTTCCTTCTCGAATCCAAAATATTACCAAAACACCGATGAAGAATGTCAAACATTTAATGGGTGCTATTATCACGTAACTGAAATAAGTATCAATTTGAAATTCTTTTCTGGCCTCCTTCAGGTTTCTAATGCATTTAAAAACGGATTTATCTGAAATGAAATTCTCCCACCATCCAGCTGAGATTAAGACCAGAGATACAGGAATTGTTAGAAGTATAGGTCGGTTTTCTGTTAAGGGCCAGACCACAAGGGCACTGGCTTGTATTACTATGGCGAGGATGTCCAATATAAAACGCATTGTACTGTTAACTTTAAATTCTTCTCTGGATAACATAGCTGAAATAAAGATCAAATTTGTAAAATTCGACAATCTAATAGGAGAAGGGACCCGAAAATTGGATAGGTTGCTCTGTATCTGAAGAGTAGGGAGGGTGAGTGTATAGGCTCACAGCACTTAGGCCACATGTGACCCATTGTACATCCTCCCGGGAGTTGTCCTCCTAGGTCATCGTCCATCCTGTCCTTCCCAGGCAGGTGGACAGGTCACTAGGAGACATCTCCTTTATATCGACAGGTGTAGGCCAAGACTAACCGAACACACACTCTCCTAATTACGATAACTCCAGACACTCGCATAAGACATGCCTGACAGTTTCATCTTCCTGTTCACGCACATCCTGCATAGAGGTTTGTCCACTAGCCCCATAGTATGAAGGTGTTTCCTTAGTTGACAGTGGCCAGTCAGAAATCCTACTGTTAAACGTAGGTTTTTCCTGGCCATTGCCAAATATTTCTTCGGTGCAAGCTTCCCAGGGTCGCCCAGGGTTATCCTGACAAGACTCCATCCTTTTATTCCATCCCATCTCTTAAGGGATTGAGCATGGGAGTAACGTTTGGCTAATTCCGCAATTGTCGAAGTCGTTAGGCCGTAGAGGTGTCACTGGGTCCAAAAATTTTTAGTCCAGCTGCTTCCCTGGCTAAAGAATCAGCAATGCGATTACCTTTGCTCCTGTTGTGCCCTTTATCCCACCTCAGGATAATATTGTTATCTGTCGAGGTGTTAGCTAAATATTGGTAGTACTCTAGTACTAGCCCCGATATAAAACGTTGTCTGTTCAAGGCTAATAGGGATTGTCTACTATCAGTGCATAATGTTATGGTTTTGCCAGAAATTCCTTTTCTGGTTAGTTCTTTTGTAGCAATTGAGATACCAGCCACTTCTGTTTTAAACCACGCTGGTATTGTTTCCCATTCCCCACTTAATCCTTATGCTTAATCCTCTGGAGTAAACTCCACATCCTAAACCTTCTTGTATTTTTGAGTCATCTGTATATATGCGTATTGCATTTGCAGCATCTGACTGTGTTCTGTTTTATTTGTATTTTGTGGGGTTTGTTGAACACAAACCTGGGTTTAATTGCATCATTGGCTGCCTGCATCAGAGGTAGCGCAGTAAGCGCTTTTTGCCATAGGCTTAGCCTCAATTGGCCCACTTCTACTTCGGGGTTTACACCAGCCGTGCGCAATCGTACCATGGCCATTAACGCAACTTCCTTGACGTACAGATCCAGAGGGGTTAGACCAATATTTAGTTCCATTGCCACGGTTGGTGTTGTTCTCATGGCTCCTGTGATGTTTAAACAAGCCATTCGCTGTATTTGATACAATTTTTGGATGGCCGCTGCTTGTAGAACATTCGGTCCCCATGCAATTGCTTTATACGTTAACATGGGTCTTATTATTGCAGTGTAGATCCAGGTGAGCACACGGGGTGACAGATCCCATGTGTGTCCCACTGCCCTCCGACACTGCTCTTGAGCCACATATGTTCTTTTTGCTCTGCTGTGTAGGTGAGAGTTCTGTTAGTTTTCTGTCGAGGGTAATACCAAGGTATTTCACCTATTCCGAGAAGTTTAGTTTGCTTTTGAAGGTTTCGGGAGGTTAAAACCCGATAAACTTATTTTCCTTGTGAAAAAGACCATCTCAGTCTTCCTGGGATTGATCGACAGTGAGTGTTCCTTACACCATGTTTCTGGATAGGTGGTTTAGAAGAATAACCATAAAAAACCGGTTAATACCAAGTCGATGTAGTTATTAATGGTTATAAGGTGATAACGTCATTACTGACATATCACTACTTTGACATTTTTAACCGCGGTAAAATTGCTCTGCTGCCGAGCTGCGGTTTTAGGTGTCAATTGTCACTTCGTGTTTGTAAATGCTGCTTATGCTCTGGGCTAAGTTCGAGAACATCGCACTAGTATGAAATTCACTCATTTTTGTGTCCGAGAACTCTTGAGCGTCTTCTTGTTGTGTACACCCCACAGTCCAAGAACTCCTTAGAACGACACTCGAGCGTCGCTCAAATTACACCAGCCCCGACTCGGTTAGAAATCGCACCTGTCAGTTTGGTTTGAATATTTTGTGGTTAGAATTTTGATTGGTATATATGACTGAATGATTATTAAATTTTTAATTTAAAAATAAATCAATTTCCTTCTCCTATTCAAATTTAATCATATTATGAAGCTTATTTGTGGTAGATTGGCGTGCCTAAAGGGTTTTTAAAATGTTTCTGCTTAAAACTCTTGGCGCCAGATTAATTAATGTTAGACCTAGGCTATATCTTCAAGCAACTGTTTTCCCAATGTAAGCGCAATCAATGCGACACGTTTTTTATCCATATTATCAACTTAAAAGTTGAACAATATTTAAAAAAGTTTGGTTATAGTTAACAACCACAAGAAGGTAAATCCGTTCGAGAACTCATTCGATGGAGCGTCGCACTACGATCGCCTTTTACCCCCACCAATCAAGTGCAAAATTTCAACCAGTGTGACGTTCTCGAACTCACCCCTGGTTATTCACCCAAATGTTAGGTTAGGATGCTATCAGTGGTCATTCAACTTTATTTAGGCGGTCTTCGATGGGGATATTTTTTTGTTGACAAAGGGCTCAAACCAAGGTCTTACTTACTAATAATTGCCGGTATTAAACAGACCCCATTGGTTAACATAGCAGCTTTAATAACGTCCATCTCAGGAAAAACAACAAAAACCAGCAAAACACTACCAATTGTCGGTAAAATTTCTGTTAAGCCAAGGGTAATGAAGTCGAAAACTGAAGGATATTTCCATGATTTAAAACTAAGTATCCTCAGAGCCCTTACGAAGGTTCCTAGCTCTGGAACCATGTAGGAAAATATTATTAACCATATCCATAGAACTCTATCGCCTTCCGGTAAGTTGACTACATATTGTTGACGAGTATCTAAACAAACAAGAAAGAAAATATAGATTAGGTTTCTGGTGATAGACTTCGTTTCACATAAGAAGAACCCACTAGAGTCTATAAGTTGCAGTCGCATGCGCGAAGAAGCTGCACATAATAATATCTGAACAAAGCCTTAGGTCTGGACCGATATTTCGTTTATCTAAATATTAATTTAATATAAAATTGTATATAATCACCCAAGTGTTTGTTGCAATATAACCTGGTTATATTCGGTTTAATTTGCGATGTCATAAATAGTAGAGTTCCTTTAGATATGACAGCAGATGCTAGTACAACCATGAAAGTTACAATGATCGTAGTAATTTTTAAGGTCTTTATAGAAAGATCAATAACTTTGGACTCGGCCGTAGATCCGGTGACATTTGGACGGGGTGTTTTTTTGAATAGATTCCATTGTTCTTTTTCTTGATTGCTGCAAATAAAACGAGGCTAAAACACTTTAAATTTTGAGGCAAGTGTATCACAAAATTTTCTCCAATTAAGAGACTCAGACTAGGAATTTTACTGATGATACATTTTCGATGTGGTTATTATTTATATTTAAATTAATCGTTGCCCATTATGGAAATGTATCAAAAGAGTTTTTTGAGTATTTAACAAGGAATTATTACAAAACCAGCTACAATATAAAGGTTCGATAGTACCTTTGGACTCCAAAGAAATATCAGTACCATATCATCTGCTAATATAGTGAAAAAGCCATCTTAATTGACAGAAAAAAAATCGTTTACGTAGATAAGAAATAAAATGGGACCTAAAATTGATCCTTGTGGTACACCTATGTTAATATCGAGATGTAATAACATAAAATTGGAAAGTTCTCTGAAAAATTAAATGCAGCAATATGACTTTTTTCCATAAAAAGGTAGCTAAATGGTACCTGAATAGGTTAGTGTGTATCGATATCATATTCCTAGCCTAGATTATTGTAGAATAGTATATTCTTCAACGAGTGCAGAATGATGGCTATTATTCACGCGGATGAAGTTTTTGGAATCATCCAAGTGAATAATAGCCATTCTACACAAGTAAAAGACTATACTTTCTACACGGCTAAAAAGAAAAAACTTCCAGTGAGGATCGAACCTCGATCGTCCGCGCCATAGTCAACCACCACTAGGATATAGAGCATATGTATTTATAAAAATGTAAAGAGTAAATATATATACGTAACTCATATTTTTATTCATTTTAATTAATTTTAGCGTGAATTCTGATAATAATAGAATGTGATTGGCTAACGAGAGTGAATTCTTTTTATTATTCACTGGTGTGAAGAATTTATATCATTATGCAGCTAAATATGTAAAAATAATTTGTGCGTTATTATTTAGTCGTGGAGACAGAAAATTTTGTTATCATATAATTTTAAAATGACGCTATTACACCAGTATTTAATCTTATTTATTTTATTTTTTCCAAGAATCAGATAAAATTGAGATGGAGGTTATTTTTTTATAGTTTTTGATTGAAAAAATGTTAGAGCCCCAAAGAAACATTTTTAGTTTTCCCTGTATAACTCGAGAATGAAGAAAGTCTTAAAAAAATATGATGTTCTCCATAATAGTTAACTTTTTGTCATCTTCATATCTATTACGGTAAAGTAATTTAACCATACGATAAAAGAAACAGCATTAAATTTATTTTAATCACTATTTCCTTAATACTCTGTATATCTTTTGATAGAATAGAAATAAAGTTAGCAACTAACTTTTCTTCGATAAGCGGCTCGGTTTCTGGCTCATATAGATCTCTTCTCCTCATTGTTTTAGCTTGTTTGTGTCAGGAGAAACCATAACCTGAAACAAAAAGGATTATTTTTAACAATAGACGTTTTTACTTCATAAGTATATGGATAAAAATTGATGTTTTCAGTCTAAAGACCCGCCCTCAATTAGTATCATGTTAGGAAAACTTTAAAGCTGATGACTAAGTAGCGAACTTCCATATTTCGGAAGTTTTGAAAATTTTGCGGGATTGTCAAGTGTAGATTTCGAATTTTTAATTAATAAAGTAGCCAACAGAGTGTCTAAAACGAACACTCGGTATCGTTTTCCGCAATTTGTGTAAATACGTCGTCTTTCAGCTGACGATTTTATTAATCTTTCGAACGACAATCCCATAACTTTAAATTTGAAGTGTAATTCAATGTCGTTCGTGGCATATAACCAGGGAAGTAGCTGTTTCAAATACTCTGTAAGGCGTTAGCTATTATCTTTGACAGCTATCTTTGACACGCTTTACTGAAATGACAATTTATTTGCAGGAAACTGTTAATAAAGTAGATAATTCCATCCCTTAAGATTTACCTTTTACCTTGCGTTCAAAGTTACCACTTTTCTTAATATTTTTCCATTTTTTTGGAATCTCACTCATGATGGCAATGTACTAATTGAAAAGTACTTACAGAATTTTTCAAACTTAGGTTAAACTTGTTATATAGCATCGCTATCGAGCTGCAATATTTTATAAAAGTATCACATGTCCCTCTCTAAATAACTGCCAGAAAATGACATCTGATCAACGCTATTTTGCTTAAACCACCAAACTATTATATAAATCTATTATATATAAACGTTTACAAAGTATACTACAAAGTATGTACTTAAAAGTGTAGAAAATATGCTTCTATATTGCTTAATGGTCATCATAGAAAGGTGTATAAACCAGTTAAAAAACTGTTATATAGAGGTCTTCTAATTATGTTATAAGATCGCTTTTATCACAATATAATAGAACTAACTAGTAATATAAGCAAATTGTTACTCCAGAGTTGTCTAATAAACCAAAAAAGCTTTCTTTGAAACCATTATAAACCACTAACATAACATTTTGGTAATTAAACGGTTACCAACATGTTACTTGGGGTGGGGACGTACAGCGTACGTCCTGTAATGGTCCAGGACGTTCAGACCTAAAATGGATGTCTTCAAGACGTCTCGTACTATATGGGATGAGTCAAATAATAAATCTATCTGTTTCCGTTTGTGTTATCAATATCTTCAACTTAAATATATTTATAGATCTGATGGTAGATAAAATACAAGAGGCTGTTTTTTACAAAATATAATAATGTAGATAATATTTTACAATTTCTTAACTATGTACAGATTCTACATGATTCTACAAACAAGTTCCCCTTCGTAGTTGATGTTGCCATAAAAAAAATTACCACCGGGTGCCAATTTGTAATGAGATCGAAGTTAGCAATATTGAAGTAGAATTTTTGTTTTGTTTCATCATTTACAACATAGGAAGATTCTTTTTTATGAGGGAGGAAAGTATGTTCTTTCTACAGGAGTAGGAGGAGAAATATATAACTACTTAAGGAGGACTAAAAGTGAAGTGAGAAGAAGTTATGATGGAATAAGACATTGCAGCTGGAGTATATTCCTTAAAGAAAAAGAAAACTTGAAGAGAAACTTGACGGGAAACTCACGGGTATTTATCGTAAGGCAGTATCACCAATGCCATAGTCGATGCGAGCGTGAGTAACCAGGAATTTTCATTCTAACCGAGTAGCAGACTATATTTTTAAAGATTTTAAATATATATTTTTGAATGGAAATGAAAGATAATTTATATTACAGAGCTCAATCATAATTATAGTAGCAATTAGCAATAATTTTGACACAGTTAGGTAGGTAGGTACTCAAATTTTGCCAGTACGATGACAAACAACTGTATCAAAGCTGTTATTATTGATAAGCAGTATGAGAATATTATTCTATCATAAGAGAGTGAATGTAAATACATTAAAATTGCATGGGAGCAGAAGTGTTGCAGAATAGTTCTTCAGTATCAAGAGAGAAAATTCCAGATTGATTCCAGAATTGGAAAATTGTGTGATGATCGTTTTTATAAATTGTTTTGGTATTATCTTATTTAAATCATTTATAAGCTATAAATAGATAAAATACTTTATTTGGGAAAAATAAAATTGGTTATTAGAATATTCGTATATAAATTGACTTATAATCCAAGGATCTGTAAATTATTTATCTAACTTACCTAGTAATTAATATTGATGTATTTTATAGTTTCAAATTCACTGTTTTATTATATCTACAAAAATTAGAATTGCGACTTTAGTTTTGAATTTTTCAGTGAAGTAGGTTAATCTTATCTTCTGCCTAGATAAGATTGAATAATTAATATTTTCTTGGATTACGATTGATTAGATTTTTTCTGTGAAACAATTGATCATTGCTCATATAAAATAAATTAACTGTTTTTAATGAAATGAAAAATGATGAAAATGAAAACATAATTTATTTACCACAATTTATTTACCACAGCCAAATGGATTACAAATATTAGAGTATTAATGGAGATATCCTGGAAATCTTTTTTCCATTTTAGATCAGTATAAGATTAATAGATTTCGCCTCAGAACATCAAATGAAAATTATGAGCACATACTTTAAGCGAAAGGATATCTATAAAGGGACGTGGATATCTCCCGATGGAACTTACACAAACCAAATAGATCATGTTTTAATAGATAAGAAGTATTGTAAAATAATAAAAAACTTAAGGTCATGTAGAGGAGCTGACATTAATCCAGACCATTTCGTGGTGAAAATAGAAATGGAAATTAAAAAGTCCCAGGTGAAGAAAAAACCAATAATTACAAACAAAAATAGAGTACAATATGGAATCTTCACAGAACCCGTAAATTCAGGAAAGATATGTAGCAGAAATAACTCGAGGATGCCAAATGCGTAATCAAGAAAACCTGCAAAGTATAGATGAGAAGTGGGAAAAATGGAAGGAGTAATACAACATGCAACCAAAAAAATTATTCCCAAAAAACAAAATTCAAGGAGAAAGAAATGGTGGAATGCCGAATGTGCAATAGAAATAGAGGAAATAAATAAATTGAGAATTAACGCAAATCACACTGGGAAAACAGAAGACAAAAAGGCATATAATGAACAAAGACGAAAAGCAAAGAAGAAGAAGAAGGTATGCAGACAAAGAAAAAGAGAGAGGAAAGGGTACAGAAAACTAGAGAAATTGAAAATTACTATCAAAAGAAAGAGATACGAAACTTCTACAGAGAAGTAAAAAAGAGAAACGAACACGAAACCAGGCAGTTTATATGAAAGACGCGGAAGGGAATTTGATAGGTGAGGATAGTGAAATAAGAGCGAGGTGGAAGGAATATTTTGAACAAACGCTAAACACAGATGGAGTAGAAAACATACAAGAAGTAGATTATGGGTGCATAAACATAGAAGTTCCAGAACCAACTAGACAGGAAATTGATGAAATAATATGGGCAAAGTTAGTGAACCTATTCACATACTTTGCTTCTTACAAGGACTCAGATGGAAGCACTTTTGGAGAGGAAATAATACAACCATAACAAATACTGAAAATCCCAAGCTAGTAGCCTATATAGGAGACACGAAGCTTCTGGAATGGAAGTAAGTAATATGGGAAATGGTGCAAAGATTTGGTTCAAGTGCCTGGGCTGTTGAGCACAACCCAAACGAATGATTGAAGTATTAATTTGAAAAAGTTTTTGGCCACTATATCATCAAGTGAGAAGTGTTCTCTTTAAAAGAAGATTTTTGATAGACCTAGAACTGTTGACAAGGATATTTTTCAATAAGATGTCACTCAAACTTTTATGAACAGTAAAAACACAATCGGATAAATTTCTCTGTGCAACGAAAAGTTTTGTCAGTCACTAATTTTACGAGAAAAACTGACATGATCTAATGTCAGTTTTTCGAGTAAATTTAGTGATTGGCAAAACTTTGATAAGATAAATTAACGACAGAATATATGAATGAACAACAACAATAGAGAGTTATTGGAAACACGAATTTACTGCCTTGTAGTAATTGTGATGACCCTAAATAAAATCAGTCAATAACACACAGTCGGTATCAATGTAATGACATCTATTACGCACTGTAAAAAAAACGCACAGCTGTAAAGTAAATCGCACGGCTTCTCTAGCAACATCTTAGCAACTGTCAATAGACGTCACCATTTTATTCAAAATTTAATATTTGAAAACATTCGATATGGCCACGTTTAACTATGAAAAGCCAAAAGGGCTACGTATATGTATTGATTATAATTGAAAAATGGACTTTCGATTATCAACAGTATATTAGTAAAATGATTAAACGTTAGTTCCTTAATGTACTTCTTTCATTGGTTATAGAGTAATAGAGATGGAGTTTACCAAGCACCTCTAATTATGTAACTGTTATTTCTTATGCTTATTATTAAAAATACAAGTACAAGTAGGTCTAAGGTAAAGTATAGTACGTAACTCGTGTTGTAATGCATTTTACGCACTCACGGAATTACGCACTCGCCGCTACGCGGCATCGTGCGTAACTTTTCCATTCGTGCGTAAAATGCTTCTTACCACACACGTTACGTAATATACTATTATTAACTTGCGACTCATTGTCATTGTGTAAAAGTGACGTCCGCTTACTAGATATTGAGGAAGAGAAGTTTTTATCCGATAAAAAAGGTGCGCACCTTTTTTATCGATGTCAAAGTGGCAATAACATTTCCAGGTATATGACATTTTAACATTGGAGTTAATTTATCAACAGTAAAAACACAAGAGCTTTTTTTATCGGATAAATTCACGAAACAGTTTTGCCAATCACTAATTTTACGAGAAAAGCTGACATGATAAAATCGCGAGACCGAAGGTGGAGCGATTTTATCTAATGTCAGTTTTTCGAGCGAATTTAGTGATTGGCAAAACTTTGAGTTGAAGAGAAATTTATCTGATAAAAGAAAAGCTCGAGTGTTTTTTGGCAAGATAAATTAACGACAGAATATTGAAATTATAAGTAACCAAACTTGCGACTCATTGTCATTGTGTAAAAGTGACGTCCGCTCACTAGATATTGAGGAAGAGGAGTTTTTATCGCGATAAAAAAGGATGCATCTTTTTTATCGATGTCAAAGTGACAATAACATTTCCAGGTATATGACATTTTAACATTGGAGTTAATTTATCGCTGTAAAAGTCAAAGCTAACTTTTGCCGCTGTCAAAGTGACAATTGCACTGTGGCATATGCGATTTTTTATACATGAATTAAATTGTCGAATATAATATTTGATTTGGATGAAAAGTGATCATGTAATTCCCAAGCACGCAATAGTCACCGACAAAAAAAAAACTAGGACACGAGACATAAAAATTGTAATTATTTTCATTCCAATAAAGTGCTCCAAAGAATATTTCGTTTCGGTGAAAAATTGTTGAGCTATTTCTGGCTCGGTTTAATATTTGATTCTGGACATCTGCCAGCTGAAGTACCAGGCAAAACTAACAGTGCAGTTTGTTAGACCTTATAAACAGAAAATGTACTTTTTGAATACGTAATGCATAATTTTTTCTGTGTTTTTATTTGAAATTAGTTAATTGAAAATGGAAAAATCGGCGTTTTGTGGTGTTTATTGGATAATTTATTCTTTTGTGTTAAAAGTTGTGATTTGTAGTAGAACTGAAGTAACTGTAGGTGAGTAAAATAATTTCCGGCAATAAAATTCGTTAGGTAAACATATGTGGGAGGATGAAAAAGTATGTTTAGAAATCAAAAATTCGATAAAGTGTTTGATCATTACACAAGCTGACGTTTTAAGTATTAGATACTTTAAAATATCAAAGTGTAATCGTTGCAAAAATAATTAGAATCTGTTTGCAAATAGTTTTATATAAAATACATTTTTTTAATTAGCTATAATCAATTATATCATCAGCCAATAACACTAGTTCACTAAAATATTTTTTGTCTACCTTACCGGAAAACTAATAATATGAACACTAAATATAGGGCGGAACATTTGTTATATTTTTTCTATTTTTTTGTTGTTTATTGGGTAGGCGAAAAACAGTTTTTTGTCACACTTCTTTAGCAGGTCTTAACTTAACACTCATTTTTCGTACTATTCGTAATAAAGAACTGTTTTAAAACGATTATTAATAGTTTAAAACAAGCAAGCAATTATCACATAAATAATGACAAACTAGCAAATACAATAGATATATTATGTCCGAACGACATACAAAATGTTAAATGATGTTTACAAAAGCGTGACGTCACACGCTTCTGATCGGTGTTTGAGATAAGATGGCTGATTTTTTGTACTTATATTTTCACTAAAATAAATATAACAGCAGACGTAAACTAAAAATGGGTATCTGTATCCTATATAAAGATTTTAAAGTATTGTCATCATGTCTATATTTGTTTTGTATATGTTACAGGTGTACTTTTAGAAGATTTAACTTCTCAAATTAATATTCCATTGAATAGTACTTTTTATAAGAAAAATTTGGTTGATCACAGAGCTTACTTCAAAAGTAAAATCATGCAAGTTTCCGGAAATGATAATTTTGAAGCCAGCCAAACTTGTAAGTACAATTGACACATTCAATCTAAATTTTATTGCATATACCTTTAAGGACCGGCTCTACAATTTGAGTATAAACCTGGTATTCGCTATAACGGGTCAATATTGCGTTCTACAATTAATAGAACACAGAGTCAGATGCTGCAAATGTAATACGCATATATACAGATGGCTTAAAAATGAAAGAAGGCTCAGGATGTGGAGTTTGCTCCAGAGCACTAAGTCTAAGGATTAAGTGGGGAATGGGAAACAATACCAGCGTGGTTCAAACAGAGCTGACTGGTATCTCAATTGCCACAAAAGAACTAGCCAGAAAAGAAATTTAGGACCCAGTGACACCTACGGCCTAACGACTTCGACAATTGCGGAACTAGCCAAACGTTACACCCATACTACTACTACTACTACTACTAAATGTGCAGGCGAGCCTTGTCCTGGACAACTCAAGCCAAGGTTCCGACACTGAGGCCACTAGCGGGCCCATTGTGCCAATCCTGCTACCTAGTCATCCATG
>CAJUYI010000188.1:199755-235502 GCA_910591695.1 Galerucella pusilla | reverse complement strand
AACCCATTTTAGTACAGGCAAATAAGGTGAAAGTAAATAATAAGTAAAATTTGTGCTCTTAAAAGAAAAATTGTTTATCTCATAAACTAACCACTTCAACCTACAAGTATTATACATTTTTGAAATCAGCTCAAAGAGGAGTATCCAAATTTTACATAAAAAATATGAAAAGTAATTTAAAAAAATAAAGGGGATGCTGCTGGGGGTGAGGGGGTAGCTTTTCCAGTATGTTTAAATAAGCCATAATGCTTGCCCCTTCCAACATAAATTTACGTGTTTTTGGATTTTTTCTAAATACCAGTATTACAAAAGTTATTAAAGGTGGATACTTTTATCTGAAAAGCACTGTATATTGTGCGAACTTAAAGTTGTCGGCTCTTCGTTCGACTGTGATTCGATATGAAACCGCCATAGTCCGTGATATAACTTGAAGGGGATATACGATTAAATAGCTGCATTGAAAATATTACGTCCACTATACCAAGTTTCAGCTCTTACGATTGAAAAATTACTCATTTTCCGGTTTTTCCTGATTTTCTCGGTTCCTCATTATCCGATTGACTTGCTTGACTAATTTCGCTCACTCATTTTGTTTGTATCCTGATTATCTACAATTTATTTATACAAACCATTGAGATTGCTTCAGTACGTTTCACGCTATATAGAAAAAATCGAAAAAATGAGTTTTTTTTCGTTTTAAATGTTCATAAAAAATTACTGAACAACATTTGCGTGTCCAAAACATATCAAAATGATAGAACGTAATGTCCCTGATAACATCATCCGTTTTCTACTAGAATTTTTGTCAAAAAAAATATTCACCTATTTGCTTGGCGTAGATATTCATTAAAACTAAGATGCTGCGAATGTGTCGATTGCATGTAAAAATAGATGCGATAGATGAACGAAAAAATTTAAGGCGATACAATTGAAGTTGAAATTCAATCAGAAGATAATCAATAAAAACTATCATGAATAATAAAAAAGTCTTGAAGATCTTATTCACAAATATAACCAAGCTATTCCATTCCACTGGGATATTATCACCCATTTTTTCACGATAATACAAATCATTCCAATCAAAAGCTGAATAACCCAAAAAGTTCTCAGGAACGTCTAATGCCAAAATAAAATCCGGCTTCTTTTGAAACTCAAAGATTACCCCATCTCATCCCACCTGCAGACTTAGGAAGTTTCTCCGGCGTGATCAGCGTATGCCATGAATATTTTACTTCAATCAAAATGGCTGCGTTACTGTTTCGCTTTACATTATCAACCCTCTTTTGTTTTGTATTTGTTTCGGACAAAATTGGAGATTCTTCTGCAGGAAATAAACACCGTTTTGAATTTGAAATTTGTATCTCATATTTGATATTGAAGTGTTAATCCCAGAATGGATTATTGGACAGTCACGTTTCGGTGATTAGTTAATCTATATTTTGGATGGAAGCAAAATATTACAGGAAAATGCCATTAACCGCTTATTTTCCCAATTTGATTCAACTGCGATTTATTACAAATATTGAAAGCCCAACAGTCTGTGATTTTAAACACTGATTGCTCAGATGACTTTATTTCCCTTGGCTTCTGTATTTTCAAGGTGAAGGAATTTCATTGTTTTTCATCGTATTATTGGATTTTCCCAAGTATTCTCATCAACACTTTTCATCGTTACCATCCCACTCCAAAAGTGACTTCTTGGGTTGCGAATAGGATTAACATTGGAGCTTAAGTGGCTCTAGTATGTACATTCGAATTATTCACTCGATAATTATGTTGATTTTGTACCCACATCCTTTCGGTTAGCTGAATTTTCCGGATTTAATTTAAATTGGAGCTGAGCAGTGCATAACGAGCAAAATATAAACCACTTTGGGTCGCTTCTACCATTTGAGTGTAAACCTGGTACTCGTAGGATAACGGATCACTATAGCGTTCTACAATCGAGGTGTAACTGTATTCCAAGTATAATCCAGAGCATGAATCATATTTGGCCACGACTATTTGATAATTTTAACATTTTACGTGTATTTCTTCAAGTATAATGACGTACATTGATCACCAGTGAATAATAGGGGTGTATAATGGGTGTGCATAATGAAAAGGTCAAATGACACATACATTAAAGTTTATTCCCATATACAAATGACACAATATATTGAATAGACATTTCCACTGCGACGGGATTCGAACCCATGTCTAGATTTCTCACTTCACCTAATCAGATATGTGAACCAACAGGCTACGAATCGATGTGCGATAGTATCAAGATGTTGTATATATACATAGATACAAGTGGATCGTTTCATATGCAGTTTTTCATGTATGTCAAAAGCAAAAGTGACGTTTTAAGTAATTTATTGCCAATTGCAAAAGTTTCTATAGCTATACTAGTGTTCAATTGATGTTTCTACAAAATTTAATTAGCAAAGTTGATCATACAGTAAATTGAGTACTTGGTGAACATATAATCTGTTCAATAGCATAAGAAGTATAATTGGTAGTCCCTTGTAATAAATCAAAGTGTTGTAGTTTGACAAAAAATTCATGACTAAAAAGGTAACTTATAGACAAACTATAGTATTCTACTCGCATATACCTAATGGCTTTAATTCACTTTTAAACTTCAAAAAATAATAAATGGTAGAAAAATTGAGATTTTCACTCTCCCATTTCCTTATTAGAAATTTATGAAAATTTAGAATTATTCAATTATTATCTATCCCATGAACCGAATATGTTTTCTCGTTATTTTGTTTGTTTCTTATGAATCGCATAGTTTTTTTTACTCTTATTTTCAGCTAATCTAACCAATATTTTTTTGTAGTTACACCCAAAGCTCTATTAGTACCAACAGAACGCGCATGCGTAATTGTGGTTGAATATTTGAATGCTTGTGTCGGTGGTGAATATGTTTTTATGCACATGCGACATAAATTTCCAATTCCAGACGAGTGATGTTAAATGACAAAAATAACAAATGATAAGTGTGTTTTGTCAACAATATGCTCTTCAGTAAATGAACGTAGTGAATTTTAAAAAGGTAATTTTTTTCTGGTAATTATGTTTCGTTTAGCTGAATCTCAATGCCGATGAATGCTCCGCTATTACCTACATACACCATTTAGATTATATGAGACATGTGCATTGTTTCTGTCGACCCACAGTCTACAGGTAAAATAAGGAACACCTGGCTGAACATGAAAAGTGGAGAGAAATTTTACGGGTTCATGTTCAATTTTTGAAAAAAAAAAAATAATTGAAAAAAGAAATTTATGCAATAGAGCTGTTTCAATTAGATGTTGAAAATTTCAGAATAATTCAACTCTCTCACTTTTGAAAATAATTGAAGTATAATTTATTTGAAACAGGAGTTGACGGCGTGCTGGGTAATCACAAAAAATGCAAATTTCTCAATTTTTCTACGAGATATAATATATTTTCAAGTCTAAAAAAGCATCCCTCGCCTTTTAGCTAACCCAATGACATTAGGGAAGATACGATAAGGACCATTTTTTTGTGAAATTCGAATCATTACAATTTTTCTTTGTTTTTTTCTGTAACTTTTCGCGTGATTTCAGAAAAAGCCCTTTCCAGGAGATTGGATCATAGTCACATGTATGCTTCGTTTGTAGACACTCCAACCTAAGTTGTATACATAAATTCATACCCTCCACTCAAAATAATGATTTAATGGACTTTCATCTTGGACTTTGGAACGTCAAAACTTCCCGCTTTTCAAAGCATCAAGCTTTAAGACGTTGGTTCATTGGAACTAACAGTGAAATTATATTGGAATAACTCTACCTGTCATACAAACCATACAAATCCATTGTAGAGCCGACATTCACCTATTCTTGGGATGAATCTGGGTATAAAATATCAACTATACTGACCTTTATAGTGAAATTGGAGAATCGGCTTTAGCAATATTAGCTTTCAAAATTTACGTACGCGTAAATAAAAACAGCTGGTGAAGTACCGTAACTGTGTATAATATTATATCCATCAATTAGTAAAGTACAAGAACCGTTTTGTAAATTCAATTGTCTCAAAAAGTGTTTCAATAATGTTTAATTGTCATACGTAAACTTGGGTTGTTGAATCATTCACCTCAAGTATTCATGTTATAACTGCAAAATGTTGTGCGTATCATTTGAATATATACAAACGTCAAATTTCTGCTACGTATTATCCGTATTAAATTTCCACTTCAACACGACTTTTTTTTTCATTTACTCCGAACTTGTTATTTGACTCTTTTAATCAACTAAAATCATTAATCGGGTTGAAGCGTTTGATGTCACCCCAGTTCATATTAAATATGGAGGTGTTTACTCAACTCCTATTGCATCATATTCATTATTACGGCAATCATCGAGCTATTCGATATTCTCAACGGGAAAATCAGTTTCACATTTCGCATATTCTCCATAAAGTGTCATGTTTACCAATCGACTCATATACAAAAACGGCCGATCAATTAAAAGTGCACATCGTGATATCAATAAATATGAATATTGCGTATAAATTGAAGTCAATTCAAATATCACACCAAACCAACGTCAAAGGGCCTTTTCTGTAGATGCTTAAGTCTCAAAACAAATATTTTATTTGAAAGCTTACTGATAATTTTTCACTTTGTGCAGCTTTGTTTTGAATATACATGTCACAAAGCTGAATAAAAAGTTAAACGAATATTAGGGTAATTTGAACACGCGTTTGACCTTAGGGCAAGTGACGTCAGAAGGTCTGGAGTTATGTTGGCAGTATTTGTCAGAATGGCTGGCAAATTGCTGCTACGGCTACGGCCGAGGCCAAAATATCCAACGAAGAAGCAAATGTTCCTCGTTTTGATCAACTTCTTTTGAGCTTTTGCTTTTTCGAACCATGACTCTCGTCTGTTTTCGTCTCGCGGAACGTAAATAAATATTTTGCTTGGACAAATTGAATTGTTATTTTAACAAAAACAAATAATCCAAGATTAAATAGAATATCCAGTTCAATATCGAGGTTACATGGGATGTCAAAACCAAAAACCAGGGCCCGTATTCTTAAGGGACTAGCAAGAATCTCACCAATGAGATAGGTGTATTGCATGATTGCCTAAAACATGAGAGTTTCAATATTGTCGTTTTGTTAAAGGAAAACGTGAGATCTGCAATATCACCGGACGAAATGCAATACGCATGTTTCTAAGCTTCTCACTGCTTTTGACAAGATTCTCTATCGGTCCGAACCATGAGAGATTCAATTTTCCCCTTTTTGGGCAACCCGTAATGCATCAATCTCATTGGTGAGATTCTCACTAGTCCCTTAAGAATACGGGCCCAAGGCAGCAGACTACAAATCCTATGGAAATAACGGTCTGTCGTTTTCAAGGTCGTAGGCTTTTTGACGTCACGAAGGATGGAGGAGTGACGTCACGTTCAAACCGCGCGCTGCTTTCCATACTTTTGATATTTTTTTTGGATAGTAATCAAGCCCAAACAAGAAATGAAAAAATAAGAAGGCATCGGTTGCGATATTTGTTTAATACCACATAAATAGCATGGAATATCGTTAAATTTTCAGGCATTGGCTGAGGACAGGCACTTTAGGTACTTGTCTCAGAAGCTTGAGATGACAGTTATATTTTTCCCTCCACAGTGTTGATATATTATCAATAGAATTGCGTGAGTTTTCAGTGCAAAAGTGAAATTGGCTCACGATATCAATTTGAAAGACAGTATAGGGAATTTCGGACCTTGATGCCAGAACTTTGAAGAGGTGCTTTTATTAAAGTTTTCGGTTTTGACATTTTGCTTGGCAAATAGGAATCGCGTGATGAAAGCGCTATTGACAGTAACAGCTTCATACTTATACGTATGCTCATAGAGCTATCCAGATTACGTTACCTGAATTCAGTTGTCCAGGACAAATAATTTGGTCAGCTGTTTATTCCATCCAATGGTGAACAATGTTCGATAATTTCATCGTCTGTTTTGTTTGTGTTTTATATACATACAGAGTTCGGCAAAAGTCCGGGACCAGACAAATAAAATTCAAATTTTACTTAAACTTAAACTATAATTTGAAAATATTCCAAAATATACAGGGTGTTCCAATAAAGTGTGGCGTATCAAAATGTATATTTTTTATGGAACACCCCATATTTTATTGCATTTTCTGATTGTCCCTGAAAAATATAATACCCCTTCATGATGGTTTTCTATACCTGAATACAGAGGGTTACGAGTTATGCTGACTTTTTTGAAAATATGATCATTACAAAAAAAATAAATAACTCATTATGATTTAACAAATTCTAGCAATTTTTCTCTTACATCTGGATAATTGGACATTCGTTGAATGTATTCCATGATTGAGTAATAAATATCTCTTTACAGGGTGTTCAGAATTTTCAGTTTCATTATTAGACCATTTAATGTGCAGTTTCAGGCTTATTTTAAATGGATAATAATTGAATAATTCATCATATTCAAAAAAAGGTATTATACTTTTCGTGTAGTTTACAACTTTTTTAAATTTTATGCTATATCGATTTTAAAACATCTGCAATTCCCTCTAAATTTCAAACTAATAATCTTGACATAGTTGTTGCAAGAAAATGAATAGATCATGTTTCAAGCTTCCAGAAAACAAAGAGTTTATTACTTTCAATTGTTTTTTGTCAGTTCCGTTTTTATATATGTTGTATTTCAATGTTCTACATAATAATAATCAAACCAATCTTCAACATAACACCAGTATTGTGTGAAACTCTTTATTTTCTGGAGGCTTGAAACGTAATCTATTTGGTTTCTCACAACAATTATGCCAAAATCATTTTTACAAATTTGGAGAGAACTGCCGATGTTTTAAAATTGATTTAACATAAAATTTAAGAGAATTGTTAATTGCACGGAAAGTATAATACCTAGGTATAGGACACCCATTAGAAAGAAGACATTTTTCTGAATATGATAAATTATCGAAATACAGGGTGCTCTATTAAAAATAAGCCTGAGACTGCACATTGAATGATCTAATAATGAAACTGAGAATTCTGAACACCCTGTAAAGAGATATTTAGCGCTCAATCGTGAAATACATTTAACGAATGCCCAACTATTTAGATGTAAAAGAAAATTTGTTGAAATATGTTATGTCAATGAGTTATTCATTTTTTTCAAAATGTTCACATTTTTAAAAAAGTCAGCACATCTCGGAACCCTCTCTATTTAGGTATAGGGTGCCATTCTGAAGGAGTACTTCATTTTTCATGGCAATCAGAAAATGCAATAAAATATAGGGTGTTTCATGAGAAAAAATATAACTTTGATACGCCACACTTTATTAGAACATCCTGCATATTTCAGATTGTTTTCAAATTATAGTTCAAGAAGGAGTGAAATTTGTGGTATGAAAAGATTTTCCAAAAAATTGATATTCTCCTCGATATTTGTCCGGTCCCGGACTTTTGCCGAACTCTGTTGTGCCCCAGGATTCTGAATTGTTGTGCAGCTCGCAAGTATGTGAATGGAAGTGTATTTTTCCATGCTACAGAATCTACATTCCCATATCACATTGGAGCTGATTCCACAAAAGGGTTCCGGCCCTAAATGTGTGTTTCAGTCAACCTCTATGCTAGTTCATTTGCTATTTCATTTCCTTCTATTCCAGTGTGTCCAGGAATTCACAGTAAGGTGACTATTATTTTCTCGCCTAGCTCATTGAGTTTGCCGAAGCATTCCTACACCATTTTGGAGCTGATTACACGAGAGCCCAGTGCTTTAATTGCTGTTTGACAAGATTTGTTTTTAATATACATGAGAGAATGTTTAAAAGACAAGAATTCGGCGTGGTTGGTTTATTACCAAATCTATCAACAATTCACTTGCGATTCACTGCAATTCTGACTTTCTCCACACTCGGTATTAATGTTTAAAGCTAGATAAGTAAATAGGTTATTGGAATACCAACATATAACTAGGATAGGAAGATAGGTTGACACCTTGATTGAAATCCTTCTTTTAAATTTTTGTTTGACTTTAATTGGAAATAGCAGCCACATTTTTATAAATTCACATCATTGTCACATGCACATATGCGACAAAGTGACGAACGGTGACATTACTGTTGAAGGTGGTTCAAGAATACGACCTCAAATTTTCGTGTTCGTGAACTGGGGCCCTAGGGCGCCATATTGAACGTTCGCTGGATTGCCTAATTTCCATTAGCCGCCATTAAATTACAACGAAGTGCATTATTTGCCGCAGTTCTATTCACATTGACTCAGGTGGTATTCTTTTTTTCATGGATTTCATTGAAAATCGCTGCTAATTCGTACTAATTCTAGTTCACATAAACTAGATCCTCCTTTCCAAACAACTTTTCGTATAAATTATAATTATTTGGACATGTTATCTTGCCTTGAAGGAATACGCAACTAAATTATTACTTAGCTAAGTGTATGTCACACATGGGATAGGTGGTCGTTATATTGTAACGAAGTTACTAATTTTCCGATTTGCAAAAGCAACAATTATTCCGGTTTTATATATAAATTGGTATTACGGTTATTTCTCAACGTAAAAATATAATTCTTGTCCGTACGAGATCAGAAAAATAGCCCGGTTTTAATGTAATATTTAATTCTTCCGCGATATTAGTTGTTACAAGTGTTGTATCACCTCCGCGCGCCGTTAAAACTCTGAAAGCTCTGTAGTAGGCCAGCCCCCCCACGCCGAATAATACACCGACGTATACTTCACTGGTAGCCCTAAAAAGGCATACCACCGAAACGAAAGGCAGAGTTAGTCCGCCGACATAGCAAGGAGAACACCACGCCGAGAACCGAACCAGAGAACTGTAAGTCAGTTGTGTCCAAGATCCGAAGACCGCAATCCGTATTCAGAGGTGAGTTTTGCTTAGAATTTGGGTACTGTTCTCAACCGTCGCATTTCTATGTTAGGGCCTTCAGCCACCCGTTGAAATACCGAGGGAAAGGAAACTGCTACTGGGGGCGCTGAGTTTTCACATCTCAGTAGTAGTCGCGAAACTGCCATTGAGGGCGCTGAGTCTTCACATCTCAGTGGTAGTCGTGTTAGGGCCTTCAGCCAACCGTTCATATACCGGGGGAAAAAGAAAACTGCTACTGGGGGCGCTGAGTTTTCACATCTCAGTAGTAGTCGCGAAACTGCCATTGAGGGCGCTGAGTTTTCACATCTCAGTGGTAGTCGTGTTTGGGCCTTCAGCTAACCGAGTCAGGATAGGATATTGGAAAAGTGTTACAAGAAACACAGGGCGGGAATTTCATTACGCGTAACCTGAGAACCGTACCCCTTTACCGTAGAACTTTGACTGGTCGAGAGTTTTGTTTGCGCACGCTTAACTTTTCGCTTTAGCACGTACCCGCTTCCGCTTGCCCACCCCGTTGCTCGTAGTAATAACCAGTAGTTTGTTGCTTTTAGATACCGTTGCTTTTAGAGTAGTAGTTTTTTTTTTTGTGTTAATTTTGTTATTAGAAGGTTTAATAAATACATTGAGAATAAACATTGTTTTCCTTCAACTTCTTGCAACTCCGAGGAAAAATACAGCAGCGAATACCCAGGTTGGCAATCCAGGAGGACAGGTAAAATCTGTTTCACCGGCTACAGTGCATCCGTCAACACCATATTGACCCCTGGAGTATTTTCCTTCTTCACTGACGCTGCCCGGAGCAAGTGGAGCATACCACCCTAAAAAACTGGCGCCCGAGGCATCCGTTACCAGAATTTAGGCGTCAAATCGACCAGTAACGGCGGAAAGGACGTTACAATATACATATCAATTTAGACACCCTCTTAGACAATTAATCCCCAAACACGCAACATACTAAATCTTCTCTCTTATGAACATGTCACTTTCAAACACCACCCCTATTTTTTTAAGATCCGTAGGATATCTTCGCAGGCTGTAATTTAGCACATGGGCGTACTTTTCAAATTTCACCTATTTGTTAAATAATAATAAGAATAATATTCATTGATCCTTGGATAACATGAAAATTGTATGGGTCAACTTAATTAAGTAACAGTAAGAAAATCTAACAAAATTGAAATTGAAGAAACAATTGTTGTTTGGGTTCATGAAACCACCAAGCAGGCGGAACTTTTTTTCTGAATGCAGCAATCTACTGAAAATTTTCGGATATTATTCTATTTAGGACGGGTTCTACAATTTGAGTATAAATCTATATACAGATAGGATAACGGGTCAGTAGTGCATTTTTTTATCATTTTCATCTTCATTCCAAGTTAAAGCCAGAGTTTGAGTTTCTATTTCGGTTTCATGGTAAAACCGATGGTTCAACTTATTCTGTATTCCTATAAATTTGTTTTGCGTGAGAATACCTACAACAATTGCAGTCATGTCTCTCGTCAGAAGATTGGGAATATCAGATTCTACTGATCCTAAACCATTTGAAACAAGGTTACGTATAGCATAAGTTGAATGAGACTTTTTATTAATAACTTCGGAGAATATTTTAAACTGAAATTTGATCATGCTGTTGGCTGCAGAAACAAACATGCTGCCTGCAGGCCTCATTCTTCCCCATTATTAGTAACTATGTCAGTTACCAACTGACAATTCGACATAATAAAACTAATAAAATTCATTGAGGTTGCACGAAAATGCCAACTATAAGTGAACCTACTATTTATTCTGTATGTACGGTGGCCAAGCGGCTTCCACTTCACTCCCACACCGCGAGCGGCTTTAGCGCGACATGCGATAGATGAACGAAAAAATTGTTCCGAAAACTTCATTAATACTATACATAATAAACTAATAATGGGTTGGAGAATGGATTGAGATCTATGAATAACAAATTCCTTAATAGTAATATAACATATATTATTCGATCGGTTTCACAAATAACATTTCCATTGCTAGGAGTAAAAGATCAATTATCTCTATATTTAGTTATTTGATACCTACTTCAAAATATCGAGGCACAACTGTGTTTTCAAATTCATGTAAACAATCACAGAGCTGCCTACGCCTTTAAAACAGATGAACCAGAACACGCGACACTGCTCTACAAGGAGAGATAGGAAAAAATAATTTCACTGTCAGTGAAACACGTTTTGTGGTTGGTGAAAAGATGTATAGTTTAGTAGGTGGCAGTATTACAACATAACAAAGGCCATAAATAATTCCCAGCTCCCAATTTGAAGGAAGTTTGCTGAGCTTCCACAATGAAAATTGGTTGTTTATCAAGGCGAAAGTCGTGTGTGCTCACTTGCGGTTTCATTAGTTTGAATTAATTTTGCTCTCATGGTTTTTTGATATTTTCCCAAAAATTATGAAGAGGACTATTGACTCCAAAGTGCCGAAGTCCTAATTATGTCTATCCCACCCTGAATCTCATACCGATCTAAATACACTCCAAGAAATTTTGATTCACTTATAAGTAATGCTTAGTTTTTGGCTGGAAATTCTGATATTTATAATTTTTGTGGAAAACTGTGTCATTCATAGTAAATTTCCCACCTTGTTATGAAATAATATTTCAAAATATGATATGAGACTATGTGTAGATTGAAGTGAAAGACATTTGAACTTTTAGATATATTTTTGCAAAAATTTAGCCTTAAGTGAAAACGTATGTTTGGTAATGGCTTTGATTATTGTGTGAATTATATAACGATCAGAATGTATTTGATGTTATGCTGTGGTATTTTCTGGATTTACCTTCCACACGCTCGAGCTACAACTGCGGCAGCTATTTCCAGTAGCGTGAACTAGGTACTTCTTCCCGACGTATCAACTGAGACTGTGTGCTCTGTTGATCGCAATGCGATATTTGTACCGGGCGTCTGATCAAAGGAGTTAGCCTGCTGTGTCTCAATAACTGCAGGGTGTCCAGGAACTCTGCCAAACGGAAACTACAGTTACCAGAGGTTATTTTGAATCGATTCAGCTCAAATTACCTCAATCCGAAAATGCTTCCCAAGGGAGCTACAGTCCTTTGAAGGAGACATCATCATAAGAATTTCCTTCAAATTATTAAAAAATACCGTTACTTGAAATATTTAAACTAAGTATAATCAATAAACAGTTACAAACCAGTCTTTCGCTGCGAGAAATAAACCGCGACCAAAAATTGTCTACACCCCATTGGACATTCGTCTTCAATTGTCCCATCGGTCCACTATTTTTTCTCTATTGGTCCTCCATTTGTTATAATTGGTCCTCCATTGGTTGGTTCTTCATTGGCCATAATTGCATTACCCAGATTATCATCGAGGACATCGTCTGAAGAATCCCCGTTCACCTCTTATTCATCTGAGTTCTCGGTATCGGTGGAATAGATATTTCACTGTCTTCCAGCCCCTCGTCATCGCTAAAACTGGTTGTTCTTCGGTTTTTTCAAAGCTTTTTTTTTGGTTTCTACATTCGTTTCCAAAGTTTTCCCCGAAACTTTCCGATTTCTCTTTGTTTTACTTTGTACACCACTTCGGGTTCCAGTTTTCACACTCAGAAATGAATAATCTCTCATATTAAGTTTTTTATGACACATAGGTTGAGAAATGCTAAGAGAACTTTTATTGCCAATAATGAGACCTTCGATCGCAGCGTCACTCGGAACTTCATCAATAACCGAATCAAAAACTAAATATATCATGGCTCGTTTTCGAGGAAAATAAATTTGAACTTTTTGTGTTTCTTACATAAAATCATGTTGGCTTTGAAAAATAATCAATTGTACAGAAACTGGTAACAAAAGTCATGAGTATTAAGTTGCTTACATTGTTTTGGGAATTTTAAATTAATTTCATTTCGTTCAATCAGAATTTTGCGTGGGAAACGACTCCCTGAACACCTGGTGGGCTGTACCCTGGCCTCGAACGGCCCAAAAACCCCTTATAACGATTTTTGGTTCACCTTTAATCGATTTTATTCGGAAAACCCTCTGAGACGATGTTCAAGCGCAGGTTCTGGTGCACCAGGTGGTGAAAGGGTCGTTTTCGACGTGAAATAGTGATTTCGCGTCTCAAAAAACACGCCTCCAATAATTTCCGGGCTGTTCTTGTAGATATTGTCAAGAAAGTTCTCGGGGATGACGTCCAGGTCGAGGTTCGGGTGCACCAGGTGCCCGGGGGGGTTCGCCGATGCCATATTTGAATTCAGCACCCGAAAAAACCCCGGGCGCGGAGTTTTTTATGTTCCCCCCGTGATTTCTTGGAGAGTCCCACGGAGACGAGGTTCATCGGCATTCCTGAGCCCCAGGTGTCTGGGGGGTCAATTCCAACATCATAATCGTGATCAGCGACCTCGAAAACTCCCGAGTACCCGATTTGAGCCAGATCTGACTCTTATTTACAGAGGCCTCCCAAAAGATGCATTTTTGGCATGCAATTTGACTGCAGCGATGCAATTCCCGATTTGTAATGGGAACAAAGTAGGTACATTTTTAACAAATAATTTTCCGAAGCGAATGCAAAAAACCGCATTCCGATCCGTCTTTAGGGAAAAAATTCCGAACTTTTTTGCTTTATCCGCTCGACTAATATTAATGTAATTGTATATACAGTATGCGAAAACTCTTTCGAGTCCATTCAGTTTACACAAGTACGACAAGGAAAATATGAGAAAAAACTGCTTGAAAGAGAGGGAAGAGTAATTGTGGGCGTATCTAGTTCATCCATTCAGCTCTCGATGAACTAGATACGCCCACAATTATTCTTCTCCCTCTTTCATCAGTTTTTCTCATATTTTCCTTGTCGTACTTGTGTGAACTGAATGGACTCGAAAGAGTTTTCGCATACTGTATGTAGCCACTCGTTGCTATAAGCAAGTTCTTAAAAGCAAATAAATATAGGTAATAATTATTATTATTATTACTTTTATCACTTTTTTTCATATCCATTGAGGATAAAAATAGTCTGATCTCTTTGGAAAAAAATACAGTATAAGCTTTAATCTATATAGGAACTGTCGCAAGTTATTGTGGACGATAGTAGTTAATTAAATGTTGAATTAACAGGTCTAGACGATTGACTAGCACAAGGATTTCCACTCAAGAAAAGGTCTCTGAAACGCATTCGCCATATTCCCCGCGGCAGGAACTTGGTGAGACCAGAAGATGAGATATTCCCACACGTATACTCCAGATCTAATTAATTGGAATCTCTAGGTCTTTTTTCTCTTATTCCAGATTGGATGCTGCAATTTCGTGATAAATTGTGTGTGGCTTTTGAAGAACATTTTCTTGATTCACGGAGCAATTTACAAAAAAATTTGTACCAAAATTGATGTACACTGCTTAACAATTTGTTGTGGATGATATAAAAATTTTCGAATTCCTCGTGGAATTAAAGTTTATCCAGAGAATAGCAAAAGCCGCCAACATATATTCGATGAAGGAAAATTAGTGTTCAAAAAAATGCCAAATTAGGTGAAATGGAATCATACACAGTAAAAATGTGAAAATTGATTCTCGGGATCCCTCAATCCTCTTACTAGATTACCATTAAATTTTTGATGAACTGTTGTGGAATGCCTTCCCAGTTGACTTGCGATGCCTTAGCTAATTGTAATATTTGTGGGGGCTGTTCAAATTGGTTGAATTTTCTGGATATCTTGGCTCAAGCATGTTTGATGCAATTCATATGGAGTGAGCGGTTGGCTACTCCATCCAAGCTACATGTCGATTTAATGCTCGACTGACGATTTAATTGTGTACTTCTTTCTGGGGTAAACCTTCAGGTATCCAACGCACTAAATGCTTAATTTGCACTGCCCGTAATAGTCGCGGAGGCATAACTTCAACGCAATTAAAGGAATTATTGGTGAAAACAACAGTAATACAGCCTTATTCTTCAAAATATAAACAGTACACCCATATTTTTCAGTTAAGAAGATAAGAGCCAGGGCATAGGAAAAATGATTGAAAATATTGAGCATCAATAAATGGTCATACATACACAGACTGTATGCTTTGGCTTTGATAACGTTTTTTCATTAAATGTTTGCGAGGTTTATATAGTTCATTTCTTAATGTCTGACAGCACAGTAGCATCATTAAATATTATTCTCTAGTAGGTCTCTATTGTAATGTTTCTTGCAAATGTTATTATCAACATTTCGAAAATCAGAAAGTAATTATCTGGAGGATGAATTGATTAATGGTTCCTTAATATGTCTCCCAAGAATTGACCTGCGCCAAATGCTCGAGATAATTAATGAAATATTCAGTCAGAATAGCTTCGTTACAAGATTATTTCAAAAATAATTCATTGTTTCAACTGTATTATTTACTCTACAAATGTATGAAGATCAGTCAGTTGTTTCAACTAACCGAATTTACATTCATATCACCTTTATATATTAGATCGGGTATAAAATTGTATATTAAATAAATTCCTTAGATGAACGGTGACGCTTATGGTTTACTAACTGACTAGCATCTGTGACCTTTTTGCGTGCTGTCAGGGGTCATATGAATAAAAATGAGCATTTAGTTTATACTTAAAAATTTGGAGTGAATACTCTACGTGGTATGAATAAAAACTAGAGGCAAATACTTCACTTGAGTAGGTTACTCTTATGTACAATTTGTTGTGAGAATATTCTCATTTTTCATATGAATAAAATTGTGTTTATGCTCTTCAGGATGAGAATCTACTCCATAATTTTGGAGTCTAATAGTAACCAGACTTTAGTTTGATTGCGGCAGAGCTATGGCCGAGTTCATGCTCAATTTGCGTTTAAAAAAATATTATTAACCTAGAAAAAGTACGTGTGATCGTGATTTTAAATCATTATATCGATTTAGTAAAGGAAATATCGAGTGGCTATCTACCAACTTTTTGGGTGTAGAATCAGAAGAAACAAGAGGTGGTTCTATATGCAACACTGATAAAATGAAAATATGTTTGAGGTATGTGGGTGATCCGGGGTTTCAGACAGGAGTAGGAGAAGATATTGGTGTTCACCAAACTTCTGTCTGTAAAGTTGTCACGCAAGCTGCTGACAAGATGCTAGAAAAATGTGAACAGTAGATAAAATTCCCTTGCACTGTGGCGGATGTAATAAAAGCTAAAGAAAGATGGCAAACAAAGTACGATTTTCCATGTGCAGTGGGTGTAATTGATTGCACCCACATAAGAATAAGAAAACCACCTTATCTCTTAGAAAAAGTTCTAAAACTTGTTATATGCTGTTTCATGTTATATAATGTAGCAAAATATTCAAATGCTGAGCTCGATCCAATGCAGCCCCTAATACAAGATATTCCGGTTCCGTACCCGGTACAAGATGAAGTTGACGATAATATTAGACAAAGCGGGCAACGGAGGCGATCTGCATTAGCAGAAATCATTCTTGCTCTACCTTAAGGGCTATGCTTAAGGTAAGAAAAAGTCAGAATACAAAATTTTGACATTTTTTGTCACAACTCACGTGTTTTATTTTGCAACCATTGAAAAAAAAATTTAAATATTATAATTTAATGTAAGTTTTACCATTTTCACTGTCAACGATAGTACTATTGTTTGAAGTAGATTGTTCAAAGAAATATGGATATAGCTCTCTCTTCAGTTTTTCCTCCTTCATTTCCAAAACTCTTAGTTGTTTCTGCAAAACTAGTCTTTGTAGTTCGGTATTTGAAAGTTGTTTAGTAAGGTTTGTTTCATATTTTTCAAGAGAACTACTTCCATTATGTTTCTTTTTTTTAGGTGGATGTACTTCACTAGCAGCATCATCATTTGTCGTATACGTTTTAGGAGTAGAAGTTAGGTCTGCGAATTTTATCTTCATAACTACTGTCTTGTGCTGCGTCCGTTTGTTGTGTGCCGACAGATAATGTTCATGAAATTAAAGTTTAAATTGAAGTAATAAAAAATAAAATTGGGACTCGTCGCATTCGAATTGGGAATCATTGAAATCAAATTGGGAATGTTTGGTTGCCTTATTTCTATTATTACTTATAAATATTATATTACCTGGAATCTTTGTAAGAACTGGATTTGTGTCGCCTTCCATAATTTCCAACAAAATCTTTTCCCAATCTTGCAAAATGATTTTCTTATTTCCAGTTCTATTAATATCAGTCTTTTTCTTGAGTCTGGATTTCATGTTGTAAATTCTTTTGTAGATTTGACTTGTCGTTATTTGTAAACCAAAATCAAGCTCCCATTGTTTTCTCATCGCTCCGAGTGCTTTCGATTTTGAAGTCGGACAGATGGTGTTTGTGACTTCGACAGAAGTATGGGAAAATCACGGAGCATATGCAGAAATCCCATTTGCGATTAGGAACTTTCATTACACTCTTCATTTTCACTGCTTTCACTCATTGTACAAATACGTTGATTGAATGCTTCGCAAATAGGCACTAATAACGAATGAAGGCATATGCCGAAAACCTGCTATCGAACAGGAATTGTTTGTAAGCAATTTTTTGAATTTGAACAAGTTTGGAGATTAAATAGTGAGTATCTACTTTATGTGTTAGGAGAATAAACTCAACAAATTGAAATATTTTCATTTATATGAAATGGAGTACAAACTCATACTTTATGCTCATGAGAACTTACCCTGAGTATACTCAGGTATTATTCATACCACCCAATATGAAAAAAACTATAATTATGATACACCTCAATTATTGAGCCGCCTCTATGAATTTTAAACTCCTAAATATATTTCAGCTCGAACTGGCTTGTCTCAGTTCCTAGTTTCAGGCTCCTTATCCTACCCTTCATTTTATGGATATTGAGAGAGTACTTTTTCATACCTTTGTATTTTTTTGCGAAAAAAATATTTTTCCTATGTCAACTTGTTTGAGATATTTCCATCTAGCTTCAGTCTTCTAGAAGTCTCAGATAGTTTTCCATTCTTGGGGTTCGTCATGCTTAACAATATCAACATACTGTGTGTAGTTTATAGTTTGAATAATATACAAAATTTTTAAGACATTCACTAGAATACTGGAACAAAGGAAAACTCTGATTTGGAAAGATGTTTGAACTGTAGTGGAATGGGAAAAATGAAGATTGTTATTAAGTGGTGAAGTAGCGAGTAGATCGCACCTTTGGAGAAAAGTGTAGGATATCATGACGATAATTACTTTGATATTGACATACTACTACTACTGAATGTGCAGGCGAGCCTTGACCTAGTCAAACTCATGCCAAGGTTCCGGCACTGAGGCCACTGGCGGGCCCATTGTGCCATTCCTGCTACCTAGACATCCATGAAGCCGAGCCCTTCAATAAAGGCCACAACCTTTTTCAGTGGATGCCTGCTTGTGTCTCCAGAGGCCATGACAGGGACTCCAAAGATTCGCCTGCGTAATACAGTCCAGTGTGAACACTCTAAGAGAACATGGACTGCCGTTTCTTCAGTCATGCCGCAACCCCTACATAGGGAACTTTCCTCCACTCCTAGGTTGTAGAGGTGCTTCCTCACACAGCAGTTTCTTGTTAGGAGTCCTGCTATCTTCCTCAACCCACTCCTTGGTAGTTCAATAGCTGCCTCAGTGTGTCCATCAGTCCATCCCTTCAGTAGAAGCTTGGATTGTCTAGGACCCTACAGAGCATTCCAATGAGCGAGGTGCTGGTTCCTCAGCCACTTCCTCGTCTCCTTGCATACTATTTGTTTTGTTAGGCCGAGGGTCGGGCCCGGGCCGCAGAAAAAAGCTGCCGCCCCTTCCGCAGCCAGTTCATCCGACATTTCGTTGCCTTCAAAACCAGAGTGGGCCGGAATCCATTCTAGCCGCACTGCGTTCCGTCTTGCAAGATCAGCAAATCGTTCTCGACATTCGTCAGCAAATCCTGAGTTGATGGTATATCCACTCAGGGCTTTAATTGCTGCCTGACTGTCGGTGTATATGGTTATTCGTCGATCCACATCACACAATGGTACACAGATTTGTGTACTTGGGTTCCTACGTGTCATTGTCATGTGTGTCATGTGTCATTGTTTCTCTAACATTTTTATGAATTATGATAAAAAGAAGAAGCATAAAAACACAAATTCATGATTATCTTTGTACTTCATGGAGGATGAAGTCAAAACAAATTCATAATAATGCAAAATTCAAAAGCGGAGGATTTTGAAATAGTTCATCATATTTTGGGAAAATATTAGTGTCAATTAACAAGGTTATCTATTTTTCTCACAAAATAGGAAATTTGGAGGTGAACGCTTGTTTAAGTTAAGGGTTTTCCTTCTTATCTTTAATGTGTGTATTGTAATGTGGTAATAAACCTCAATGAAAAAAGTAAGATTGATTCAAGTGAAGGAGGAATATTTTGAAAACTATTTATCAGTGTGTTTGAACTTTGGTACATATTATCAATAAACTTTTCACCTTTAAGTTATTTGTTATAGATTGTTATTAAATACTTCCCACTTTTTCCCAAATTTACTGAGAACATTTTCTATTGGACTTTATGTGCAAAAGCAGATGGTGTATCAATATTCCTCCAAGAAAAAGCCTCCATTGTTGAGATTTAAATGGGATTTGAAAAGTCCCATTTCACAGCAAGGAAGTCGTTACCCTCCCAAAAAAAAAACAAATGTGAGGTTAAGCCAAATCACATCTTTTTTTCTCATCGAATAAATTGAGATCAACTAGAAATGAAGAATTGCGCCTTTAGTGTTCATGACTGAAGCACTGTGAACTGTGAAGTGTAGAAATTATTTTCATCTAGATACAGTTGTTAAATTGCGCGCAATCTGCGAGAAAAAGAAAGAGAAAAAAACTGCTATGTCCGAGCCAAGTGACAAAAGTTGAGCTTTTGCTCTCGAAAACTTTCCATCATTCAGAAAAGATAATGTTAATAGCTCACTCCGTTTTTGAGATAATATGGCGCTGAATGTACAAAAGAACATGTATTTCACAAAAATGTAAATTTCCCTTTTTTTCAATGAGAAAGGTCTTGATTACTAAAACAGGTCGTCACTTTTGTTTTCATATGTAAAATGAAGTATCTAGTACATATGTCTGAATATCATCTGGCTATGTGCTCATGAAAAAAAACACGACACAATTCCACGTGTTTTCTGCTACAAACCAGGTGAAAATAGCGTTCGGATACTGTTTAAATTTCCAGTGAACAGAATACCTTATCGCTATAACTTTCTGATCAGAAAGTGGTAAACTAAGAGCGGCTGGCTATAGATAAGTACCAGTGAGTAACAACTGTTAGCATTAGATATATCTTATCTCCTACATATACAGGGTGATTCATAAGTGATGGGCCAAATTGTAAATCTACGTTCAGAAGGCCAAAATAATAATATTTTCACTAACAATAATGGGTCTTAGCCTGCTCCTTACTGAGGTACAGGATGTTAAAGCAAAAAAAATAAAATAGATTTTTGTTAATAGATCAGCTACTTTTCTACATAATGACTTGAAAATTGGGTATGAGCTAGTTTTTGTAAGGGTAAACAAGAATGTGTGAGAGGATTTGAGTTAACTCGTAGATGTCGCCACATGCGCCATATGAATTAGATGAAATCAGCTACAAATTTTTTATCGCTCATGATTTTACAACTTACTTATTCAATTTGGATAGCCCCATCATTTCTGTAGAAAAAAGCTATACTTTTTTGATCTCCGAAATATCAACGATTTTCGAGATATTTGAATTTTACTAATTCACTACACTACATTACACGGTGGTCGACGTAGCATTAATCTGTTAAGACACAAGCATGCTATGGAATGTTGACATTTACCTAATGGTAATTGATAATTGGTAATAATATTAAAATGAAACCATATAAAAATTACGTAATAAAACACATTTATTGGCATGTTTGTGTCTTAACAGATTAATGCTACGTCGACCAACGTGAAATGTAGTGTAGTGAATTAGTAAAATTCAAATATCTCGAAAATCGTTAATATTTTGAAGATCAAAGAAGTATAGCTTTTTTCTACAGAAATGATGGGGCTATCCAAATTAAATAAGTGAGTTGTAAAATAATGAGCGATAAAAAATTTGTAGCTGATTTCATCTAATTCATAGGGCGCATGTGGCGACATCTACGAGTTAACTCAAATCCTCTCACACATCTTGTTTACCCTTACAAAAACTAGTTCATACCCAATTTTCAAGTCATTATGTAGAAAATTAGCTGATCTATTAACAAAAATCTATTTTATTTTTTTCGCTTCAACATCCTGTACCTCAGTAAGGAGCAGACTAAGACCCATTATTGTTAATGAAAATATTATTATTTTGGCCTTCTGAACGTAGATTTACAATTTGGCCCATTACTTATGAATCACCCTGTATGGAACTATTTACAGATCCGTTTTTGTTGTACCGAATAGAGTTCAGCTTCAGGGAAAATTTTGTAACTGGTCTTCCAAAGGTACGGAAGGTGCACACTTGTAGATTAATGATTCTCCCGAAGAAAAATTGGAAATTATTATTCTCATTATTCTCGTTGCTGGAGAAAAGTATGTCATCTATAGGGAAGCAGCAGTACATGTTAGATATGTTATTCTGAATTGCTACCTCGATTGCTACTTAATTAAAGGAACAATCAGCCTTCCACCTTTATTGAATTTATCCAGGACACACTGATTTAATTGAATTTTAAAAAGCTAGTGACTAATAGCAAAGTTGCTAACTACCAGCTTCGGTATTAACTGTTTGTTTTAGCTAACATTACTAGAGGCAACTTTCAGCCATTAAAGTAATTTAAAACTAAATTAGTACCACATGTTGACGTTGAAAGTTGAGCGTCAAGTCTTTGACCAAGATGCTGATGAATATTTAATTTCAATAGAGATACTTGAAAGTTCTTGATTTAAAATGGGAAAAAAAGTCCTAGACGAAAACGCTTAGGGTATATTTTGTTCAAGTAATGTATTCACAGTGTGGTTGTGATTTCATAAAATTAAACATTACTTCAACTTATTATGAATAGTATGAATATTTTCAATCAATCATGACTTGGCTTAGTTCTATTGCCTCACTTACTTGAATATTTGACCTAGATTATAAGCCTGAAAAAGTTTGCAGCACATATTATAAGGAACTTTTCTATTGTTGTGAAATAGCTATATTCATTACTGGGGAGGAAAGTGCCACTTTTTAGACCGCAAGATGTCGTTAAGTGGTAGTAGTCATCATCTTTTCCCACCTACCCACTTATTTAACATGTTTTTGAATGATTATTTCGGTTCAGCTGGACTTTGCGACCCTTGAAATTTCATATACCTACATATATAATCTTACCCATCTAACCCAAAGTGTAAGATGTAAAAATTTGGCTAAATCATTGTATATAAAAGCTTTCCGTGTGTTCTTGTTTCTTGCTTGTGCTTCCTCCAAAGTTAGACCTTCGCTTTTCAAAACTTTTTGTATGTTATTGTCCTATGTTTTCCTTGGTCTTCCACTGGCTCTGCTTTTATGTGTTTTTGCCTCACATGTATGTTCAACTGGCATGTTGCTGCTTAGTTTAGTTAAGTGTCCAAACCATTTTAATTGTCGATGTTGTCAAATGCGTTGCGAAATGTGATGTATGTAGCATGAAGCTCCATCTCGTTAGGTCATAGAGCCAATCTGAGTGACATATTCCCCGAATGATGAACTGACATAGAAAGTAACTTTCAATGGACACCACTTGATTTTTATGTTTGGGAACATAATATGAAGTTCTTAGTTCATGCCAATGAAATTAACTCACAAGGCAAGCTGTGGAGGATAAAACAAAACGGGGCTAATTTCATGGGTTGGAAGAATAATATTTTCCACGTAGAACACACAATTCAAGTCTTAAGATGAGGTTACATTTTATGGGTAAATTATTCATAGTTGAAGCCTGGGATTTCGCCTTGAAAATACACAGAGTTTTCTACTGACATTTTCTTAGTCTGACACAATTTTTCGTTGAACCGGAAGTCTACCGTTTCGATCTCAGTTGTGGAGAAATTCAAAGAAATACACCCCGTTGAAATTTTTCCTTAATCCCACGCTCTTAATGTGATTCAACGGTATTCAGATGACTATTGAGAAGTTAGTGTTAACAGTCTCCGTCCGTTGAGAAATCACTTGCTTAATTGAAATGACAACCGAAAAATGTCATCTCTGGATTTTTCTGTAGAATTACGAGGTAGATATTTCGTTTGTTCTTTTCTCGGAATCAAAATGTAATCTGTTAGCTAGATCACGGAAGGCCTTGAAAGACACACGGCCGATACGCGAATAACGGATTCGGTTGTTATAATATTCAATCTCATCCGTTATTTGCTACATATCGGCCTTGTTACGTTAATAACTATAACAAAGTCAACTCATTTGAAAGTTAAGGTAATAATCAATAACTCATCCATATTGCAGTATGTTATGGATAATCGTTAGTGAAGCTGTCAATTATCAGATTGATTTCCGGAAGTAAACAAACAGTTTACCTCCCCTTACTTTATCTGCCACATCTGAATCTATTACTATCACCAATTTAAGAAGCACATTGAAGAACTAACGTTTAATCATTATTAATATATTGTTGACAATCGAAAGTCCATTTTTCAATTCTAATCAATACACATGCTTAGCCCTTTGGGCTTTTCATAGTTAAACGTGGCCGTATCGAATGTTTTCAAAAGTAGATTTTGAATAAAATGGCGACGTCTATTGACAGGTGCTAAGATGTTGCTAGGGATGCCGTGCGATTCACTTCACAGCTGTGCGTTCTTTTTAGAGTGCGTGATAGACATCATCACATTGATACCGACTGATTACAGGGGGTGTCGTATAGGTAAATAACTAATACGCACTAACGAAATTACGCACCCGCCGCTACGCGGCATCAGGCGTTACTTTTCCATTCGTAAGTAAAATGCTTGTTATCACACACATTACGTAGTATACCTACCATTATCTGCCGCATCTGCGGCAGGTAAAGTACTCTGACTCACCTCACCTGTCGATGTCACGCTTCTCCCTATTACGGCTTGATGATAGTTTTCTTGCGGTTTATTTATAACAAATTATTGTTGGAAGTCCTTTGACTTCAGGAAATAACTTTTGCTATGCTTCAGGGTCTACCTTTAATTCAAATACAACAAATAATAAGTAAATTTGTTCTATGTTTGCAGTTTACTTTGTCATAATAAAATGCGATGAAATATGCCCTAATCTTCCATATTCCAAGTTGGCGATAGAATTTTGTGTGCACCACGTCAGTGAAGTGTCTCTATCGGACTCGCAAAATGTGTGTTAAAACTTGTATTAAAACTAATTCAATTGAATATGTCTAACGGGAAGGTTTGTGGAAATTTTTTTCATTTTTCATTCAGCCCCTAAAAAGTAACACACATTATATTCGAAATTCAATCACGTTAGCGCCTTTGTGTGAGTCACAAAAGTTCAAGTACAAATTCCAACTAAATCCATTCAGATGATTTAGAGCAATATTCATTAGGAAATTGTTATAATTTAGAAAGGTTTTTTTTAATGGCTCTATAATCCATCCTAAAACCCCTAATCTTATGAAATCAAATATTCATCACAGACGAAACCACATTTTCGGTGGATATACAACGGGATAACCGGTCTAGTCTCTTTATTAAGACCATAATTGAAAGAGTCAGGTTCTACCAATGGCCCAACAAGGATCGTAGTTTGTTTATAATCTGCAAGACATCGATTTATGAACGGACAATGAGAGAATGGGGAAAAGGAAAATAGAATGTAAAAGCGCTTCTGGGTACAATGAAGAATCGACTTACACAAAATAAACGGTGTTTGAATTTGATATTTCTGTTTATTTACATTGCCAATCGAGCAATTAATTCACGGGGTCAGTGCAAAAGCGAATTGAAATGAAATATTTGTGTTACTATATGTTATTATGATTATCAATAATTCATTACAAGTTTTTTGTCAATTTTCGAATTATCAAAACTTGTTCCATTCCTGTTAAATTTCAATCGACGTAATATATTTATGAAACAAGTCCTATTATTCATCAACTAATTAACAGCTTAGGAAAAAAATGTAGGGTGAAACTTACTTTAACGTTGTTTATTTCTGCAGATTGGAAGAGATTGGTATCACTGATTGTGCAGCATAGCCTCTAGTCTCTAGTATTTATTCGTTCTTCATTTATTCATTTCCACATTCTATTTTATGAAAAGTAGAAGGTTCGAAATAGATTGAGCGATATTGCATGTAGTGATGTAGTGGTCACATGATCAACTAGTCTCACTGATCGAACTTTATAAAGTCAAAAGTGCACAATATGAAAATGAACATATGCTTGCTCCTACTTATGAGAGCATTTGAACTAGATATTCTTCTTTTTAATATAATTGAACTATTCCTCTAATGCGCGTAGAAAATTTTGTAAAAGAATTAGCTTCTCTTACTGCCAGTTCTCCATTTAGAATTTCATGTGTTTCTAAGCCTTTTCTCTTCTCTTTTTCAAGCGTGGTTTCCGTATTACTAACATGTTTATAGCTTTCCTCCTTTTTGCAGCATTCATTATCATTCAATTCATAACAGCTGCTGTTATATTTATTATACGTACCTGTCACTCCATCTCTCTCTGTTCATTTTTGTCGTTACAGGTAATGCTCCGAAAAAGATGGTGAGTAGAGACATTTCGAAGGAAATTTGAAAGAGGGTGATGTCTCTCTGTGCAATAGTTATTGGTATTGAGACTGAACCCATTCTCAGATCATCAATAAATTACAAGTAATTTTGACAACTTTTCTGTAATTATTTCTCAATTTATCCTCAATTTTTATAGAAATAAACTTATATGTTAGGTTAACTTTTTGTATCTGATGGACACTTTCTCAATAAAATTCCTATACAAGTCTGTCTTCCTCATATAAAGTCTCTATGGCCTCACAAGTAGCAGCATGTTTTGAATTACCAAAAATATGATGATGATAATATATAAATATATATATATCCTTTTCACCCAGTCCAATGAAAATTCAGTAGTATTAATATATTATTGTATTTATATATTATTATTGATATTTATATCTTATTTTCATATTATAACTGACTATATATTTATATATAATTGAGGAGGTATTGAATTACACTTAAGTAAATGGGGTTGGTATATCTACAAGATATTTAACTATTCTGGTTTGCAATTAGATAGAATAACATAACTTGTAGACCGGTATTTGTGCCTCATCAGTACAAGGTATATGTGCTACTTACGAGAGCTCTAAGAGCTCAATCTCGGACTGAAGAAGACACCGTAATCACAATCAATACATGTCTTTCAGTGAAGGAAGTGTGGAAATCGTGACAATAGCGACATCTTCACCTCCAGCTGCAAACTAAAATTCGGATTACTAGTTGTTATTCGCTCGTCACTTGAAACTTCATGAATTTCTCACTATTGAACAACAAATAATTCATGATGCAATATTTCATATTTTGAAAGAAAAATCAATTACAATTTTTTGTATATAAATTTGAAGCTCAACCAGAAGATACACTCAATATAACATCTACTCACCTCAAGCAACGTAGTAGAGCAATTCAAGAAAATATAAATCATCATAATCGACTGAACCACTCTTCCAATAAAACCTTAACTTCTCTTAATACAGTTGAGCCATCTCTCATTTCCTCAATTTCGGAAGATAAATGATGTCTATGAGAATAAGGAATGAATTTGATACTCTTATCATCGGGTGTTTGTGCAGTCATCAAGTCATTTTTTTATTGATAGGAGGATGGTGGATGCCATATTATTATTTTTTATTCTGTTTTTTAACGTCGGTCTATTTCTGCGACTGAGTCGTAATCACCGACGCCGGCAGCACATTACTCCTAACCGGAAATTTTGGCGAACCTACTAGTGTTCCAACCAAGGGTAGCGTTCTTTAACGAGCCCAACATCCATGGACTCAGGACCTTGGTTTAACGTCTTTCCCGAAAGACGGCATATCTACATTATACCTCGTGCTCATTGGTATAATGCCTGCAAGCTGTGATATGCTAGTCCGCTGCAGGCTGTACGGGCCCCACGGGCCAAATTTTAAAAGCTTATTGAAACTTTTATTTCAGGAAATTATTTTTAATAGTTGTTGAGAGAAGCGGACAGAAATATATCACGATTTTGGTGAATAAATTTGATTTTTGTGAGATTTTTCCATGGAACTGAAAATTAATTCACTTCACTGTAAAACAAACTAACCTTCACCCTGACGTCAATAACACAGTAGTAATTTCATTGTAGAAGGTAACAGCAGCATTCAAGATATCCAGAAAAATAAATTATGCTATCAAAGTTCCCACTCACTAACTCGAAAGAGCTGTCGTGTGATGTTACCTTCGTCTTTGCTGGACAAGTTTCCCTATTTTATCCATCTGAATGTCATTTTTGGGTTGATCAGGAGATTACTAATACACTCTATTGGACTTGAGATACTAGCTCGACTTAGACCCATCAAACAATTGTATCCCGTTACACTTTGGTAGCTGCCTTGGCCATGAAACATAAGAGTCACCAACTAGATCGTATGAAGAGAAAATTCTTAAGTTAGTTATTGTTGCAGCATCTGGTTCATAAAATTGAGTCCAAATAATTCCAAATGAAACTTTGGTTTTGTTTTTACATTATAATTACTCCAATCAGTTGTTGATTGGGATTTTGATTGAAACAAGTTAAATATATTGGAACTATGGAATCCAATACCATCAGAAATACTTATTTATAAGTGATTTTTGAACAAAAAGGACAACACAGACTTTCCAGTAAGTGGTTAAGCGTAATATTCCAAACTCTAGAATATATTCAAAGTACTTGCCTTAGAAGTTCAAGCTGTACGTCGCACGTCAACAACTAGATCAATGTCTCTCAGCTACTGCAGCAATTCATTAAATGATAATTCATTCAATCGAAAATGCTCAATACATTGAATATCCAACATAACCTTTGAAGGATTTCACCTCTTTTTTCGCTTGTTCCAAGTCATTATCAAACATATTCCAAATAATGACTTTGTCCAAATCTTCCGTGGCTTATTATTTTTGTCCACGACCACCTAATAATAAGTCAATATTTTACCTCCTAACTAAAGGTATATGGTACCCATATATCGACTGTCGTGAATTATGGTTCATAATACACTGTAGTGTATTATGGTTCATAATTCACGACTAGAGATGGGAGTACAATATGAAATAAACTATTAAATCTGTGTATTTTGTTCAGGAAACTTGTTTCTGACATATATCGTATCTATAAAATATTGTAATTTTCAGTATTGATACTTTTCATAACGATATTTTCTAATATTAAGTATTTTAAAACAATATATTTATAACGGTACGTTGTATTGATACTTTCTACAGTATCGCCCATCTCTATATATGTCAAATTATTTGAAGTAGATGCCACAACATTTTGAGGTTAGTCCTATGCCAAATCGCTAATGACTTTTATTTATTAATAAATAAATTAAGTGTCGTGGACAAAGTATAGTATTCTACTCGCAATTTATGGCCATAATTCACTTAGGTGACTTGCGCCCCTCGCCTGCGGCTCGTGACGCAAACGTCACCCATCGTGAATTATGGCTATCATAAATTGCTCGTTTAATAATATACTATATTGATTTAGAAGTGAAAAAATTCACCAAGAAAAATATTTCAGAAGAGAGGTGAAGTGAGGTGTTCGTGGTGATATTTTGTTCGATGATGTGCAATGCGCATGGACGCCTACGAGTCGAGCATGTGAGCTCCCTCTTGGGTTCTGTGAATACTGTATTTGCCGTTTTGAGAGACCGCCCATGCGCACTTTAGTTTATTCTCCTGGTATTTCTCATGTCTTAGTAAATAGACCACCAGAAAGGAGTAGGAAAATAAATTATGTGTTTGTCAGTTATTGACAAAAATTGTTTCTTCCACCGAATATATCCATCGATAATATTATGAAAGGCGACTGTTTATCAAATTGTCACGTACCCCGGACGTTTCCATATTTCTCACCGAAAAATCGCGTTAATTCACAATTATTATCTATATTTATGGATTTTGGGCTTTCAAAAGGTCTCAAGTTAAGTAAAAATTATTCGAGGCATTCTGGTATTGACCAAGTTTCTTAGATGTCGTTCAATTAAGTGTTCCGTATTCCAAGAAATTATTCTCTAGTTATTTGGATGTGAGATGTGGGTGAATAAACTGCAAGATATTCAGGTGAGCTTTTCCACCGAGTGTTCTTCCTTTATTGTTTCATATCTCCATATCAATGCTTTAGTTATTGATTGTTATTTAGCTGATAAATTTATTTGATATAAATTATCACTTAGCTTTGATGATGATTGAATGATAATTTGTTAGCATGACAGATATATCTGAAGCGTGCAAAAAGGTGTTTTATTATTTTTGTCCATTGCACAACTCAGAATTGACCATAGGTCAAGCTTAAGTGGCTGGAGCAAACATGTCGCTAGTCAGACCTTCATGTTCAATGCACCACTCAGTACTTTTAAGTGTGAAGCGTGCTGCAAGTTTACCCTTTACCCTTCACCCACAAGGGGGGTCATGGTGGCGCACCCATGTACAATAAAGTGAAACTCGTAGGTACCAGGCCTCTTTGGTGAATCAATTAGTGATAGAACACAATGCGAGTTGAAGCGATTTGTGTTTGGTGATTGATCGAATAATCATTAAACTTATCAGTAGAGTTGATGAAGACAAACACTAATGCATTTATTTTCTTTGTTACAGGTAAGTCCGGCTACGCCCACATGATAGAGCCTTGACTAATCCACTCTGCCCTTAACAATTAAGAAGAAGTTTTGTTCCAAATGAGTATTTTATTTTGAATAATATTATCATATCATTTGGTTCTCACATCTCTTTCTCAATTTCAAAAATTAAAAAAGTTCATGTTACTTACAAAATGATGAATGAAACATGAACGTTATAAACACATTTGGTGAAATTCCGTATTGCTATACAACTACTTTAATAAACTATTGGAAACACCCTGAAATATCTTTAAGATTGTATCTCACAGTTTTTATCAGTGACCCAAGAACCTGAACTACGCAAATATTTTTTTGTACAATTGCCATTGGAATTGACATTTTTAATCCCTATCAAACGTGTTAAAAATCTCTTCCCACACTAAGAAAAAGTTGAATTTCACCAGCTTTACGAAGACGAGAAAGTTACCTTTTCTACGACCCGCCGAAAAATAAACTTCACGCTTTCACGCTAGCTGGCGCCCTGATCGACAAGAAAACACCACTATTAAACGTCAGTATAAAATTAAATTGTTAGCAGTTGTTAATCTTGATGCACTTGTCAAATTCAATCATAAGTTGCCTTATTTTGATGTTTGTAAAAAGTTAACTTGTCAGTTATGGAGCCTGAATCAGATGAAATAATTTATTTACATTTACTGGAACTGCTTAAATAACGATTCCTTTGATAAACAATGGAGAATTCATCCAAGTAAGGAATCTCTCAAAGTAATGAATTTCATATTATAAATAAAACTTTTATATAAAATATCACCAATAATAATTAATGCGTGTAAGATAAAAATTTCATATTATGAAATACTATTTTCATACAAAAATATTACCGACAATTATTGTGTGGGATAAGAAATAATGTGTCAACCTTGGCAGTGAAGTGCCTCAGGCCTCAGGAAGGGTATATTTTTTTCCGGTCTGAAAAATGCTACTTTATGAAGTATGCGTGTTGAGAGTGAGCAACTTTTAACACTAGTGTTAAGAGACATTATCGTCAAATATTTTTCCAATCAAATAGAAGGGACGAGACATAATTATCCAGTTTTTGATGGAACTTTGAATATCATAGTATAATAATAGTATTATGATGCAATAACATCAAGATTAATAGTACAATTCGAACAACTGCTGATATTAATACCTTGCATTTTTGAACTAGCCGAATTACATTAGCGTTAGCAGTAAGTTTATATGATACGGTGTATGTATCGTTGTAGTATGCAGACGGCATAATTCCTTCAGCAATTATTGTTTTTTTCAATAATGAGTGTACGGTGACCTGTATATTCGTTTGGATCCGGTAGGTTTAAAATTCCAGCAACCAGTAAGGGCATTTTCCCAAACGTATTTATACCAACTGGGTTTGCAGTGCATTCATAATTTGAGTATATCAGAAGAGAACGTCCATAATTAATAGCAGAAGGGCGTAATGCAGCATATTTATTGAAATGGTCAATATATTTTTCAGTACTACTAAAAGAACGGCTTATTTCCGTCTTACTATTTGAAATTTGAACAATTGACGATTCATCTATTATTTCAATGGCACAACTCTTCACGTCGAAAATAGTAGCATCCTTCACCATCAAGTATGTTTAATCTGGCGCTTCATTTATAAAGTTTTGAACCTGTTCAAACGTGAGTGTTTTCGATTTTTAAGGGCTATAACTATTATTTTTCCTCTTGAGAAATTCTATTACCTTGAAATATTTGCTCACATCAACCCCATTTTTAACTGGCGCACTCGATGTTATCATGGAAAACTTACTCCACAAAGTTGACGCGTTCCATATTTGTGATGTATTTTCTAGATATGCCAAGAAAACGGAGTAACTGAAGTTCTCTTCACTTTTCTCCATTTCACACCACTTGAGAAGATGAAGAAGAAAGTTAGATGCAATATCATACTTCTGAGCCGATTTTTCCGGTAATAACTCAAATGTCGCTCTTTTCGCAGCCTCTTCAATATCATCAAGAATACACGATTAATCAATATTATCCCTCACTATGAAAGATGGATATTCAACACCAGCAAAAACTTTCAATAGATAGCGTGGGATGTAAACAATATTATTTAATGGTAATTAAGTGGTTCAGGGTCTTCTTACATGGTCAGGTCCATCAGGTCCCAAAAAATTAGAATTATTGTGAGAACGTCAAAAAAATAATCAACTGACAATAGACGTCAAAATGTGACTTTGTTGAAATACTTTTATTTTCAAAATAGGACGAAAACTGAAATTGCTTCATTCGCTCCGCTCGTTTCGCAAACTTTTTCATTCACAAAATGAAATGTTACTTTCAACACTAATATCATGAATAGCTATTAATGTTTGATAGTATTTTTTTTAAATTTTTACCATTTGACGCTAAAAAACTTTCAGAAGCATTCAAGTACAAACATTTTGTATTGTTAACGTTTGCGAGAGGGTACGTTCATAAATGAAAAAATACTTAGTTACGTTCACGTGGAAAGTATCCAAGCAATTTATCGCTTGCAACTCTTTTCAAGAAATGCCTTCAACCGAATGTGGTTAAATTAAAATATTAATCTAGTATTGTGAAGACTACAATTATTTTTGTATGGAACTTTTACAGGAGCAATAGCTTTTTCCTGATATTCAAATACCCACTAATTTAGATCACAGAATCTGGTTACAACAGGAGGGCGCACCGCCACATTTTGCAGTAACTGTGCGCTCTTTTTCAAAAAGGACTATTCCACAGCGGCTGACAGGAAGAAGGGGATCGGTGGAATGACTCGCTTAATCACCTGATTCGAGCCTACTGGACTTTTTTCCCATGGGGTCATTTAAAATCTAAAGTCGACACAAACAAACTGGAAATATCGTGCAAGACCAAATTAGACAATAAATGAAGAGCATAATACTCTCTATGCTTCACAGGATATTAGATACGAAAGTAAAGCCCGGTTCAGTCATCGTCTAACGATTAATAGCAATTTGGAGATTTATTGTGAATTTTCGTTTTTGTTTTTTTTTGGTGATGTCTCACAGTAATTGCATAACTACGTAATTCCTTTTAATTTGTTCACAATATGACAACTGTTTATTGTCAACTTCATACTGTCGGCTGGTTCAATAGGGAACTTGCCAAAAAAATAAAATCATTCAAAAACAATTGAAATCGTAAGATATTATCATAAGGAACTTCGTAGAAAAAGAAAAATTCCAATAACGATTAAATTACCTGAGAAATAAAGGGTTGAAATTTGAATAATTTGAACTGCTCTTAAAACGCGCTGCCATTGGTTGTGACGTCAGACCGCACTTTTCGAGTCAGGCGATCGTGAACTGACAATTCAAACAACACGTAAAGAGCGTTGAATGTGGCTTAAAATGGCTGTCAAACTCGTGCCGGCCGGGTGCTTTCTATGGTTACCGATGCACGAGGTGCGGTGTGACGTCACAGCCGCTGCCGCGCATTCTGCTTCGTTTGAATATACCTGGTGGCGATTGCAACTTTAATTATTTATTGTGAAATAAGTATTGCGATTTAAGGGCTGATATTTGGTATAATGTGTTTTCATATATAAACACACATTTTGGTAAAATAAAAAAAAATGGACAAGTTCCCTATTGATACAGTCAAGATCACAAAAATACCGAAAGCTGAGGTGCCGAGACTTGGAATCCTGACTAGATGTACTGTCATAATCAATCAATTGATAGATAACGTTACAAGTGCAGAGCAAAGAAGAATCCGCAGGGCAAAAATTAACTTCCTTAATTTGCTACGAGACAAATTATCAGAATGAGCATTTGCGGATGAAGATGATCAGTATTGATCGTGAAATTATTACAATAAAATTGTTCCTCAAGGCACCCGATTGAAGTAACTATAAAATCAATTCTATCAAGAGAAATGTGAAGAGAATAGGTTGGGAATGAGAACAAATACACAAAAAAATCAAAGGGGTAGGAAAGGTAGAATAGGAAAACTGTGATGAACTGAAGACTAGATAACGCAACTGAAGTATGTTACAGCTTGAGCAGATCGGTTCCAAGAGAAATTAGCAAGAGAACTGAACTTTTGCCATACAAAACATTCCTCAGATCATCACTTGCATGAAGAAGTAGAAGAAGTTGAGTGCCAAATAAATCACAAAATAGTAGATAACAAGCAGTAGATGGAAAAAGTCGCTCATCTAGTTATAATGAGGAATAGTTTTTTTCCTAACAAGTGCGGAAAGTGATACTTTCCCGCACGCGACTGCAGTTGATCCGAACGACGCGAAGCGGAGTTCGGGCAAGCGGTCAAGGGCGGGAAAGACACTTTACGCATGAATTAGGAACAATATTTTCCCTACGACCGCATATACAAAAAAGTATACCAACCAATTTTTCAAAAGTTGTTTTATTTCAACATACATTACAAAACTTTCACCAAAAACTATCATTATTTCCATAAATATTAATATTAGAAACACAATTTGTTGCATTCTGTAAATTACTTAAAATTGCCGGTCCAGTGGAGTTATTTGGTGTAAACTGGTAAGTAGATGACGTTGATAAGGATGGCATCGGTTGAAGGTCACATAAAGATGACGATGAAGGTGACGGCAACGATATTAAGTCATTTGTAGATAAAATAATTTTTTCTGATATATTTTTCTTATATCAAAACCGGGTGGTTTGGTAGTTGATTTATGACACCACTTTAAAGAATGCACAGGTTATATCAAAATATCTTCATTATTTTATATTTTCAAAAAAAAATTAAAAATGCAACAAAAAGCTAGAAGATATGTAGATTTTATTTGATGGACTATTTATTCACCTAGTGTAACAATAGTTATAACTTCCGAAGTAAAAAACTATCTAATAAGGTCAAAATTTGCATAATTTCACTTTTCCGCACTAGTGCGGGAAAGTGACACTTTCAAAACTAAAATGCCTGCGGGAAAGTGGGTTAAAAAGCACTGTCGTAGAGAAAGTATATATCAGAGGTGGAGCAAATGAAGTTATCGACAAGAACGAACATATACTTATAGCTAGGCACCATCGATATGAAAAGATGGTTAGGTAAGGTTACAAAACACAAACGGAGTAAGTCGTGGGATCAGGAGATATCAATAATTCAACAAATACGAAATATAACTAACGGAAAAGAATGTGTATAGTTCTTGCATTATAATTGAATATTATGGGCACTCTCCTCTCACACTGTTCCACTACTTTGTGGTTAGGCTACACCTTTCCAATTTGCTCGTGTTGGCTGTTTAAATTTGAATACTCTGATAAATACCAATTCCTGTAAATAGACAATGCAATGTCTGGAAAAATCAATGAATAGACAGAAACGAAATATCGGAAGTAGATAATAATTAACTTCCACATTAATTGGGACATGTAATAGTTAGGAGTCACATTCTGCGTCTGTAATTGAAATCAGCTTAACAAGGTAATTTGGGATTGGAAACTATTTGAGGGGAAAAGTGAAATACGAGTATGATTCTCGAAGGTTCGTTTTAGATTAGAAAAGGGTTATCGAAATGGCTGATTTTATTGAGAGGTCGTTTCGGAATGGGGATATCGCCATTAAAGTGACAAGTTTATTGCGCTTTGTTCTTAATACTGATATTCGATACAATATCGCTTCCGTTTCCATTTTTTAACGTTCGTATTTCGAATAATATGAAAAGGACTGTCCATGTCTAATGATAAGATTTGAATATTTATGTTCAGTTATTATCTACTTCATACACAGCTTCCGGCCAATAAATTGTTATTTTAGTGGAGCGTGCTATCAATGGATGTCAAAGATGTTAGTCTAATACACCAAGAAGCAGCATCTTCTTCCAAGGTTATATGCCACAGAGAACATTGAATTACACTTCAATGTTAAACGGGTATATCTGCATGATAGAACCAACCATTTTAGTTTCTATTCTAAAGGATTATCACTTATAAACCAGGTTTTGCGTTATTTAACGGTTTCTGTACTGATATATTTTTTCAATCCAGAATTATGTTCTCAGAGC
>CAJUYI010000188.1:157500-174755 GCA_910591695.1 Galerucella pusilla | reverse complement strand
AATTATTCCATTTACCACCTATTATAATCCATAGAAATACTGTTCACACCCTAGGAGATTAATTCTCGTTAGTGTTGATCATCTATCAAGTACACTATATTATTCCGTCTGTTGGCAACAACGAAGGCTAATTCATTATAGAATAATTGCATACGTGCCAGGATCAAACCTCATCATATCTCGAGTGGTGATGTTCCAGCTGCATATAGGCTATTTCCAAACGGAAATTTTAGCGCGTTATCGCATTCATTCGAGGCGTTTCGATTGTTTGTTATGTTGGGATTGACAAAAGGGACGGGCTACTCCGAGGATACAAGTTACTGTTACTGCTGCTAATTAGCTTAGTAAAAACATTTCCTATTATGAATATACCGCGTGCCATTCACAACTTACCTACCGCGTACACAGTTGTATTATTTATTTTATGAAAATAGCGACTGTAATTTGCATGTGGTTCTGTTCAAACTAACATTTATGGTAACAAACTTTGAGCTGGAACTTTTTATAACGTATCCTAATTAGAATAATATTAAGCTGGATTTATGAACTGTATTGTTTGTTATTCGTTGTTTGTAATTCCCACTACTAACATTAATATATTGATATCACATGCCTGCGTTTATGAGCCGTTCGTTCATTGTTTGTCGCTGCTCTCAAAAAACCACCAATTAAAACTGAAGTTAGTGACACATGACTTGATATCTACCAATCAAATTGAGCTCCATTTTTCCATTTTTATCTAAATGGTATGAAGAAGAATATTTATGCAATTTGCAACAACAACTGAGGTACAAAGTTTCCAACATTACAGAAGTATACTAGCAGCTTTATAAAATTATCAAAGGTAATACCACGAGAGCTCCAAGATGTATCGATAATTTTTTCCTCTCCACGAAAACTTGTTTATTGGAAAAAATATGGAAACAAACCGATTGATAAAATCACGAGTCCGTTAGGACGAGATAAGATGATTAATGTTGACACATGACTGAAATCAATAAGCTCCAATAACTGTTCCTTTCGTTTATTTGGGCTTCAAGCACTTGTGCGTGACGCCTCAGTCTTCACGACTTTTGAGCAAAACGAACACGATTTTTGAGGATCCTCAAAACCACCTGACATGTGCCAATGCCAATGAATTTCCTGTGTTGTCAGAAGAACAGTTTTCAATTAAAATGTTTTTTATAATAAAATTTTGCATATTTGGATATTTTTAGTAAGGTTTAAATCGTATTAAATCGTAATCGGCACAATCTTAACCTTTAAATAAACGTCAAGCTGGACAAACTTCAAATATTTAATGTCCATGGCTTGAAGCTCATACTCTTCGGTATGTGCTTGAGGGGCAAGGGGAAGGTAAGACTAGGCGTCACGCCCGGTAATAAACGAACGGAATTCAGTCACTACGAGCTGCTACTAGCAGCCAAAAGTAAATAATCGAAAACGCTCAACAATAGGATAGCCATATCTTTTTAAAACGTATTCACAAAAATATATCCAACACCAACAAACTATAGAAAACCTGCATTCAACAACTTTGAATCATGAAATTGATTCGGTGTTGTGTTGCTAGGTCACACAGTGATTAGTTGGCTCCACATCACCGGTTTCCGGAAGACAACAAAGAATTGTTCGGAAAATGGATAAAACCTATTGATAATGATAGGCTTCTTAGCTTAAACCCTGGGAGAATACTTATAATAATAAAAGAGTATGACGCTTGCATTTTGGAGATAAATACTTCTCGCTGAGAAGTAAGAGACTCTTTTGTGCCAAGAAACTTAAATATGTTGGATATAGTACATCGGGTATATCAGAAGATGGAATTGAGACAAACTATAAGGAAATAAAAGTAATACAGCAATGATAACTCAAAAAAGTGGAACAGAATTGCAGCGATTCATTGGATTGATCAACTATGTGGCCATATTTATTCTGTTCTCAAACAGAAAAGAATGCTAATGTATTGAGGAGGTTAATAGTGATCAATTTTTGTAGAACTACTCATACATGACAAAAATGATACAACAATGAAAATTTGATTTGAACGCTTTACCTCTAATATAGTATCAAAAACGGGGAACATTTAAATTTCACCGTAACGTTCATTTTCACTTATCCCGATACGGCTTCCATTTTTGAGCTTTAGTTCCAATTCCAATTATAAGATGGCACCTTTGTGGTTTATATTATTATTGTGGTCGTGAACACTTTGCAGTATAGATGCTTTTGTGACAAAGGAAAACAAGCAATAAAGGATTACCTACATAAATGAGGTGGCCAATCGTGAACAATACTATAAAATTAAAGAATAACTGAAGGGCTATGTAACAAAAACAATTGAGGTTTCAAGTATTTTTTGTGGAGTTTCTTATGAATAAATTCCAAATCATCGGAAATTGTCTCAAACTAACCTTGGGTATTACAAAATTGTGTTTATGTATGATGTTTGCCATAAGGACATTTTTACTATCATTTTTTATTATCATGTACCTACATAGCATATGACACATGACTCCTCCTATTTTCTCTTGGCCATTCAGGTATTACAAAGCTCCTCCTTCCATCAGCTTTTCCTCTGCACGGCACATAACCCCTTCATATTCTGGGTATCTCATTTATTACAGATGTTCTGACTTATTTGGACCTCACACATGTTATACACACACATACCTCCATCATCCATACTAATAACACTAAAATGGAAACAATGTTATATAGCCCCTCCATTCACTCAACCCTTCAATTGGAAATTGGTCTGAAAAATCATTTTATCAGCCATTTGTGGAATGATCTTACTATTAGGAATTATCTTTCCGGTTTTTGAAGGAACGTGAATATTGATCTTGAAACTGAATATCTTGTAATGAAGTATACTCCCATACAAATAGTGCACTGAAGTTTATATAAGTTGGTTCGTTTTTTTTCTCTGCGAAAACTTTAGAAGTATTTATAAAAGATGCAAATTGCACACGCTTGACTCAATCTCTTCATAAATATGTAGGCCAGACGATAGATATAACAACTACAAGTAATTAGCAATACGGCTGATTTTTTTTTCATAAGTACCTTGAAGTAAAAATATATATAAATATACGAAGAAGTTTACCAGTCTATCGATTTCACAAGTTAGAAAAAAAAATCAGGAAACTTTTTTTTTTCGAAATTTTTCAATATTTCGCGCCGGAAGGAAGGTAAAGAGAAATAACAAAAAAATATTTCTTGCGTTTCTTTCGTCCAAGCAATGGTTTGTACGGAAAAAATTCGGTAAACTAATTAGGTATGTGTTCCGCATCCGCGCGACTCTATTTTCTGAAGCGTGGCGAAGTAGGTACATTATAAACTATTGTACGGTTATTATTTAGATATAAATAATTGTAATACGGCGTTTTGAAGCGAAAAGTGTTGGCTTCAAGATGGCATATTTTTTGTCATAGCACATAATCATTTTTGGCAAACTACTCAATATAATATGAATATCATATTCTAATAAAAAACCAAGTATCTCAATAAAAAATATATTATATAATAAGGCGGCATTGAAACAATTTTTCGGAGGATGGAAACTGTTATTCAGGAGGTCTGTTTCATAGATAAAACTTAGGGATAATCAATTTCTCATAATTACGAAATACGGCACTTTTCATTATTTTGTAGATCTTGGGAATTTTGAATTTACAAGAAAATATATGTAATATATATTAAATACTGTATCTTTGATAAAACTGGAGTAATTTTAATAGGGTTTGCGTAGAAATGTTGGGGAAACTTCTAAGATCAAGAATATATAATTACAAAATTTTTTAATTTACATACATTTTTGTATTCAATGATTTTTTGTATTATAAGCGAAAATAGAAATTTTCATAGATTCGGATCTTCTTTATTTTTTCAAAATAAAATTTGATACTCATGTAATATACCGATTAATATTCAACGAACAAAATGTATATAGTGAAAATGTATAAAAGATGATTAATATATAATTTTAACATAATATATTTTTTTTCATACCTTTTTCCAATAAAAATATGTAAGAATTAATTTATCACTCTCCATTTATTATTTGCAACCTTAACTTTCACCAAATATGGCAGAAAAATTCTGATTGAATATTTATATTCTTTCCGCGGATGCGAAACAATATTTTACGGAGTAACCATTGATCGGACGAAAGAAACGCAGAAGATCTTTTTATTGCAAAACACTTCTCCTACACGGTGGTATTTTTTATTCTTCTCTACCTTCCTCCCAGCGTGAAATATTAGAAAATTTCGAAAAAAAGTTTTTTCCTTTTTTTTTATTTGGGAAATCGATAGGCTGGCAAACTTTTTTTAATATTAATCTACATACTTCAAGGTACTTATGAAAAAAAAAATCAGCCGTATTGCTAATTACTTGTACTTTTGGTCCAAAATGACTTGCCTAATGCCTGCGGCTTCTCTAATATTCCGGGTAGATCGACTAGGATCGCTCCAATTTCCAGTAATCACATTTCCACCTTAAATCCGTCGCCAATAGCGTCAGACGTTATTCCATCTATATTTAATGGAGTTATTGTACAAATTCTTTATTTGAGGGTAATTTATACATTGAGCAGCACCAACTACAGGAGGCAAAAAGTAAGATGGGTCGTAGAAAGTAACACCGCAGTCCTTATGTTATACAGTTGCATATACCATTGAAATATGCAGGGATTGAGCGATTTGGTTGTTGAGCATGGAAGAGGAGGAAGTAGTCTCACACATCTCATTGAAGATTTTTGTTATAAAGGAGCCCTCCCTTCGCCGGCACCACCTCAGCCTCCTGGGCTTAGTGTGGATACTCCTAGTTTTCTGACTACAGTCTATTCAGCCAATTCGTTTCCTGTATTAGCTTATACAGGTTTTTTGCTGGCTGGTTGTAGAAGTCTTCTGGAGTCATTTGGGTTGTACCATACAGTTTCTGCCTTCTGTGGCCCAGCGACTCACAGTTGCATAGTATCATTAAATATACAAACTCCTGGTACTGGAGCGCTCTAGGGACGATTACGTATGGTGTGGGATTTTAGATGGTGAAATTATAGGCAACTCTGTTTCTGATGAACATTTGAATGGCTAGCATCACGTGAAAGTCAAGGAAAAAAGTTTCTGTATTATTGAAAGATATTCCTTCAGCAGTACCTACGGCAAAATATGTGGGTGCAACTTTTGAACTTATAATATGAGTATAGGTGAATAGAGAGTGGTAGCATATTCTCAAGACAACCAAGATCTCCCGACCTCACCCAGTATTTTATGTATGTTAGACAAGACCTTCGATTAGCGTAGATCTCATCCAACAAATACGAAACGATATTAAACTTATTACCACGGCTGCAATAAAAGCTGCTGTCCATTTCCACCACGTAGAGATTGAATATCTGCAATGAAAAAGATGAAAGGTTTCACCAGGTCGATGTAGTTTATTTTTGTAGTAGTAATAGATTGTTGGCTATTGTAACAATGATACTGAGTTTTATGTATACCTATTTCGTCTTGTATATTTGCTTCCATCCTCTTCCAAGTAAATGAATAAAAGTTATAGCATCGCAAACGAAACAATTGTTCTATCACCAACTAGCGACCGTTGAAATCACTCAAATTGATGATAATTTATTAGGCATATAATTTACTCCCTCTCGAAGTCCATTAAGCGTAAGAAAAGTTTAATAGTGTCGTTGAGTCAGCTTTCCCGTTTACCTCCACCAGTTATTTCACAAGAAAGAGGTAAAAGTACTGGAGTGAATTCACGTGATTTGGTGAATCAGTAATTGTAGGTAATACAATGGCGGAAAACGGTAACTGGCTGGAAAAGGTGTACCAGTTCAAATTGCGATTGACCCAAGAGACCTCCATACAAAGAGTGGACTAAGCAGGGAAGACAAGGAACTCTCAATCAAGCTATTGAAACTGGGTGGAAAACTTTGGAAGACAGTTATCGACCTGACGACTGGATCCTGCACTTTGCGGAAACATCTCCACAAAATGGGCAAAGTTGGTGAACCTATGTTCAGGAAATTTTATGATGGAACACGTCTTCGGTGAGAACTCACATAGACAGACGAAAGCACTTTGCGAATGAAATAATACAACCATGACAATTACTGAAAATCCCTCTAGTCAAACTAGTGGCTCATGTACAAGACATAAAGCTTCTGTAATGGTAGCAGATGACATGGGAAATGGTAGTAAGACTTTGTTCAAGTGACTGGTCAGTTGAGCATAACCCAACAGATGAATGGGAGACTAAACGGTACATTTATTATAGAACAATGATGGTTTTGTGATATTATTGTTAACTATACCCTCTAGCAATGGAGTGGGAAGCTTGAAAATAGTTCCCAGCAGTTTTTCGTATGCAAGTTTGCCACATAGATTTATTTTTCTCAGCTATACGATGAATAGTTTCTGAGATACAACCGGTAAAAATCAATCAATCGATCGAAAAGTTTTTTGAAGAAATGAAACGTATGATGACTAAAACACTTTTTATCAACTGGAAAAATATTTTCCCTCATTCATGCGAATAACTTTACCATTAATAAATCAAATCGTGGTTCACATCTTGGTGTTCCTATTTATAAATAAAGCGTTATTATTTGTATGTGGTTTCACTCAAACTAAGCTAAGTATATTATTGTAGATGTAGGTTTTATTGTCATATAATCAATCATAACGAAAAAGGTCCTGTATCATCCTATTCTGATTTGAAACGCCGATAAACGCTATAAAGGGCACGCAAAGTTTAATAGACGCAAGGACGAGACGATAATGTATTGAAGGGTATAGACGTGGAAAATTGGTGAGAAAATTGAATACTAGAATGGTTTCATTGAGGATAACAGGCGTCGGATAATAACAATAAGTTGTCGAGACAGATAAAGGAGGAAAAATAAACTCACAAAAAGGGATGTTTCCACTGCAAATTTATTACCAATTACCGTTGATCACTTATCATTCACAATTCGAAGCTAAAATGCTGGGTATGACATTGAACCCGATGCTACATTGGGAAGCTCTAGCTGGAAATGAAAAGAAAAACAATTAACTAACTGATTTGGGGAAATATATTGGCTGATGGAGGCGCTGATATAGTACCCGACTACTATAAAGCTCTTTCCACTCCACAGTATCTCTTCTAGTGAAAAAATAGCTAGTCTCAACACTAACATTAACACTTCATCTGCCGTGAGGACAGAGAAGGGGTAGGTTTGGAAGCTTTTCAGGACAAAAGATAAAAAAAGGTGACCAACAGGTATCTGGAATGATAAATGAAAAATTGTTACAATATTCAACAAAATAACATTATTTCAGTGCATCTGGTCCAAAATGTTTGTAATAATTCTGATAATTTTCCTTCAATGCTGGATAATTGTACTACAACCAGTCAATTAACTAAATTAAACGAATTAATTTTGAACTGTGTTCGGCAATATATTCATGTCTCCAGAATATAAATCAACTCATTACAATTTTTTTCCAAACATCAATGTAAAACATTAACATCTGTGAGGTGAGGTTTTTCATCAAGAAATTTTGTTTGGTAGCAAAAAAATACATTATTGTAATAGAATCTAATACTTGATTTTATTGCTAAAAAAGAGGCGTTAAAATGAATTCGATGATTTTGGAAGATCAAAGACATGTTCGCTACACAGTGTTACAATAATGATAATGATTGAATGGTTGCGATACTCAGACATATCAATTTTATTTTGGAAAAGGGTCTTTTAATCTTGAACTTTGAATTTGGATTTCATTCAAAAGAATCAAGTTTTTAATTACGAGAAATGCCGATATGATGGCATTCCAGGTATGATGGCACCCTGTCAATTTGATAAAATCCAAAACCACTAGAGGTGCTAGGGATCAATACAAATTCACTGTATCAGTGGTGTGATAGTTGAGTACTAGCTGCCGTTTGAGTTTAACATTGACATTATTATTTGTATTTACGAATGTTTTCTATCATCTTTCAATTCCACTGATTTGAGGGTGTACGGTTATATATTCTGCTGTTTGTGATAAATTCATATTGTAGTATGAATATCAGTCTTCCTAAACAAAAATAACCATATCAGCCATGTTGCCGTTACAATGTCAGAATTTAACAGAGTAAATAATTGCCAGTTTTTCATAAGATGGCATACAAGATTTTCAATATAGTGGTATCATGCCAAATGAATTTAAAAAGTGATTCAGTTAGTTGTTACTGTTCACTATTACCAAGGAAAAAGCTGGCTGGACATGGTCACATCAATTCTTGAAACTAAATCTCAACAGTCTATGCTGTTATATCAAACGAGTTGATATAATGGCATACTTTTCATAAAATGAACATAATTCAGTGGATTTTGGAGTGAAACTTATCTAGATTGAGGTATTCTTGACCTGCTCCATGAAATATATGAATATACTAGCCAATTTATACACTTAACTCGGTATTTGTAAAAAAGGGTACCATCATCACCGAGTATTCCCTAGTTTTATCAACGTTTTTGTTCGGGGTAATCTGTTATAAGTTTGGAAGAGGTTTGTCCCATAGCAATAAGCTAATGCTGCATCTTCACCTCAGTCTATTAACCCTTGAACTATTTAAAAAATCTCCTTTATTGCCGTTAAGTAAGTGGACCAGGAAAATCCATGAAATACCGCACTCCAAATCAAATAATGATACCCTTATGTATATAAATAATTATGTTCCGTATAGTATTTTGGAAATGGAGGAAAGAAAGCTATAGAATAAGAGGAGGACAATGTCTAGAGATGTGGGCATTTGATGAAGGGAAAGTAAGCTGTTCTCTCTTGGATATATGAATACATATTATGAAGATGAATATTTGCCTAACCTGTATTATATAACTGAGAAATGGGATTTTTTTCTCCTAGATGAATTTAGTCTGCTACGCCCTTTTGTGTATTACAATTTTGGCATAATGATCGTCCCTACTCAAAGCTAATGGGATCTCAGCATAGCAGGTGAGAGAAATTTCAAGAAAAGCTTTGAAAGGCGAAGAGGCACTTTCATCGTAACATACATTTGAATTTATTTCTTATATCTACTGCAGGGCTTTATCCAAAAATAATTCGATGAAAAAACTTGTTTTGACTCACTTGCATTGTTGAACAAAATGTAGTCTTGAAGGATTTGGTAAGATTGAATAGTATACTCTGTAATAAACACGAATTTTCATTCTAACGGAGTAACAGTCCATACTTCCTCTACGATGAGATATTTGTAATATACAATGGAATGAATTCAATTTTAGCGTTATCATGTACTATTTGAAAAAAAAAACTTTTACAGGTCGATTTTTATCCTTCTTTATTTAATTTTTTCAGTTATAATTGCACCAAATTCGATAAAAATCCATATTGATGGACAGAGGACTGAAATCCCTTTCCAACAAGGTGCCACACGACCCCCTTTCTTAATTAAAATTCTCGAGGGGGTGCTTATAATTCAGAGGGGTGCTGGAAGGGATAATATTTTCATACTGTGAATTGTCATTATGAGAATAAAAATCGACATGTTCCAGGATTTTTCCACAAAGGACATAATAACGCTAAAATTGAACTCATTCCTAACAGGTCATATGGACCGTATTGTATATTTTTGCATGGTAATCAACAACGGATAATTTATATTACAGAACCCAATCACAATAATATTGAGTGAGCACTGAATATTCCAGAAACATTCTACTTTGTATTGATTGTTATATTTGCTCAATTACAGTTTCCTGTAACAATTTTCATATTTAAGCGAAGCGTGGAGCTGTAATTCATTGTCTGTCGGGGTGTCGGTGCATATAGCCCGAGAAGTAGATGTTTGTGGGCCGTTATAATAGTTTGACGGAATTGTTATATTTGTACAGTTCTTTGAATGAAAAACTGCTGCATGATTGGAGGAATCTTCAACAATTGCGTGGTTCGTAGATAAAGTAACATTTACAGAATCTGAGGTGGAAGGCATAACAAGCGGAATATTAGATCCAGTTATTGATGACACTAACTTATTTCCAATTTTTATCCGATTTTGCACATAATTTTCCATGTATCCTTGCGCCACTTGAGGATACTTTAACCTCTTATATCTTTCTAGTGTTTCCAAATCTTCTCCTGCGTCCACTAACACAGTAGCCGACGTCCTCCGACAATAAAAACCAGTATATTATCACACCCCTATTCTGGATCACTAGAAAAATCCTTGGAAAGGGCAACGGTGCGTTTCAAGGGGTATAACGTGCACTGTTGATCACCCACTATTTTTCCGGAAATTAGAGTGTTGTAATGAGAAATTGGATATAAGAAGTAGAAATAAGTGAGCTAGTATGGTAGTACATTAAATAGCTAGTAATTCTGAAGTAAACGAGCAGTGCAAGAAGTGAAAACATGAATATCTGATACCAGTGACTGATGAAAAAAAAAAACAAGCCAGTAGCTGATAAAAGCAATAATTGAGTGAATGGATATGTCCAAATACCTTTGTGACGTTGTCGGATTGTCTACAAATACTGGGTATCCCAGGAAATATTGAGGTTCAAAAAAGGGAAGTATTTCCAAGCTGTTAAGTCGAGTAAAACCATTATCGTTGTGCATAGATCAAAACGAAGAAAATAGAAAAGATATTGTTCCCAATCTAATATAAATTGTCAGAGATGAATAATAAACTGGAACGTATCACCCAGGTAATGGAAGCAATTAAAGAAGAAAATCATAACACTCAATAGAATTCAGAAGATAACGTTTAGGTCATACTCGAGCTACTGATAATACTTACTTACCAGAGCACTGAGATCACTATGTATTATTTATAAGCAACAGTTATAGTCTGTTTTCATGTACAAGAGAGTAATTAAACCTAATGTCTAGTGCAAAACTAGTACGGTCATTGTAAATATTATTACAGAATAATCTAAATATTTCCTAAAATTCCTATGAATGTACCTAAGCTGATATTAGTTTCTGGTCCTTTATAACCATTAGCTGTACAGAACAATGGAAAAAGTTATGGAGAGGCCAAAAGCCCCGAGTATTGAAAAATACATTGTTGTATTATAATATCATTCTCAATAAGTACCTATTTGCAAATGAAGGTTTAAAATTTTGTTTTATTCCCATCCCAAGAATCTTTCACAAAACTTCGAATGGGAAATCATTTGAAAGGAAGACATCGAAGAAAAGTGCATGCGTTCTTCTCAATAGAAGAATTTCCGACAGTAGATAAAGTTCTTGCCACGGTTTGAGATTATAAGAATTACCCTGAAATGAATCAAAGCACACTTTGGAAATTAAAAAGAATGTTTTTGCTGGAAAAAGCATTCCAGAAAGTCTATTTTAATAAAAAGAAGCGATATTTTGGTATGTAGGAAAAATTTCCTGAGAACTATGAAAGAAATGAGAGACCAAGGAAAAAATATATTCTATTCATAGTCTTTCCCAATGAAGTTGATAGCACGGATCGGAGGTTCGGACCATCAAATAATTGTTGTGAAACATAGGCGCGACAGAACTACCTGCCCCGTAACCTATACCGGTACAACCTAATATCCTATTAATATCTACATCTCAGTTTAGTTTGGCAAGTTTATCTGTAGTTACGGGGCATCGGTGGGATTTGAGGAAACATGGCGCATATCTGTCATAAACGTACAAATGGCGTACGGTACCTATTTTAGCAAGTAAAACTGAGAATAAAAAGGTTACTGACAATACCAAAATCTGGATCAATCGATATCAGTCAATTGAGAAGGTGAGAGGGGAGAACACACGCACGCGCTTTCCAATAAGAAGTCAGCTTTCGATGAAAATCACCAATTATGTAATTCGGAGGGTATGTCAATTATGGTTTATGTACAACGCTGCCAGAGCTTGAAGAAGCCCATAACAAATTTGGGAAAGTTCTCATATTTTAAAATTCATGAATTTAGAAAATAATGTCAATTGGAAAAATCCAAGGAAACAAGCACATTGAAGAATTAACGTTTGATCATATTGTTAATATTGTTAATAATAAAAAGTCCCTTTCCTGATTATTATCACTACATACTTAGCACTTCAGCTTTTTCATAGTTACACGTGGCAATATCGAATGTTTCGACTGCATTTCTTCCACAGATTCAGATAAACTTGCCAAAGTATACCTGTGTAGATTAAAATTTAAATGAGTTAGTATTTTGTAAGTAGCAAGTCACTAACAACGAATGTGAGAATTTATTTTTTTGATGGAACCTGGCTAAATGAAGGACACATCGAATCGAAAGTCGGCAAGATAAAAATAAACTGAATTCCCGACAAGCTGTCATAAAGGGTTGATCAACAGGATTAGGACTTTCTCCCGGAAAGGAAAGTAGGCTTATCATTACCCATATAGGCAGTGAAATGGATTTTTGGATTGGGGATTATTGGAATTCCATTTCCATTCAAGCAAAGACCACGAAGAAATGACGGCTGACGTTTTTTAACGAATACATTTCCCAGAATCCAGTCATTGTGATGGATAACGCCAGCTATAATTCTCGATTAGGAGAGAAGCTTCCCACAAGGTCTTTGGAAAAAGCGGCTATAATTGAGTGGTTGCAGTGTGAAGCCTGGAATTTCGATGATACAATGGTGAGAAGAGAAGTCCTGCAAATTGATAGACAGCGTGTGGCTGAGTATAAAAAATTCGTGGTTGATGATATGGCAGAAGGTAGAGCTATTATTGTACACCGCTAACCCCCTACCATTGTGAGCTTATATGGGCACAAATCAAAGGTTGTATTGCCAGAAACAACAAAATTTTGAAACTTCAAGAAGTACGGCACATTTTAATGGATTCATCGACGAACTAGCAAAGCGCCATGAAACATGTTATAGCTGAGGAGGGTTATAGTGGGATCTTGATGACTCAATCGACGAAAGTACAGAGATCGCATCATCAATTATTAACTCAGTACAAGACGATTTTTGAGATTTTTCCGATTGAGAACTTAGTTAATAATGCTGTATATATTATGATCAAAGTAATGTTCACCTGTAATAATTTGTTATAATTCCTCAACTTTCACGAGACTTTGTATTTTCAGTAGTAATACCCCTAGGGTCTTGATAATACCGAGATAATTTTGAGTATTTATCAAGACCCGAGGAGTATTCGATAAGATAATTTTTTACTTAGTGGATATCAAAAATTGATTGTCAATCTGATGTTTAATGATTTTCAATACAAACTTTATTAGTTTTAATCAAATATAATTCATTTTTATTTAAAACTACAGTTGTGATAAGTATAATTGGTAAATTAATTGAATTGTTAGATACAATACCAAATCCTCGCGACATTTTCAATACAGTTGTCAGTTTGACGTTCAATTAATTTTTAACAAGAAATAAACACCACATGTAGGGTACTATCGCTGTAATACAGCGGTGATTGGATGAAATTTGACACATGACTTGAAATTAAGTAATTTGATTGGCTACTATATTCAGTAAAAAATTATCGCTGTAATCCTGAGGTAATTGGATGAAATTTGACACATGACTTGAAATTTTGTGATTTGATTGGTTACTATGTACAGTGAAAAATTATTATTTTAATATGAATTATAATAAACGAAAAGCAAAAATCATTGATAAACTCTCACCCTGTTCTACGACTATGGACCGTTTGGTTCACTGCGTATGCTTTATTTGCATTTAATCATTACCTATTATTTGACCGATTACCAAGTGGCCTGGTCACAATTTCTTTCTCCTTAGTCTAGAAACACTGTGAAACATAAATGAGAGATAACATTTTTTGAGACTCCATACCTCTGTTTTCCGTTCATTATAGGCGCTCTGTGCTATCAACTCCTCTGGAATGAGCTTTGGATGGAGCATGGATCAAAGGGGGACATACACCAAATAAATTTGGGCAAGAAAACAGACTTTTCCAAATAATTTATTTACTGGTTTAAATCTACCATCAGAAAAGGGGCGCAGACTGATGATAGTACACATCGGCAGTTCAAAAGGTTTTGTTAAATGTGGTTTATTGACTTTTGAGTCTACTCGTACAGATTACTACCGTTGGGACCATCCATTGTATTCTAAACCCTACCCAATTGAACAACTGCAAGAAAGAATTGTAGAGGAATGTAGGGCTTCTTCACCCGAACAGTTTGTGCTCCGATTGTACTTGTGTTAGGAATCCATTTTGAACCATTCATGTAGTAATTATTATTAATGTAAAAATTGCATCATTTCAATCCAGAAACTGACTACATTCCACAAACAAATTCGTGAGGTCAAATACCACAGTTTTCAAAAAAGCATTACAAAAGGTACTCAAAAATGGCAAGAAATAGGGGTTCCTATTTAAAATTTCAGGGGAAGGTGGCCTGGGGGTTAAGAGTATTACAACAAACGCCTTAACTATTGTGCCCTCGATATGTGAGTTAACGGGTTTCGCCAAATTTTCATACTTTCATTAGTTAAGGCAATAATAAATGCCGTTCGTTTTTGAATTGACACCCCGTATACATACTTTACATACATTATAGGATTATTCTCCACACATAATTTCAACCTCACACAGATCTACCTTATGAGACCCACTTAATGTGGGTCAACTAGTTATTTAAATATTTATAAGGACATAACCGAATTGCCTTTTGAGTTCCCTAGCCCCTAGCCCCTATGGACTTTTGTCACAAACATAGCAGGCAGTTAAATATTCAGTACGAATACGAAAATAGCCTTTCTGATCATTTGATTGCCGGAAATAAACAAGAACGGTATTATAAAGTCATTTAGTATGAATTAGACCGTAAACTCGTTCTCGGTTTCAGTATCGTTTGTTGTTTCTTTGAACTGTATTTCATCATAATTGGAAACAGAAACGTTTCCAGAAACACCAAACAAAAAACAAATTTTGAAAAATGCTATCCACATCAAATAATCTGAACATTTTAAAAATATAAATTGAGTTTTGGATCAGTAAAAAGAGGCTTCATGGTTTTATTGGGAGCTATAATCATATTCTGCAACTATACATTGCCACTTCTTCATGAAAAATAACTTCAGAGTTAATAAATAATTCAAAATATCGCTTTCGAACTATACTCATTGAATCAAAGATTGATATCTGAATAGAAATTTGCATTTACGTTTGGATTGCACAAAAGCTCAAAATAACTGTGAATTTTCACGCATTTAAGAACAAATTGACAATAGCTGGCAATTATAAAAACCATATCATGTGTCAAGAGATTACACATCAGAATCTTCTGGAGTAGATCTGTCAAATTTGTCAACTTTTTATTCAATTCGAATCGATAGTGTGATCAATTTGGGGCCGATTCTACAATGGGAGTATAAAAGCTCTCATTCGGTTCTGTTCGCATTTCCTACAAGTGGTGGTATGTTAATGTTTACTTCCTGGATGTCAATTTCATGGGGCGGTTTTTGTTCATGTTCCTCAAATGCTAAATTATGCAAAATTACAGTTGCCACTATTATTGCATTGGAATGGTTCAATTAAACACGTATACCCAAGGATAGGATGGAAAATCTTCTTTTCCACATTCCATATGACCTTTCCACACAGTTACAATTACGAATGTGAGACTCATTATGAGGTGCTTCTGCTTGAGTATTTGGTTATTCCAAAGGTGTCAGTGAAAAGTGGTTATTGCCGTAACCACTGTCACCCAAAATAACTGATGTTCGAAACTCTCCATTTTCCAATATTTTTTCAATTCTGTTATTATTATAAATAGTCGTTATCCATCTCTCATATTTCAAATTCTATACACATTTTGATCCTTCCTGAAAAATAATTCTCTTGTTTCCAACCTTAAAATTTAAGTCCATATCTGCTACCAACCCAGGTTCACTGGATTGGATTCAGATCACATTAGTATGGTCTGACGCGAAGTATTGTTTTGTTGTTCACCCATATTTCCTTGAGCTGCTGTCGGAACTTCTCCGTTTTTTAGGAGGTGAAATATTTCTCTGAACTTATCAATTGCGTCTGTGAAGGATATAACACCGGTAGATGACTAGAACACTGAACAAGCCCGCAGACGATCCAATTAAACATAGTGTTCAAAGACTAATAGAAACGTGAAACGGGTTTGGTCAATGCTGGTGTCATGTGGTGATATTGTATGAATGGAGCTCGCATGACATTCAAACAGAGTGAAGTTAGTTTAATTTATCTTTTTTAAATCGAAACAGTACACCGAGCAGTGTACGATGTTTACGATTCATTTCGTATACAGATCAAAAGTATAAATATCCTTTTGTATAATTATAAACTCCGTTAACTGGTATAGTCAAAATAATAACCTTCTTGGTGTGCGTCATCGAATGTGACGTATATCCGGGTTTTCGGCATGTCGTTTATTTTATTTGCTATTTTGACATATAGCCAACCTTAAATTTGATAAATGAGATCATTAGGATTGTATTTAGCCAAATTCGAGAAGGCTATGCAATTAATAATTACCAGCTTATTTTTCTAACTGAAAATACTTGAGAACTTTCAAAATACTGATGTTTTTCCGTGTATTCATGCATATTTTTGTATTATTCATATAAATAAAACAATAAGATTAATATTCACTTTTTATAAATAATAATTGACCGTAAACAACAAAGTACAGACCTGTCAAGAACTGTCAGTGTGACAGTAGAAAAAGACATAAGATACATTGCCGCTACGAAAGTTACGCCTTCATAGTATTTTAACCTCGCGATTGATAGGTTGCGCTGGCGCGTAATCTAAACATCAACCAATCAAATTTTTGCAAATCAAAGATTAGGGTTAACGTTTGTAAAACATTCAAACGGTTCATTATCGTGATATTTTTATTAGGATTAATCACAGACCTGCCTTTTTTTCCATTTCTTCCTACGTAATGTGATAGAAGGAGATTAACAATCGATGACGCACACCAAGGGTATTATTTCAACTATAATGTAAAACTGGCTCTTGATCCGATATGAAGTTCACGCTAGTTTCGAAGGTTAGATAAATACAATTCACTTTATTCAATGTACAACTTTGATGTGATAAATATTTGTCAAATCACAATAGTGAAGAACTTTCCGTTAACAGTATTAACGTATATACTCAAAATACATCATAGTTGGAGCAGAAACTGGAAAACACGGTTGACAGGTAATCAAACTAAAAAGTGAAAATAGTTATTTTCCTAACAAGTGCGGAAAGTGATACTTTCCCGCACGCGACTGCAGTTG
>CAJUYI010000188.1:122210-152500 GCA_910591695.1 Galerucella pusilla | reverse complement strand
TGTTCAGCTTTCCACCGCGCTTTTCTGCACAAGAGAAAATGTACGCCTTAGTGCTGGAACCGGTGTGTTGTGAAAAGTTGACGTAAATTGGAAAATTCAAAAAATTATACGCCTTATTTCCTTTCTTTCTTACGACCAACAGTGAGTAAAATATACATTACAAAACAACGACAACAAGGTGGTAAAGTGTGAAATAGTGTTCTTTACAAGAAATAGAGATTTCCAGAAATTATACGAACATCAAGCGAAAGCAATCTTTATTTGTACATTCAAATGGCACAATACCAAGACAGATTCCGCTCTTTACCAATAAGTAGTACCTACTCTGGAAAAAGGATAATTTTCAGAAAAGGCACTCCGACCAGCTTTTCCATTTGCATTGAAAAATAACTGCATCACAGCAATCATTGAAATGGTAACTCTTGATCTTCAAATGTTAAGCCAATATAACACTGAAACACATTCTTCCAGAATGTCAGAACTACAGGCTCATAAGTGCGTTCACATACTTACTCCCAGAGTTAAAGATTAACTCAGTATCGTTTATTTACTTACTCCAGGTGATGGATCAGCCATACATATAAACCACGTGACTTAACTCTCGCGTAACTCTAGATGTAACTTGGAGTAAGTTTATAAACACGCCCCATGAGAACTAAGTTTAACTCTCCCCATAACATACTCGACTCCCTTGGAGACTAGTGGAACTGGACAATATAAATGTTTTAGCAAGAGTTGACACCAACAATAAAATAGTTTCATTTTATGATAAAACGTATTCAAAGTAACTTTTTCGCTGAAAACCTAAGTGGACAGGTGATATTAAATCCTGCGAATGCAATAATAAGTGTATTCCTTAGTGAACAATGAGCATGGAACATTGTAAGTCTGGGGTATATTGAACGTATTCTTTTTGTTAATTATTTTGGCAATTTGAACCGCAATATTTATTTATATCTATACTAATGGAAAATTCGACAACAAGACGATCAATATTATTCTGAAGTTTGAATGTTCAATCAAATCCTTTTTGCATGACGTTTTAGCAATAATTCCATAGTGTACTAGGAATGGGATCCAATGAAGTGCACGCTCCAGTAATGGTCTTATGAAGGATAGCGCTATCTCTTAAGAATAACATACTGTTTTCTGTGAGAGTGGCTATATCTTTTAATTACTCGGTATGGGATAGCAGAAACCTATATTTTCTTGGAGGCTTGGAACGTGATCTATTCAGTTTCTTACAATAACTATCATTTGTTTGAAATTTAGAGAGAATTGCAGATGTTTTAAAATCGATTTAGCATAAAATTAAAGAAACTTGTATATAGCACGAAAAGTATAATACCTAGGTATAGGACACCCTTATACCATTCGACAGAGGACAATTTTTTGAATATGATAAATCATTAAAATACGGAGTGCTCCATTTAATCCTGATGCTGCACATTGAATGATCTAATAATGAAACTGAAAATTCTGAACACCTTGTAAAGAAATATTCAGTACTAAATCGTGGAATACATTCCACGAATGTCCAACTATTTAGATGTAAGAGAAAATTTGCTAAAATTTGTTATGTCAATGAGTTATGAATTTTCTTCGAAATGTTCACATTTTTAAAAGTCAGTATAACTAAAAAAAAACCTCTGTATTTAGGTATAGGGAACCATTATAAAGAAGTATCATTAGTGGCAAGCAGAGAATGCAATAAAATATAGGGTATTTCATGAGGAAAAATATAACTTTGATACGCCACACTTTATTGGAACACCCTGTATGTTTCAAAATATTTTCAAATCATAGTTTAAGCTGAAGTAAAATTTGTGGTATGTAAAGATATTCCGAAAAACTCATATTTTCTCTGGTGCCGAAATCTGTATATATAATTTCACACATATAATTTTTACCGAAAATTAGTTACACAATAATGAGTGGATTCATCAACAAACAATACAAAATAATTTGTATTATTTATCGCAGAAAGCGTAATGGGACCACATACATCTGAATGCATATTGAATAATGGTCTTTCTTCGTTATCCTTATTTTTAAATCCATCTAAAGATAGTCGAGCTTGTTCACCGTTAATGCATCTTCACAAAATCATTATCAGGTTGACTTAACTTAATTTTTCTACGTCATTTACTAATTGCTCATTTCTTATTCCATTAAACCTATCTTTTCCGATATGGCCAATGGCTGATGGCTGATGGCTGATGGCTGATGCCAATATTTATAATCAGAATGCGAAGACTTATTCGAATAATTGATAAAGCTTCCACTTACAGAAAACTTGACAGTGGATGGATTGTTCTTTGGTTTACCTGTCATTACTGTCTCACTGTCACTGCAGAGTCTCTGAAGTTAACAGAGTACCCTGCTTGCTGCATCTCGTGAACTGATGAAAAATTATACGGTACATCAGGACTGTACAGTACATTCCCAAAAAAAATTTCCTGAACTCCAATGCTGCTTTCCAGAATTATAGTCCCTATTTCAGTTACGGTGAGGAAACCTCCATCCTTCGCAAAAGAAATCTTGATGGGTGTCCGCAGGTCAGAAAAGATGTCGGCTAAGTCCTCTCGGTTTATCAGATGGTAAGAGACACCTGATTGGAGTGAATGGGAAATTTCTTTTTCTCCATTTGTGAACTTAAAGTTTTAAATCCCCAATGCAAATAACCGTGTTTTTACAAAACTTAATGTCATACATTGTCTTCCTATGAAGGTTCGATGGCTGCTATAACACCATTGTGAAAAGTTGGTGAAGTCAGTAATAGTTTGGCAACTTTATCAACTTCTGCGATAGTTGCTCCGGCTGATGCTAACCCTGATATTAACGAATCAACCTGTATAAAATGCTCACATAAATCCATTCCACCTCCTAGTTTTCAACTCTTCCGAGCTGTTTCGCTACAGTTTTCCGTTCAAAGATATTGTCTAGTTGTTTGTTTTGTCGATGATTCCGGTTACACATTACTCAAATACGAATCAGACAAATACTCAATTAAAACATTTTTCGCAGTTAATTCCGATTTCTTCCACTTGCTGTCAGGATTCCTCGTTTCCGGTTCACCGATCACATAAATTACTTCGAGTTAAGTTAAAATACTACGGATTCCAAACTTCCATATATATTACTATAATCTCTATCGTTCAAAGGTTTATTGTTTCTTTTCGATTTAAAATTTTCCATATTGCCTAACAAATGATGGTTTGTTTTTGATAATTGGAAATAGTTCACTACTTTCACTGAGAAACACTCAACCACTAACAGTTTGCACTCACGAATTTTCAATCGCACTTTAAAATTAAATCTCCTCTCTCTCACGAAACTTTGTATTTAATAATTCCAATTATTAATTAGGTACGTAATTTGGGCTCATGTAACCTGTTGGGATTATGCATTGGGAAACGGTTCATTTATAGAATAATTGAAGAAATTATTCACCAGGAGATTGATTTATTCGAAATAGAGTTCCGGAAGTATGTCTTTACTATTCCAATGATCAGAGAGAACTCACTACGAACAACTATATTACTATGGTTGTACATCAACATCTTGTAATATTTTAGGTCTATACAGTCTATACTACGCTCAAATTTATTTTTAGTTTCTATGACTCGAAGTTCGAGTACTTTTATCTTTACTTCTAGGTAATGAGATATTTCTATGTCTTTACTTTTATATCTTCCCCACTCCTACCATATAGTATCCTAAAATTATTGGAAAAAAAGGAATACCTACACCACAAAAAACATAATGAACTCAATATTTACTATAGCATATATTTTGTTTCAGCTTTGCTGCCGTCGATGAGGGACAGTTTGACAAATCCTGTCCACGTCTACGAAGGAGATGATGCCCTTATCACATGCGTCGTGAGAAATGTGGGTTCGAATACAGTTATGTGGAAGAAGGAAGATAGAGAAAGGCATAGTACGAGAGTATTGACGGCCGGTGAAAATAGGGTTACTGCCGATAAGAGATATGGGGTTTTGCATGATGCAGGTATGGATAAAATTGTTGAATAAATTTCACATTTTTGATACTTTTTTTCCTCTAAATCTGCGGTGATTTATGATGTGACAATTTTTGGGATGTTACACTGCGTTAGTGATAACCCACAATTGAATCCTTTTCAGATTTATTATAGTGGAAAGCGAATCATTTTCCATATACAGTAGTGACTAGGTTAAAAAAACAGTAATATGTGGAGAACTTGCTGGTGATATTTGAAGAATTTCACCAGGAGTAGGTATCTATTTCGAATAGGATTAAATACGTCGATGACTCCGAAGAGTTTGTCTGGATGGATGGTCAATTCTAAGTAGAGAAGTATGAAAGGTATCCAAAAACAAACCAGATGCTGACAATAAATATGAACCTCTTGCCACAATATAAAAAAACCCTAAACTGGCATCTAGAATTTAAATTATGTGCAATAAAGTCACATACGTGTAGAGTAAGGTGGCAAGAGAGGCGCGGAGTGGGTAATACTCCGTTGTCAGCAGCTGTACGCCCCCACAGTTTGTTGATAGTTTTAGCTACATCGCCCCATGAAAAACGCTATATTATATTTTTCTCCTAATACTTGAAGCATTTCCTTCAAAATGGAAAAATATCAAGAAAAAGTAGTGAATTTAGGTATTAACTAATTTCAATGGTTGATACTGCAATTTCTTATTAATTTTTTCGTGATCTGTGATCGTGTCGAAGTGTAAGTGTAGTGTCCAAAACCCGAAACATGTCTTACATTCAATCTGCAACCCTTCGTCGGAACGATGACACATGAAAAACATATAAGTAGTTATTGAAAATGATAATCATTGAAATCAATCGAATATTTGAAATCTGACTTTATTGTTTATATATTTTATAAAAAAATAGGAATCACGGTTTATACCTCTTTCAGGTGTACTATTTGAATCGAGAAAATCATGATTTTTGACAATGGTTGATTTTCAAAAATTTCTAAAAAATCATGGGTTAAAAATACGGTGATCAGTGTAGCGACTGTTTTTATTTAAAATAAAACGGTATATGAAAAAGTAATTGATTGCAAACAAACCTTTTAGAATTTTTGTTGTTCACACAATAACGACAACAGATTCCAATTGTCATCCTATACTTTTTTCAATCAGTTGAGCCTCCCGGGCAGAAAAAGTTACGAATTGGAACAATTTCAAAAGCGATTGTGCCACTTTGTCCGACACTATGGGAAAATTGTAGCAAATACAATATGAGCCAATAGGTGTGCGGTACCACATAAAATTGCCTGTATCTCTTAAGCTGTTAATTTTATCGAGATGTCGCGGGAATACTTTTTTCCTTTGGAAGAAATTTCATTGAACTCTCAGCTCGTTAGCGTGAGGTAGAATATGTTTATAAAGTATAATTATTTCCTTTCTCTCTGTCACTTTCCAAGATATTTGTGGAAAATCCTGGGACTGTATAATCGAGATTGATTAAGTATACCTTGTTCCAAGTTGTCTCGTTTTTTTTGAAAAATAATGCAATACTGTGGAAGCTCTTGTGGATGGCGTCACTCCACTTTCCGTCACTATTCTGTACTATTTTCAAAAATCACGCCCTGTATATTGCTAGTCACTTTATTTGGAACACAACGGTGGAATATACTTGTTGGTTTATTATTGTTATCACTAAAAAAATTAACATTCCATGATATTTTGCTTCACATAATTATCCCTATTGCTTTCGTCACTGTTTTTAAAAACTTCACAAGATAGACGTAGTTAATGATTATAAATGAGGAACAACAATCATTTGCGAATGTACCTAGGCTGTTGTAGTTAATTGACGAATTAAATCTTCGTACCATCCAAAAATTTGAATTGAAGATTATTAATCTTGTTATACGCACAGTGCCATTTACATTCAGTCCAGACGAGTACATTGATAAGTTATTGGTTTATGATGAATGCAGGACAAATATACCAAGAACGTTCTTCCCATCGTCCTTAAGTATCACACATGGTGCTTTTTGAATTGGAACGGAACATGCGCAGCGGTACGTGCCCAAAAAAAACGTGGACTAAGAACTGATGATAGTGTGATAAATGTACTTTGGATGTTGGTATTTATCCTCAAACTTCTATTAGAAACATGGCTGAAGAACTGGGAATGAGCAAGAGCAGGATACAGAGGATTTTGTAGCAACACAAAAATATCATACATATAGACTACATTCAGATCAAGTACTGAGGCTTACTGATTTCCAGAAATGATTGTCGACAATCCCTTACGATCAAATCAAATATTTTGGAGTGATGGAAAGCCGCTTCCGCAACAATGATGTAATTAACATACAGAATGCTCATAATTGGTCGAACGAAAATCCTTACTGGGTGCCTTTTTTTTTCAAATATTTCCAGGTAAAAGTGTATGGTGTGGTTCATTCATTCATTCATTCAAACGTTTGGGTTGTGCTCAACAGCCCGGGCACTTGACCTAAGTCATTGTACCATTCCCAATGTTATCTACTTCCACTCCAAAAGTTTCGTGTCCTCTATATAGGCCACTAGCTTATTTCACAAGTATTTCACAGTTATTTCACAAGTAATAAATAGGCTTGGCCTATCCGCTAGCACGATTTAACACCACCTGCCTTTTTGTAGGATTATCTTAAAAAATTAGTATATCCAACACAACCTGTCGATTTAGATGATCTAAAAGAACGTATTCGTGAGGCATGTCGACACAAGAGCGCCTTTAAGACGTTTTGAAGCTTTTGTGGAATCTGGGGGGAATTATTTTGTACACTTGGGTACTGTAGTTTTTTTTTTATCATCTGTATATATATATATAGCTTTTAACAGGCCTTTTAGGCCCATAGCTTTGTAATTCCTCTCCATACTTTCCTATCTTTGGCCTTTTCTCTCCATCGGTTCACATTCTTTTCTTTCAGGTCTTCTAGTACAACTTCCCTCCATCTTTTCCTTGGTTTGCCTCTTTTCTTCTTGCCTTCCGGAACTCTCCATGCTATTTGTTTCACTATTCTTCCTCCTTCCATCCTTTCTATGTGCCCTAACCACTGAAGTCTTTTTGATGTAATAGTTGCATCTATTTTGGGTTCACGATAAATGTTATATAATTCTTCGTTAGTCCTTCTCATATACACTCCTTCTACTTTTTTCCCTCCCAGAATTCTTCTTAACATTTTCCTTTCCCATCTAATTCCCATCTGTATATTATTTTAATAAGGAAATTTTTAATTTACAAAATCTTATTTTCTTTATTGCTAATCATGGAAAACCATTAGGTATGTTACATCGTTGTATCTCAAATAACGCGTGTAATTTGCAACGTTAATGTACAGGGTGTGCCATTTGAAAATAGAAAATAAGGTGTGGCTGCCAAAAGAATATTGGGTGGAATAAAGTTACTGTTACGTCATTAGAAAGGAATTTCGATGTTTCCACAGTATTGGATTATCTTTGGAATTAACGTGAGAACGATAACTTGGGACATCTTGTATATGTGAATGTATCTTTGAAAATTATTTGAAATGGACCTTTCGCATAGGATGGTTGTAAAAATGTTGAAATTAAGTGAAACACCATAAAGTGGAGGCGGACTGGTTCTCTAGCTGGTATTGAATATTTTAATTCCTCTCCTGAAGTGGAAACTTCTTTGGTCACAAGCAAATTTTTTATCAGTAATATTGGAAAAATTTTGCGTCAAAAATTCATTTATGCATATCGGATTTGACTGCAACAATAACGTGTACTGAATTTTTCGTTTATTGAACCCAATTTCGGAAATTTTCCGGACGATGACTGCAGCACAACGTAGGGATATGATTACTGTTGGAAGTTTTAACATGAACAAATTAACGTGATTCCAGAGAACAGAACATATGCGTTGAAACGCCATGCTCTCAATAATAGATGACACGATTTAATAGTTATTCAAAATCGATCGCTTTTTAATTTTCAAAATATCCTCCCAAATGATGTTAACAACGACCCTACGCTCTGCACGATTCGTTTAATACGGTTTCATTTGGACACATAAACGTTCTGGTAAAATATCACACGGGGGTACTCCACTAGTTTATGCCATTACTAGAATGTTGATTTCTAATTTTGACCCCATGTTTTATCAATATTGAGAAGTGATAAATGGGGTATTCAAAAATAAAATTACTCCCAACCCGATGGGATTCTCGATTGAGAAGAGATTTTTCTTCATGATAAGCAAATCTTTAATTCTAAGGAAACAAATTAGTTCGCACGTATTTCACCAAATTGTCTTAGAATTCGCCTTAAGATTTTGATATAAATTAAAGTTAGACATGGAAAAAAATAATCATAAGAGAGGGAAGTTACCGAAATTGGAAAAGTTTAGATTAGAGTAGGTAACACTGAGTTGTGATTCCATCTTAAGTTTTTGATTATTTCGAGTTAATGGTTGATGCCTATCAATAAAATGCTGCAAATTCAAATTGAACAAGGTAAACAACAAAGTGAGATTTCGATAATGATATTTTTGTACTGAACAAGCTCAAGCAGCCCGATGAAGGAGGAAGAAGAAGAAGCTCAAACAAAGGAAGACTATCGACAACTTCACACTCGAATCAGTGATTTATCTGCATTATAAGTTGCATAATAGGATCTTCAGAAATCTTTGCAATTGAATTTTTCAATAGAGAATCTAAACCTAACAACACTATTGAATTTATATCATTATGCAGCTAAATATGTAAAAATAATTTGTGCGTTATTATTTGGTCGTGGAGAAAATAATTGATACACATAACAAAATTGTTCATTCTATCATTCTACATGAATAAAGTTCTGAATAATAAAAGTATCACGTCATAGCATTTCTTCTATCAAACCACCATTGCCGCAACGTACGTACTCTTACGTACGTACTCTTTCAATTCAAGTTTTAATTTTACGACAAAATTCTCCTATAAAAATGGTTTCCGTGATAACCCTTCCTAAATGCTAGACGGCCCTTGTTTGTACATATTCTCTTTCAAGTAGACGCAAAAGCAATTGATATTCTATAACGGGGTTAAATCTAATAACCTTGCTGCCCAAAAAATCTCTGAATATCTGTGCTTTACTTTCCCATGAATACTTTGTTGCTGTTTATTTATTGGCTGGTCAACAATCAAATCATACAATCAAGTTGGTACAGAATTTAGATATATTTTTGAGGTCATGGATTCTCGGAAAAATGGCCCAATTATTTTCTCCCTGTGAATGCCGCACTGAACATTCGTTTTGAATGAATGTTAATCAGAGTCCCATTGGAATTGAATGTAAATAAGTATGAACTCTTTATATTTATATTAAGTGGTGCCACATTAATAATTTCTACTTTCTTTCCATTCAAATAGCATGGGAACAAAATTGTCTTGTGTACTGAAATTTCAAAGGTCACGTAGGAAGCAATATTTTGAAGTAACTGAGATGAATTCTTGTAGGAAATTTGATGTTCTACAAAAAAGGGCTCCTATTATTTTTTTATACTCCCACTTTTTCCAAAGTTATTTTAGGTCAAACATTGATTAGTAATATATTTTGAAATTTTTTCAATTTTTCAACTCTCCAATCAAGTTTTTATGGGACAATTCAATTCATGTATAAAAAATCGCATATGCCACAGTGCAATTGTCACTTTGACAGCGCCAAAAGTTAGCTTTAACTTTTACAGCGACAAATACACTAGTGGTTTTTTCACTTATTCATTTGTTCATCAATATCACTGTTCCTAGTATGAATTTCAATAACTGCGTTTTCAATAATTGTACATTAAAATAAAAATGTGTTTATTCTTATTGTTTCATAAATAGAGTTTGCATTGATATGTTTCCAAATTTCTGATTCATTAAATTGTCCTGCCGAATTACACTCGAGGTTTGTATTGATATTGGGTAAATTTTCTCTAAGATTATTCATTATATTTTAATGATTAATTTTCACCCATTATATATATATATATATATATATATATATCGCGTTGACACAATTAGGTAACTATTTTGACAACTACCTGACACTTGCTAGGCATTAAAACCATAATGATTATTCCCGAGAATAATCACAAGAGATTTATTCCCACTATGATAATGACATAATTGGTTGAAACTTACCCTTGTGACAAATAAAGAAGCATTTCATTGATTTTAAGGGAAGTCAAGAAATAATCTTTGTAGAACGTTTCATTGGCTACAATTTATTTCCATGAAAAGTTCTTATATCTCTCATGGGTCCTAAGTTATTTGTATTAAATTGGAAAGTCATAATTCCAATGTTCATATATATGTTTATCAATGGAATGAATACATTTTAAATCGAAGAATTGTTTTCAAATTATATTCCTAATAATTATGAGCTGTGAAACTGAAGGTTCTAATTACTATTCAAAAATTTTATGCAGATTGCTGCGAGTAACTCGGGACCCATGGATCGTCATCACGTAGTCAGGAAGTTTACAAGTGAACAATGAAGTCACGTTTCAATTACGAATCACGTTGAAATCATTAGTTTACCTTTGGTTTAAATGTCCAAATAATCGTTTATTTGGACGCATTTTCTGGAGGGCATTTACAATGACCAATGGAACTCTTGGTTTCTCCAAATACAAATGAGAACGCTCTTAAATCTTTTAAACTAGTATGTTGTACTTCGACCCATCAGTTTGACATAATTTCAGATTGATGACGTCATTTCACTGTTTCATCGAACTAGTTGACAGCTTATTTGATGCTTATTTGATCGTCTGTTAAACCATGCTACATAAGTGACATAAATTCGCAACCTATAATTAGTGTTTCCATGGAACAAAATGTGACGACCCATGTCAGAGTTTTTACGAGTGTTGTCCACGAGAAAAATTTTATTTAGTGAACCACTGAACCAAAAATTTAAAATTGGAATTGGCAATACGCTTGTTATTCCAATTCTCGAAAGACATACTTTTTTGAAAGATTTATTCGTTGTTGGAACAATATATTTGATAATTGCTGATGGGATAATTCAGGAATAAAACAGTTGCATACCTTTCTTCAGAAATATTTGATCAACATCACTGGAAAAATGATTCGCTGAATTCCAATTTTCTCAAATTCGTTCTGGTTCAATGAAAAAAATGGGAAGTTATGTTTAAAAAAGTCGAACTCCATTTTCATACCACTTTCGGATGATTTCAATCGATGGCTTACATGGTAGTGCACGGTATTATTTGAAAGTTAAACCTGAAGTAGAGCGGCTTGCTTCGCCGCTGAGATGGAGTTTTTTTCTACTTGTTTTCAGTTCTTTTGGAACAAATAACTTTGCTCCACTTATAATTAAATGTTTTTCAGACAAATATTGTGGAATAAGAAACTAAAAACAAAAAAATCCCATCTCAGCTGCGAAGCGAACCGCCATACTTCAGGTTTAACTTTTAAATAATACCGTGCACTACCATTTTAGCCATCACCTAATCGATTGAGTTCATCCGAAAGAGGTATTAAAATGGTGTTTGACTTATTTTCAAACATAACTATCCATGTTTTTATTAAACCAGAACGAATTCAAGAAAATTAGAAGTGCATTTGAACTTATTTTCCAACAACCTGTCCATATCTGCTATTATTTCTTATGAATGCCATTTGGCGAAACAGTTCCCGTTTGACAGTTTTGTACAGGAGACCCTATGTCGCATCTTATAAATAACACAGTGTATATGATTCAATAGTTTGTTGCACGGCGAATTAACGGTGTTGTTCATTCAAGTCTAGCAAATCCGTTCTTGAATTTTTGAGAGTGTCAAATAAATTTTATTTTCAATTGATTTGGTAGGATCAATAATCACCACTATCAACCGGTGAAATATTGATAGAATTATCTTCAATTTCGATTCTGCTTTTATAGTATCGCTTTTTAAATGAATTGACTTCTCTAATATGAGTTCATGTTTAAGAAGGATCACACAGATCTCAACCCTATCTTTTTTTCCTTCAGCAGTCAGAATTCTAATATAAATCCAGATTTCTTGCAATCTTTAAACACCACACAACAGCATTTTGCGAAACGGGAAAACGTAGTTCAGAAAACGTGCTAGGTAACCAAGTAGTGATTATTCAAGAGAGCGATTCCGATCTTCGATTTTGATTTCTACATGTCTCATAATAGTGTAGAATGGAACTATGTGAGTTACAGAATTCCAATTTCAGCATTCCCGATTCCGACTTGTCCATTCCGTATAGATTTTAAGCGTTCCTATTCAATTTGACATTACTGTTTAAATAACTTTTCTCCAACTTTCAGTATATTTGCTCTTTTTCTCGATAATTCAAGCGTACGGGATAAAATGACGAAATACATAATTTTCACCATCAGTTACTCTCAATTATTGTTCGTGTTCTTCAAACGACAGTTTTTAAACAAATTTGTTTCAAACGAATATCATAATATTCTCACTGTTATGTTATGACTCACACTCTCAAAAAAGCAATCAAGTTTGTTCGAAACAGCAACATATGGTACCTAATAGCAAAAGTTCTTAAAAAGTTTGTAGGTTAGCTGAGATCTGCAACTTCCTGAACGTTGATGCTGTAGATATCATAACTCTTTGGAGTCGTTATATGCTGAACTAAGTTATACTTTTAAAAAATTACGGCAGGCAATATAGGAACTGAGAAAAGACTAAGCATAAGTTTCCTAATTGATCATATAGAACTAAATAGAAACGACTAAATTAAATTTTCGAAAGAAGGAAAAGAAGTAAGTGGAAGTTAGGTTAAGTGGGAAACTTTTTTATTGTTTGAAAGAGAATAGAAGGTTGTATTAAAGAAAAATGTTTTGCTGTTGTAGAAACCCAATGGAATCAGTTAATTCGAGGTCATTTGATTGAACACATCCAATAAAAACAGTATACTGAAAACAACCCATGGGCAACTCTATTACGTTGCCATGGATATATTTTGAATAATTTTGATTTTGACATTCCCAATTTTCAATATTTCAAAATGTCACGATAATAGTACTGATGATTAATAAAATCATACAATCAAATATACGGAAAAATACTGTTCACAGTAAAAAGCTTGTGCGGAAAGCATTTATGGACTTTTCTAATGCTAGAAACTATCATTGTGAGACCCCATAGAGAGAGGTACCTATATCAAGTATCACATCTTTGGTCACTCTTTTTACAAGGTACTCATTCCGGTTTCAGTGTCAGAAGGAGAAGAAGACTTCAATTAGAGTTAAATTCAACGCTTACATAGAATAGACTAGAAGGGCGAGCTTATGCATTACTCACCATAACTGAACTATATTAACGGTACTTGTCTGATTATAACCAGGAAGGACGTCGATTTGACAAGGTATTTACCTATCTGTGCATTGAAGAAACACAATAAATGAGCAAAATATATTTTGCCTGACTAGATGGATTCAATTTATGGTATAATGTGCTTTTCACTTATTATATTAGTGATTACAGTCACAACGGACTGAAAATTGTTTTCGGTGAACAAGCAGCCATGTTGATGAAGTTTGTATAGCCGAGGTAGAATCAGCATGGCTAGGTCGGGAAGCTCCTGCTCATTTGATAGATTTTCTAGTATCGAATTAAACAACGCTGGTTCTGTAATAAATCGAGTCGAATAATACTCCTGTATTCAGCAAGACTTGCCAGGGTGGATCAAGAATGTGCACTGAAAGCAAAATTTGGGGAGAAAACAACTACAGCTACGTTTGTGATATCAGATTATTCTAAAAATTGATGTCAAAAAGAAGCACAAATATCGAAACCATCAAATTATTCTTGAGAGCAAATCGTCACTGGTGAGCCAAAAATAATCACTGGTATGATAATATGCCCATTGGAAGATGGACGATTTGAAATTGGACAGAATCGTCATCTGAGGCGATTGGCTTGAACACCAAAGAAAAAAAATGCTAATAACTCCAATAAATCGACCCAGGTCAGTTGATTGGCCAGAAATGGTGTACAAGAGCAAGAGCTCATGAACAATAAGGGTCATAAATGCAGGAAACCACTATGACATGAGGCAGTGGCTTCACTCTTCTATAAAAAAACCAATATAAAAGTTGAATAATGTTGAATAATGAATAATGCCAACGATTTATTTCTTTTTGTCTCTTGTAAAGCGTGAATGTAGGTATAAGAAGTTTTCATGATTATTAATATGGAAGTGATTACAATTAGTGCTTTAATATTTATTATTCGGTTGTCCCGATCATCCAACTACATAAATAATAACAATGTCAACTAAATAAAACCTTCTAAGCACATCATAATCAAGTAATTAACAGCATGAGTGGTGGAAATACGTCTTTATCAGTAATAGTTATAGACAATTTTCTATTCGAATAACCCTCTAACATTCATAACTGCTCAAAATTGTCTTAACAACTTTCAAAAAATTGTCTCTACAAATTTCTCAAGGTTGTTGCTTATAAGATAAGCAACAAGCTATCGAAATCTATCATAAAACTTTTTCCAATGAATTATCAATGTCCTTGGGTTATTACTACTTAAAAGTGTCATCACGATAATTGTTAGGCAGTTTTCATGGAATATTTCAACGAAATTAGGTACAAGTCGATAAATTGGAGACTTCAAGAATTTCCAGTCCGACGCAGAGAGCCTTTTATCCGTTATAATTTGGAAAGTTTTATTAATGTGCCAAATTCCGATGGCTGAGGAATTTATATTACATCTTACCTAATTCTTGGATGATCTGCGAAATTACTTGACCCTCAATATCATATGATATTTGGTTCATATTCGCTTTGTAATTGATTTTTTTGAACAGCATATTTCAGTGAGGAATGGAAAAAATATAATAATTCCTACATTAAGCCTTGTCAGTAATATACTCAGAGAAAACGTTATAGTATAAAGACATGCACAAAAAGTAACGAAGAGTATTCAACTAATTTCATTCAATCTATTAAACTTTTCCCTACTTTTGTGTAGAATTTGGTAATACTTCGAGTGAAAATAAGTATACAAAAATGCGATTGTATGTTTAAATTATGTCCCAATGATATTTGATGCTCAAATATAGCAATAACTAAAAGAAGCAGAGGTTTTAATACAAAAAAAATTCCATAATGTGGTACTGTGATGTATGTGAAGCTTGATGTGGGAATACAAACCAAGATAAAATTTCACCTGGAAACTTATAGTATCATTATATTATAACAGGCCAAACGAGCATGGATTTCGTTTATAAACTATGGAATTGAGAACTGTAATGAACAGCTATCTACATTCAACTTACCTAATAATCTCAATGTTGCCATGTTCCCATTATAAACTGAATATATCATTGGTATGTGGAAAACCAAGACACACACCTTAAATATGTGTGTAATATTGATAAAACTGAAATTTTCTTCTGTGCTTCAATATAATTTCTCTACTCCCATATACCCATAAGTTATTAATTGAATGCCAATTTTCAGTTTCATAATGACACTCAATAAAACAATGGTTTTCATTATAAATTTGAAAAATCGACCAATAGGAATCTAGGTTGCTAAATAACCAAGTAGGCAGACCCAATATTATCTGTAGAATGTTTGACAGTTTCTAAGAGACTCTTGTGTATTATGACAGTTTGAATCGTTTGCATTAGTTTTTGAGAGAAATGTCGAGCACCAGACCAAAAATACTCAATGACCAAGGTAAATACATATTTAAACATATTAATTTTTGATTACAATAATTTCTCACTAATTTTGTATAACAGTAGCATACCAATATACGCTTTATGCTATTAGTACGATGATGTGGTCCCGTGAGCAAAGGCGCCGCATAAAGTTGTTTTGGATCTGTACATGCCGTGTTCGAGACCCAGTTGGTGTATTTTGTCCTTTATTTTTTTGAAGCAAATTTCTTTGTTCGTAGAAAAAGAAGTGCCTGCAACCCTCTTGTAATGGTTATTAATACACTCGCATTAACCATACAATACTTGCCTTTGGTTCGTTTCGTATCTTGGTTAATGCTTGTGAATTGATAACCATCATTACATGATCGTTGCATAATGTACTATCATGTTTCAACATTATAATGTGTTTCGTTTGTTTTATCACGTAAATACAATGTTCTGGAATGATATACAATACAGAGTGTAAAGTCTAGCTGGAACAAATTCTGTAACTTGTTAAATATAGTAGTTTACCGAACTAGTGCGGAACGTGATACTTTTCCGCACGCTATTGCAGATGGCCGAACGACGCGTCAGCGGAGAAAGTCACGATACGCAAGTGCTAGGTACACTATTTATTTCACTAGCATGCGGAAAAAAACCCAAAAGTTAAGAGATTTGTCCATCTTTTCAATTATCTGGAGGGTTGCAGACACTTTTCAGCAATATATGGTGATGTTCTATCTTGTTGGTCAAATGAGTTGGGATCCAAGTTACTGGGGAATAAATTCACGGAAGTAGGAATCAGTTCTTCTTGGAGCATGTCAAGGTTCGTTTCTACGGCTACCTTTCTATTGAAAACCACTATGGAATGCCCAATAATTCCAGCCCAGACTTTTGTTTTTTGATGCCTTTGGGTATGAAATTCACGCATCCAACGCTAACTTTCATTCGTTAGCCCCATAACGGTAGTTCTGTCGATTAACATGCCCATGTAATGTGAAGGTAGCCTCAGCAACAGCAATGATTCCAAAACAAGCCATAATTCTCTCGCAAAATTCGAGTCTACGATCAGGATCATCTTAGCTGAGCAGGTTTTGCATCTTATACAGGTGCTTTTTGGCTTCTTTAATAATTTTAAATCGCTTGTGTGACTGAACCATGAACGCGAATACTTTGCATAGCTGGAGTAACAGGATTCTCTCAACTTCCAGCAATATGTTCAGCTGGGCTTCTCCATAGACTTTTATAAGCTTTAGTCGAGCATCAATGCCGTGGCCCACCTCCCGATATTAAGTTTCAAGTTTGCTAATCTTACTTTGATACGATGCGTCTGGGTTAAATAGGGCATAATATCCTAATTTTCCATTTTCAATCATTCACACGTTGAAATGTAAAGAGGTCCTAAGAAATCAATGATATTTGGTTGAAATTGACCAAAAAAAGTATCTAGCAGATTTTTTATTGGGCTTATCAAGTAAAAAGAAATTTACAACATAAAATATCAAAGTTATTTCAGTAGATATTCCATTTTTTCAGACACATTGCTAATAAAGAGGAAAAAAAATGGAATTTTATCTGGAATTGAAAAATCTTCCTAATGAAAAATTTAATCAACCTACCTTTTCGTTTCAAAAAAAATTGGGGGTGTTTGCAGCCCCCCCCCCCCCCCCAGATAGCTGAGAAGATAGATATATCTCTTTGTAATATGCCATATCAAAAATAAAAATTTGGCGATAGACCTTCATTCATCGAGTTACAGAATTTGTTCAAGTTAGATCTTCCACTCTGTGGAACTAGGAAGTTTATGAGGAGATCAGAACACCTACTATTTCTGGTCTTGGACATTCGCTTCTTGCAGTATTCGCGAATTTAGTTTACCAAGCCAAACCAAGACTATTGATTCACTTTTCGAATAAACCTGAAAAGACATCATGTTTGAATTAGTATGACATACATTAAACAGCATATCCAGCCACCACTCGCCCTTTTATATTTTACCATGCTATTGAACTGGTGGCAATGGGCTCGTTTACAAAAATATAACTTCAGTGAAACGAAGTAGGAGGGATAAAAATATGATTCTGAAAATTTCATGTCAATAGAATATGCCGTCCTCCCAATATAACCAATTAAACAAGCATACCGAGAGCGGGGCGAAGACTATGACGTCACCGCATATGAAATTTAATGTGCACAAACATTACGCTTCAGACTGTACAGTGCCTCGCATGGAATTTATTTATTTCGTATTACTTATAAAATTTTTGTTTTGGTAAAATAAAATGTGTGGATCGAATTTTGGAAAAGCAGACCCATCCAATTTACCAGAAGAAGATTTGCTAATGATTATGGACTTTTTTTAATCAAAATCACGAGTTTATTATAGTATATAGTATATTTTTATGAACACATGCTCTCTCAAATTAAATACAGGGATATTCCAGATGTTTTATTTTATTCCTGTTCTGGTAAACAAAGTTACGGAGATTCTATAGGTTACTCAAAACTTTAAGAAGAGAAATAAATAAATGCATTTTATTGGCAAGAATGACACCTGAGCATAATCTTAACTCCAAATGCTACAAAGTTGTTTGTACTGTTTAAGAGTTTGAGAGAAAATAGTCGAAGCTAAGTGTTATTGTCCTGCTTCGGAGGGAGGCTGTAAGCATGTTATTGCTTTTCTTATGTGGCTCCATCGTAGGAGCAAGACACCGTCCACTACGGAGACAGTGTTATCTTTATCATCAGCTAAGACCTCTAAAAAATATATAACTACCATGGTCTTTGGAAAGAAAAAAAATCAAGCGGCGATTAATGGGAGTCTATCAGAATAACTTGAAGAAGCAAAAAAAAGATGAATTACGAATAGTGGGCTTAGTATTATAATACTGAATATGGAATGGAATAGGTTCCTTATATTGGTTGAAAAAATATATTCGTGACCCTACACCCCAATCAAACAACCGACTACAATAGTTTCAAAACTTTCTGTGAAGCATGCGATATGGTTGTTTTACGACATCAAAGGCATAATTATGATTCTTATGATTCTGCTAAGTGTGTGGCACCTATAACAGGATCCTTGTGGAATTCTTTTGGGTGCAAAATTCTTCTAAACAAAAGCAATTGGAAGAGATTGAGATTCAGAAAAAAACGTACTCAAAATTCTTGAAGAACAAGCCTCAAGAAAATGAAGAACACTGGAAGTTTTTCAACTGCAGATTACCCATTCATAGGTGCTTCTCCAGATGCTACTTATGAAGATTGTGAAGTGGAAATCAAATCACCAATGTTGGAAAGAACAAGAAAAACTTATATTGATGAAGCAGGTAATATTAGTTCCAAATGTCACATCAGATTCAGATGCACATGCACTTTACTGGTGGAAAAAATTATTTAATTGAATAAATTTGAACAATAATAACACCAGAAGCTATAAGAATAATATTATCTACAAATTTAAGGAAACTAAGGTTGATAAAAGCGTATGGTTTCCAATAACCCTCTCAATATAGGTTCGCAATGTATTTTATAAGGTACATTTTGACGATTCTGTACTTCTGATTGAAGATAAATGAAATTTGAAAAATACACAAACAAAGTATGTTGACTTATCGTTAGATGCTTTGAGAGTTTTAATGCTTTTCTGTAACTGCTTCCGTTTTTTTGCATCCTTATTAATAAATAGTATATTAAAGTATAAGTGGATATTAAGGTCTTTAAAAAACGCGCGAAATAGAGCAAGTGTTTTAAAGACCAGTTATCCACGAATACTTTACGCTATTTTTTTTTTATTGGTGCACTTTGAAATTATAAATACTGGTCTATAACTACTACAACAACAAGAAATGGAAATCATAGATGAAAATGAGAACTAAATGTCAAATGGTTGAATTCGTGATGTATATGATGTATATGTATACCTTGCGTTGTAATGGAAATGAGAAAAGCATAAACTAATTAGTATTTTGATGGAAGTTCAACCTTATTGAGTTTTGTGAATGTCAATAGTATTAATTTAAATACTATTTCCTGAGATTTGAAAAATCGAAATATCAATATTTCAAACAATACCAACGGCACTTTCCATTTTAATTTATAAATTTGACATTGTTAAATATCGTTCGAATGAAAGTTTTGACGTTATAAACTACTCCTGTCAGATCAATAATAAAAAAAATTGTCACTTAGACATGATTTAGACCATAGATTAAGGGCGAGTTGTACCAAGCACCTGAACTCGGTTAAATGATGACTGATGTTTAGACTGATGTAATTGTTGATAATAAATACATCAATCAGCCACAGTCTAAACATCAGTTATCATTAAACCGAGTTTAGGTGTTTGGTACAAATCGCCCTTAGACTTCGTTTTTCGAGTTGTTGATGTTGCAATGGTAACTTTAAAACATGCGAGTTTTTTAAATTTCGATCTAAACACGCTCAGGCATGCTTTAAATGGGTGAAATGGTTCACCAATAAAAAAAATGTTTTGTTAGGTGCTTTGATCGTGCTACTTTTACATTCTGGAACCGCACAATATTTATAGCTTTCCTTACCCTGGTCTTGGTCCATTGTGTCGAATAGTTTAAATTATTTCAAATCGTTTTTATTTCACAAACACAACACTGTTTGGAGTTTGATGGAACGAGTATTAATGAGCATGTAAGCAGGAAAATACTGTTATTATGGTTTACTTACGCTACAAAGATGTAAAAACAACTTACGCTACAACGATGTAAAACAAAATATTGTGATATTGCCAAGTTGTGGTTTATTTCCTTACTTGAACATTAAAAACATTCAATTATTCACATTTGGATATATAACAACAATAATGATAATAATAAATAATAATGAATGATAATAATAGATACAAATAGCGAATACTATTACTTACGTCTCTTACAGCAGTGAGCGGGAGAAGCGGGCCCCCATGTCGGCATTCTCGTTCAAAATAGCTTGACAAAGTTGTTATCATCTCTTGACATTTACTGTTCAGCAGCTCCGGCATTTTATTAACTACAGACTGCAAACTTACCTCAATGATTGGTTATGAAAATAACTTTTTATCTCAAAGAAACAATGAATTGAAAGTACCAAAAAAACTTGTAAATATTAGACGATGATCGGATGTCACTGAACGTGAAAACAAACTGGGGAATTTTACCAGTTGATTTTACAACGTCTTTAAGTTTTGCCAACTGTTGATATTTATTCTGATAAGCAGGAGAGTAACTAAAAACTACATCATCGTCTTTTGATCCTGAAAATCCTATAGCTAAGTAATCATTGGTAGTCATCTAGCCTAAGACCGATCGGCGCGGTATCCGCTCTTTGAACGAGAGATGTCATATGCAATAACGCCACGCCTGAATTTCGGAGAGGAGCGCTGTTTAATGTTCATAATTCATTCAGGCGATATATGAATCTCACTGACGTCTATTTTTTTGCACAAAACCTAAAAATGGTGTGCTGTTCTTAATGACAAAATAAAATAAAAATAAGAAAATGACCCCATTGTGACGCTTAGGTACTCACCTCAATTCATAATAGTGTGGCGATTAAAGAATTGATAACTTCCTTCAACTTGACAAAAATACACAACTTTTCCACTTTTATCAATACCTATCCCAAATATATTTAAGGTGTCTTGAGTTTCGACAGGAGCAATGAGATATCTAGTTAGTTTATAAACGAAACATTATCAAGTGAGTTAGATGTAGTTGCTTCCACACTGATTACAGTTGATTTTGTACCTCATACCTACTTTCAAAACGTGCCGCAGTTCCACCGAAGTATGACGCTGTGTAAAATAATGAATAAACTTGTTCGAAATAATATATAATACTTTAAATAATAAATAAACTTGTTCGAAATAATATATAATACTTTGTTAAAATAAAACAGTACATAACAAACGCAAAAAATGGTAATGTAATAAAGATTGACCTGATGAATGTGAATAAACACAAAACTGATAAATACCGTTGTAAGTTTTATTAAAATTGCTGTGTGAATGTCAACTTGAATTCAAACCACTCTTCAAAAACAAAGTGAAGATATTACAAATGTTTCCCAAAATAGAAGTTCTCCGTGTTTCTTTTAAGTTCCATTTAAAATAGAAATATGATTAGATTCCACAAAGTAATGGTCGAAGCCGTAAATTCCATTTTTTCAAATTCCCTCTGGTGTCGGAAGTTTTAATAAATATCTATAGATTATTTTTCAATTTTCGCTACACAATTGGATTGCGAAAAAGAAAACTCATGAGAAGTTTTCGGTTGCCCAACATCTGATGCCAAACTACTTCAATGTATCGCTATATTATTCACACATTTCTCATTCAGATTCCAGTTTAAAGATATATTTTCAAGTGAAAAATATTTTCTGACGTTGATATACAGAATAGATATTCATTTTATGTCATTTCATTTTAGAAAGTTTCATTAAAAATGTTCCACAAACAATTAATCAAAAAACTTTCAACAAAAATAGGTTTCCTCATTGTTGATAGTTGACAGTGGTGGATTAAATTATCATAGGGAATCAATTTTTTCCAATGTTTTCATTCTCACACTGTTTTAATGTCGATTTGGAAGCCATTTATGCTGTGAAATACATCACCTTGGAGGGAAAATTAACGACATGATGGTTGCATACAACAACAATTCTCCATCTATTTTTCAATTATTGTAAATAAGATATTTTTGGTGAAATAATAGAATAGCTGGGTTCATACAGGCAAATGCAACACATATATAACTACTCACATCAAAATTATCTTCGTAGCAACAGTAACCATATAGCTGTAGTTTTTTCATATTATTATGTTCTAACAGCCTCAAAGAATAATTTTCGCTCAACTTCCACTGCAGGCAGAGTTACAAACTTTCTACTATGTGTTGTATCTGTTGTGTTCATGCAGTATGATACATAATATGATATTGACATTATTCTTACTCGAAAAATTGCGTAAAAAACTAACTTAGCTCAACCGAAGGAAATGAACAAAATGCTCATATTTTCTCATGATATTGAAACGTTAAACTCGTATGAAATATAAACAAAAGCACACAAAACAGTCATATATATTATAAATTTTGACAGTTCTCCAAACTAAAATTTTGAATGACTTTTTTGTAACTGTCCATTAGTTCATTGAACATAAATAGTCTCTATAGTGTATAGTTTCTTATTTCCAGTTTCCAACTCAAATATTCAAAGTTTGGTAAAATACAAAAATCTTGAAATCGGGTTAACATCCCATTAAGTTTGATGTAATATCTCTTTTTCGTTGATCGAACTGAATGATTACACATTTTTTTGTGAGTGTGTGTATTCGTTAATTGATGATGTTCGCTATATGCACAAAAACCATTAAACGGCTTAGTTACCGAGATGCAAGGTGTTGGAATTGGATTTGAAAAAATGTTCAAAGGAAAAGAATTTCTCCATACAAACCTATTGGTCCCAAACCATCCTGGGGTCAAAAATAGGTCGATTGAAGCTCATTCAACCCATGTACCGAGTATCTGATTAAGAGGGCTAACCCATGTATCTCGAAAGCTATTTATCGTAGAGCTTGGGGAACGAGGTCTGTATCACAAACTCGTATACGAGAAAATGCTGGAAATCATCATAGTTCACTTTAACGCGAGAGGGCGTAGTTTTCAGCTTATTTTGAAAGTTTCGAATGCGTTGCTATGTTTAATCGTCTAAGGACATTTAATCGTTCACTGTACTTATATTTCCACTATAATGGATCTTATCAGGAGAAACTAAATTTTGACAAAATATACCAATAATTATGAGGGTGACATTTTAACAATAACAGCCAGCTCAGTGCTTTGTGGTAATTATTTTACAAAATGACACAAAAACATTACATTACTACAAAATTTAAATATTCGTAATAATTATATAATTCAATTCAAGTTCGCACCAGTACTTTTTCCTCTATCTTGTGAAATAACTAGCTGGTGAGTGGAAAGTCTAACGCAATAAAACTATTCCAACTTTTTTTCCTGTTCTTTGGATTTTGACAAACTGGTATCATTTGGGAGGGAATTCAATGACCAATGAAATATCCTATTATTATCGTTTCATTCCAGTGGTTTCAACGGACGCTAAATGGCGTTGTTTTCAGCTTTTTTTTGGAATTTTCAAATGCGTTGCTATGTTCAATCGTCTAAGGACATTTGATCGCTCACAGCACTTTTATTTCTCCACTAATGAAATTCATAAAGAACAGAATTTGGACAAACTTCACCAATAATCGTGGAAGTGACATTTCAATAAAAGCAGCACCGTCTCACTGCTTTGTCGTTAGACTTGAAAGTTTTCTTATTGATTGAAAAACTGGCAGTAAATTCCCTGAAGCAGGTAAATACTCAATAAACTGTTCTGGTACAGCTTAAATACGCTACTCATCAAGAGATATGAAATTTATTTCTGCGCCATATGCTTCCGCGCAGTGAAGAGAGCAAAGGTTACAGCCTGCCAGCATTCACCACGCCGTTTACCCGTGGCCGTAGTGCAGGCGGGTGGAGATAAGCTTGGCGAGTAGAGGGTGGATATACCTGGGCCACATTGGTCGACGGAAAATCATAGTACCAACCCAAAATCGAGTTTAGTCTAAAATGTAGTCAGTGTGTGTCAAGATGCCCGTTTCAAAATTTGCAAGAAGTTTACTTCTCTGTGAAAGTTCTGAAGTATACTATCCTAAAAAATAAGAGGAACTGGGTGCAGGCGTATAACTTTTACAGATGAAGAATTTCTGCGAGTTTACTAGAAGATGCAAAGGTTCCTCGAATTTTTTTTATGCACGTATGAGTGTAGAATCTTCCGTTCATTCATTCATCTACTGGGTCCCATATTGCTTCTCGCTTATAAACTGCCGAAATTGAATTTTCTTCCATTATACCTATGCCTTGCTCTTGGTTGAAAATATCAAACGCAACTGATTCTCTGGTGGCTAGCTTGGCAAGTCGATAGACAGCTTAAGATGGTGGGGGATCGCAGTGCAGCTTGGTGCAGCTGGTTCAATTCAATCGCTTGTTACGGAAACATAGCTTGCGGGCTGCTTGGAGGGTCGCTTGGAGTCACCCTCGAGGTAACACGCTTGCACTGCGGCCGCGGATTTTGTTTGGGGCAACGCCCAACTCACTTATCAATTCTCCCCATAGCAACTTTGAAATATAGTACACATTTTGAAATTAATTAATAATCAATAATATTGCTCGTTTCATTGAATACTAAGTCACTATCGAATGAAACCGGTATGGAAAAGTTACTTCGCTATCTGGAAGTATGAAAATCCAATACTGGCGAATTGAAATGAAAAAAAGGGCATATTTGCAGACACGGATACGGACGCGCCTGGATATTACGTGTATGCGTCGATCGTTGGAGTACATAACTTCCTTCCCTACTTTGTTTTCCGTGAAATTGTTACACATCTCAAATCTGCTTTGGTTCCAGAATAGAAAAAAAGCCTTATAGTAAGTGTGTATTTGAAAAAATCGTATCACGTATAAATAAACAAAAGCAGAATTGTATTCAACAAATTAGTGGAAGAATGAACTTGTAGATGATATTTGATATTATTTTTTGTTTCAGATCCTCCTTCCAGTAAACCAGATGGAAGAGGTTTACAATCTGGTGGCGACGTATGGGTGCTGGTTATTCAAAATTCGAAACCGATGGATTCTGGAGTATATGTTTGTGAAGTTAATAGTAGTCCCATTGTGAGAAGTTTCCATAAATTGAGCGGTATGTTCCAATATTATTATTGTTTGCTTTGCTGATCGAATAGACACAATATAAAAAAAAAATGGTTTCCCTTTTTCTAGAGATTATACCTCACTGCATGGTTTATCGTTGTCGTTTCTGTATAATTCTTTTCTTATACAGTGATGGGCATATGTGTGGAACCAAGTAAATATCTCTAGAATTATTAGAGATATCAAAATGAAATTTGGAAGGTGGATACTATACTACAGTAAATTGCCTATTTGTTTCCATATTTTCTTACAATTTTGAACTTCCGGTTTTACCGGAAGTAATGCCGATTTTATAATTTGCAATGGAACACCCTGTATATTATTTTATTTTCTGATAAAACATTTTATTACGAATACAAAAATATAGCGTTCAATGATTTTTATTTCAATACCTACCGACATTTCATCACAGATGGATTGGAAGAAGGGGTACTTATGAATGGCCTGCACGAAGTCCCGACCAATAAACTAGACTATTTTCTGTATGATTATTTAAAGTCTAAGGTTTATGTTGATAGACCAAATAATTTGCAAGAATTAGCTGCAACAATAACTCAAGAGATCCAGAGAATTCCACCAGAAGTAATAGAACATTAACTAGAGAATTTACAAACCGACTTGCCTATTGTCAATAAGTAAACGGTGCTCAGTTTGAACATCTAAAACAATAATTTTAGTTTTGTTAAGTTTCAATGTTTTGAAAATCACTCAGTTCCAGTTAATAATTATGATTATTTCTTCGATAGATATTAGATTTTTCCTTTCCTTTATAGTTACTTTTCTGTTAATATCTCGGTAGGTATTGAAATGAAAAATATCAAACCCGATATTTTTGTATTCGTAATAAAATGTTCCATTAAAAACTAAAATAATACACAGGGTGTTTCATTGCAAATTTTAAAATCGACATTAGTTCCGGTAAATTGTTGAGAAATATGAAAACAAATAGGCAATCTACTGTAGTATCCACCTCCCAAATTTCATTTTGATAGCTCTAATAATTCCAGAGATATTTACTTGGTTACACACATTTGCCCATCACTGTATATATTTCCAATATACACCTTTCTCCACCTCATTCAGATCACACCTCATTTATTTTTTGCTTTTCTGTTCCTCACTTTCTGGTCTCGGTTTCTGTGAGGGTTTCAGAACCATGCAATGCGATAATACCGTCGATGGTTCGCCCTTCAATTTCAATCCACCCACAAAAATGATAATCTCTGGAGAGAAGAGTCTCTTCACGTACTAGGGACGCGCAAACGCAGTAGCTCAGATTGTCTTCTATCGATCCATTTGCTTCAAGTCAGAGGTGTATCTTAACGAAGTAGGCACTTGTTTTGCTGTCCAACTGATTGGAGACAGGTCTTTTTGTTTTTCTCATTCTTTTGGGAATCAAACCACAATAAAAACCGTTCCTGGAACGTGCACTTCTCTGGATTCCATTTCTAGTAGACTATCATATCGTTAGAATGTCATAAAATAAAATATTTTATTTCACATTTTACCAGAGGTGTGATCTACTATGAATGGACCTTAATAAAATTTGACAACAAAGTTTTATAGTCTTAAACTTCAAAATATTATTGATTGTCTGGTTGTCATATTTTTTGGTTGTGTCAGATAGGGACCAAAAATTATTTTATCAATTTTATTACTAGTTAATCTTGACAACGGTAGCTGGTACGCTACCGAAACGTCGAAATAAAAAATAAAAAACATTATTCATTATTGTGGTTTGATTCCCAAAAGAATGAGAAAAAAGAATAATTAATGCCACAAGGAACTTACAGAAGGTCTTTTTGTCTGTTTCTAGAGGGTTTCACAGACAGGGCTAAGGCTTTACAAACTGGCACCGATCTACTTTCCTGGCAAGCTAGTTCCTCAGGAAATGTCATGGACTAGAGCTCGTTTAATCCTATTTCCCAAAGAAATTTATAGTTAGGGAGGTGAATAGGGCATCTTCCGAAAATACTCGAGCGTGGCAGTTAAAGATATAGGGGGTTGATCTTAGTGTTTTTGTCCTTGACGCCGCCGAGTTATAGGGTCGCGAACTTGTAAAAAAACGTTAATCCGGCATTCTGGAGCGCGATTTTATTGTCTTCTTATTTTGAAGAATATAATCTAGAACTTACTCAAAATACAAAATCTGCCGGTTTCCGCATGCCCGGAAGTGTGGAGGAGCCCTTTCGTCTTTCGAAAAACGCGTTGCGGCATATAAATCGCGAACGATACATTTCACAAAAAAAGTTTAAATAAAAAAAAGTGATTTCATTTTACACAAAAAAGGTCTCCTAACATTTTATTCCAAAGTTGAAACTTTTGGACTTAAAGCATCATGAAAACTCAAACTCCCGTTTTTTGAGTATATCTCTAAAACGGAGGGTGTTCAAAAAATTTATATGAAACAACGATTATTAAATTATGTAACTTTCATTATGTCTCAAATCTTTTTTTCTAAAGCTTCTCGACAATTTTCGTGGACTCGGAAAAAGTTAGGCGTATCTGTATACAAAAGTATTATTAACATGTACAGTTCCATATATTTATATTATTCAATAGCCTGTTGATCCTCAAATTGTTTTTTGGACGTACCGTAAGCAAAACGGAGTGAAGAATTGAAGCAAAAAAGAAGGAATGTGCCATAAAAATGTAATATAGACTGAGAGCTTCACAGAAATATGCCGTCCAGAAACAAAAAAAAACTTTTTCGGTCAGATTGAGAGAACCCATCAACATTTTTATTAAATTAAGAAAATATGCTTCGAGGGTACCGAGATAAACCTCCCCTATGAAAATCTGACGCGCTCGAGTATTTCAAAAGAACTTTTTTTTGCATTTTCAAAAATTTGTCGTAACTTATCGTCACGCCGAAATCGTCAGTTTTTTTGAAGGGAGCTTCCTTGGGGCCAACTTAACACCCCTTCCGAAAATCTGATGCGCTCGAGTAAATTCTTGACTACTTCATATGCCTACCCCCACCACGCAAACCGGCAGATTAGTATACCGTTATTATCAGAAGCACTTAGGGCATACGTGGTATGAATATCTGACCCGCTCGAGAATGCCCAAGTAACTGTTTTTTTCACATTTCTGGAAAACCGTACACGCCATACCCACCGCCAAAATGGTTTTTACATACGAGCTTTTCTTTTCGAAATTACTTTATCGTTCGATTTTGATAGGTCTCGACGGCGCTCGAGAATGTCGCCATTAAGCGGCCTCGCCTCCCTAACTATTAAGGATATCTACAGGCTTTAACTTAGGTTAATGTCACTCTTCTATCCAATAATCTCCTAGGAGCTGTGCACTAGGATTCTGACTTGCTATGCAAATCGCAAGTATTTGAATGGATGGCTCTTCTCCTATGTCACAGAATCTACATTAGTCTTCCTTCACTTTTTGGTGTTTTTGCTGGTGCCCATTGAAACGACAATATCCCGTTGGAGTCTCTGTTAAAGCTATAAGTGAAGTTTTACTTTGAGCTGTGTATTCATTAGATCTCAACGGGTTGTAGTCACCCAGCAGAATCTTCAATTGTCCAAGCTCTACTAGATCTTTTCAATGGAGACTGGTGCTTTGTTCATTTAAACTGGGACTGATATAATTTCCTGTTGTTAGTATTGTATAAAGTTACTTAGGACTTCGGTAGAATACGGAATAAATATCAAAACAACCTTATTGGCTGCACTCAGTTGGCTCAGGAATTGTTTGGAATAAATCAGTTGGAGGTTACTTGTAGAATAGAATCCAAAATGTTTAAAATGTACATATTATGAGATGTTCTTTTTAGATAATTAGGTGGAGTGACTTCTGGGTGGAGGGGGCTGAAGTTATAACATCAACATATGAGTAGCAAGACGCCCCCACTTATATGATTTTTGACGCATTGTCTTCATATTCTCATCAAAGTGATTCCTCTAAAATTAAGTGAGGTGGATTGCTTCGATTGAAATCCTTTCTATGAGAAATTGAACAATAGGATTGACAAAATATCATGAGCTGCAAAATTAAAACTATAGTGTTGGAGTTTCACTAGAATTGAGAGTCTGCACTGAATTATAGAATGGCATTGTTATATTTTTAAAACAAAAAAACAAAAAAAAAGTCGTTCGCGACGTTTTGTCAACAAACCATCGTAATGTAGCGATATATCACTTCCATAAAAAGTTGATCATTCATAAAAATAAATGTATTTCCAGTGTTATCGAAAACTATGCTACCGCCAAATTACACTACACCTAACCCAACGGCTTCGACGGAAGATCACAAACAAATGAGCAGCAGAAATCACAATTACACAGACTGTTGCGTGGCTAAAAATGTGTCTACTGTTTGTCTAGGATTCTGTAACATTCAAAGTATTTTGGAAGGTGAGTTTTTTTCATATTGAAACCAAATAAACTAACGACTGGTAATAAATATTCCAATACAGTTATTTCCGTGAATTTATACAGTTCATCGAGATTTTATTTTGGTAACTTACTAATAGTAAATACTAATTTTTTTTGGTCTGACCGAAAAACAATATATACATTATAGAATATAGATCATTTTGCAGGAACAACAGGACAAGACCCCGAACAATGCGAATCCGATTTTCCTTCAATTGTGAGTTGTATGGCTGACGGCAGAAATCATGTTCCTTGTTGCATTCAAGAGAGAGTTCCGGATATATGCCAAGATGTATGCAGAGGAGAATACACAGCAATTACCGATAACATCAAAACACATTTCTCCTGTTCATCGTACACTGAACAAACATTGGCTTGCATCGTTGAAGGAATTGGTGAGTACAACAAAGGGTTCAACATATTTATAGAAAACCTTCGTGACCTTGCTAATTAAAC